>ML777735.1:1074500-1095559 GCA_009831015.1 Picea engelmannii
TTCGGAACACGAAACAGTCTGGTGCGAATTATATCAATCCGGGTGTTGTGGAGGAGGGGCATATGCAGGCGAAACATGAAACCAGAATAGTACCGAGAAATTGTGGTGCAAATAACTGTGAAACGCCTGATGGTCGGAATCCATAACGTTAGTGGGGAAAAAACCAGGACAAGAATCGGAATCATGGCTCCTACAGGCTACGAATAATTTGAATGAATGCAGAAATTGAAAAATCAGGTGATCATCACTGAATTCTGCACCGAAATAAAACTGTAAGGAAAAATCCAGTTATCACCATTGAATACTGGGCTGAATAAAACTGGAAGGACCACTGCAGGAAGCGCATTTATTCATTTATACATTTTAGTTGCCTGGGAGACGGGGCATTTTAGTCGGTGGAAGCAAAAATGCTGATTGGTTCCACAGGACTGCACAAGGCACGACGGGACATAAAGTATATGTCCGTATTAAACTCTCCTTTCGACGAATCCTGTTTTTGATATGCTTGTCATCACTTAGTAAAGATTCTCTTGGCGAGGCTTCAGCAGAGCAAGTGGTCCGAATGAATTTCAGCCAAACATGGCTTAGTATGATGGGCAAAGCCTTTGTAGTCAACTTGGTGGGTAGGTATTTGTCAAATCAACTACTTATTAGGAGTCCAAACCTTTAAATGGTATATTGTAAGATTTATTCTAATTTAGAGTTTATTCCATCTTAATCTTGGATTTATCATGCTTTGAGAGGAGAGGAGAGGAGAGGAGAGGTATCAAGTCCTTCTATGGTAAAATCTTTTAATTCCAGATTTATCATGTATTGAGAGGGATCAAGTTTTTGTACGAGAAAATCTGTTTTTAGGAATCTTGATGGATTTGATCTTTGTGAGGGCATGATAGATTTAGATATTTTTTCTTTAAATGCCATGTGTCAACTCTATATTGAGCACTCGATTATTGTATATTATTGTATATATATGTACAGGAAAATCTGTTTTTAGGAATCTTGATGGATTTGATCTTTGTGAGGGCATGATAGATTTAGATATTTTTTCTTTAAATGCCATGTGTCAACTCTATATTGAGCACTCGATTATTGTATATATATATATAGAGAGAGAGAGTTAAAGTGGATATTGAAATATTTTATTTATGGTCCATATTGAAATGTTTTATTTATGGTTCATATTGTACAACTAGGGTGAGCCTAATGGTTAAGAACATGTGTTTCCTTTTAGGAGGTCACATATTCAAATCATCTATGGCTTCAATAAGAAATGTCCTAATTAACTTCTCTCTATATTTATATAAAGTTGGTATTAAATTGTTTTACTTAAAGTGGTTATTAAAATATTTTATTTATGGCTAACATTGAAATATTTTTTTGTTATTGATATTTTTTTTGGATTTATTGTTATTGTTATTGATATATTTTTGGATTTGTGGCCAATTATGTATTTATCAAGTGTTGAGAGGGATCAAGTCCCTCCAAGGGAAAACTTTTTAACTAGGGATTTATCATGTGTTGAGAGGAATCAAGTTCCTTGAAGGGAAAACCTTTTTTAGGCATCTTGATGGATTTGATTTTTCTGGGGCATGATAGATTCAGATATATACTCCTCTCTCTCTATATGTATATAAAGTTGATATAATATTATTTTACTTAGAGTGGTTATTAAAATATTTTATTTATGGCCAACATTGAATTTTTTTTGTTATTGATATTTTTTAGAAAGTGCATTTTCACTCTATAAGAAGGAAAGAGGTGTAATTATTATTTAAAATGAATTTAAGTATATAAAAAAATGAGTATTGATGATAGAACAATCCCCACTTCTATCTAGCTATAGGATGAAACTTAATTTGCAATATTGTACCTGAATTGATAATGGAGCAAATTTGCAATATTGAATGACTTTGGCTATTATATATGCATATAATTTCTATGGCTATTAAAGATAATAGATTGAACGGTAACATTTTTATATAGAATGGCGCAGATCGATTCTCTTAGTGATTAGTGGATTATATCGATTGTTTTAGTGGCTAGTCCATTATAGAAGCAAGCAAATTTGTCCATATTTGATCAAGAAGATTTGAAACTATAGGATGGATCTATGTTGGATGTTAAAATTTGAACACAACGAGTCGAGATCTACTCACATTGTGAGCAAATGTATATGTATATTGGACACACAATTCGAGCAAATTTTCCCACAGTGAACGCGTGGATTTGGTGGTTAGGGTTTTTTTGTAAGACTAGGGATTTTTCACTAGTCTAGGGTTTCATTGTAGGTCACACCTGCAAACTCGAAAAAATGGAAGAAGAGGTTGTTGATTACATAGATGACCCATTGGAAGGACAAAAAAATTGGTCTATACCAGTGGATTCATATCGAGACTATGAACCTCCTCCACATTGGCCATCACAGCTTGGAAATCATTCGTTGGAAGATGACACACTAGCTATGATGGGAGATATGATTTGAGATCTTTCAAGCACTCATCATGCTAAGGTAGATCCACCAATGATTAATCCCTCCAATCCTATTGCATCTGCTATGTTAAGTTGTCACTTCGCGAGGGGGCACAACAAAGGAAACACGGGTGGGAGGATCAAGGGATTTACTCCCTAAGCTTGGAAATGGATAAATTATTGCATACATCTCTATGGAAATCATTACCCTCATCAAATGCTTTGGGTGAAATTCCCTTAGACTTGTTATCAGGCTTATCGAGCTCTCTACTATGGGTGTCTCTGAATCTATGGCTGGTATTGAAGACACAGATTTTATTGGAGGTATGTCATCTGACGATCTAATGAATGGTGATTTTTCCTATAAATCCTTGACCTCTAACCAGGAGGAGCTAGGATTAGGAGATTTGGGGAAAACAAAGAAACATCATAAGTGTGTGAAGAGGAAAGCATAAACAATACATTTGTAGCTAGGAGAGAGTGTCAAGCTCCATGACATTATGGATGTCAAGGATTCGACCATTGTGGGTTGATTCTCAAGCAAGATGATGAGTGTTGAAACCCTAAAATCATGAACAAATGAAAACTTTGCAGGTTTGCTTCGTTACTCTCCACGTAGTATGGTTTTGGTCAAAGGTTGGTTGGTATGGATTCTTCAATTGAGAGAAGATGCAAACAAAATTATTGAAGCTCGATGGACA
The DNA here is from genome assembly GCA_009831015.1 of Picea engelmannii. Classification (NCBI taxonomy): domain Eukaryota; kingdom Viridiplantae; phylum Streptophyta; class Pinopsida; order Pinales; family Pinaceae; genus Picea; species Picea engelmannii. Next base: position 1,077,671 of record ML777735.1, read on the forward strand.
TGGGGTTCCTAAGCTCTCTTTTTGAATAAGTGGCTACTGGAATTCGATGCAAAATCAACCCACATGGATTTTGTTCTAGTTTGGGTTAGGCTCCCAGGTATACCCCTAATCTTATTGTTGGATGATTTTTTCAAGGAAATTAGGAACTCCCTGGGTTTATGTTATGATGTGGAAAACTCCTACAAGGACTTCAGTTACATGAGAATGGTTGAATTTTGGTCGGATCAGACCTCTCAAAGGGTTCGGTAGACTCAATTATGATAAAAAAGGGGCTTGGTATCTTCAGTCAATCCTTGGGTTACAAAGGAATCCCATTTAAGTGTAGTCAATGTCACTTTTATAGGCATCTTGCGAAGGATTGCTCACTCCCACTTAGGTGGAAAGTATGGGTTTGCAAAGAACACAAGGAAGCTACATATTCTTCCCAAGCTTCTTTGTAAAAGGCTTAGAAGGTATACAAAAACATAGCTTCCTGATGATTTATCCAATAGAGGACTTGGCAACCTAGCATAACAAGTGCCTTGTTCCTCCCATCTATAGATAGGATTTCTTAGGTAAGCTCAATTATTTCCCTTCCTTTATTCGTTTACAAAAGTTTGAGAATATTTTTTTTGGCTCTTGAGAGGTGGCAATTTCAAATCCTACTAAAACCCAACTAGGTGATTTCTTTCCTAGTCTGTCGAGGATAAACTTTCCAGTCCCCCCTCCCCCACAAATCCTCCTTGATGAGTTGGGTAAACCACCAGGGAAAATTTCTTCTCCTAATTCCTTTGTAAACTATTTTGTCCTTTCTTCATATTTGGGAGCTCCTCAAGATCCCTGTCCTCTAAAGTTCTGAAGTATAATATCATACATAGGGCTAGAGGAGTATCTCTCTTTGCGGGAGGGATTGTTGGATACTTAGTATATCTATAAGAAAAGGATCTAAAAATATTCCATAAAGGGGGAAATATTTCATGTCCTTGGCATAGAAGAAATCAAAAAATGAGGTTTGAAGTGGAAAAAAATGGTCTCTAATTGGGGCTCTTAGACAAAAATCCCCTAGGGAGTTTTCCAAATGATTGTTCTCTCTATAAATTGTGAAGTAATAGCCAATTCCTCCACAAAATTGGCCATAAAAAGATTGATTGATTTCCACAACCCCTCTATCATATTCCTATAATAAATTATGACCGAAGGAGACAAAGTCTTTAAGGACTTGTCCATTCTTCTAAAGGGACGAGATTTTACTTTCATAGATGCACTGGAAAGATTTGGGGGGCTCATTATTGGTTGGAAAAAATAGTCTTTCTTGATGTATAGTTATTGGATTTTACTTCAAGGCTCAGGCATACTTTATACTCTTTGGAATTGGCAAAGGAATTCACCTACATAAACATTTATGGTCCCTACTGATATAGATAAGATTAATGGGAAGCTCTCCTTCTAAAATAATAGATTCAAAATGGTTTGTGGTTTTAGGTGGTGGCCTAAATTTCTCTTTAGGCATATTGAATATTTGGGGGCATGTAGCTCAGATGTATCCTTTAGTCGTTTTATTTATTTCTAAGATCAATGCCACAGTTCTGTTGGACATCATGCCTCCTAAACTCTCTCCAACCTAGAGAAACATGAGAATGGGTGAAGCTTGTGTTGCAAAAAGAATCGATTGTTTCTTGATTTCAAAATCCTTCCTTGAAGAAGCTCTCCAACTTTGAATTGACAATGGGTCTCTACTAGTCGATATTTAGATAACATAGAAGGTCATGGATTTATAATTGATGAGAAAAAAAATGAAAACAATCTCCTAGAGCATAAGAAGCTAAAAATAATTCTAGACAAAGAAGAAGAATGAAGAATAAAAAGTCATGCAATTTGGTTGCAAGCAGGAGATGAGAATACACAATTTCATCAATTTAAATGTTCCATAAAAACATAAATATCGTTTGGGGGATTGACAAGGATGGTGGTACTAGGGTATCAACCTTTCCTGAAACAAAATCCAAAGGGGTAAATTACTTCAATACTCTTTTCAAAAAAATATACAGAGCCACTATCATAGTAGTTATCAATATAGCCAACTACTTCCCCAACCATTTCAACCAAGAGGATAATTAGAGCTTAATGGATGAATTCAATAAGGAAGAACTTCTTCAAACTTTGTAGAGCTTCCAAAAAGATAAAATATCGGGACCTAATGGTCTCTCAATCAAATTATTTCTAGGTAGTTACGATTTCATTGAAGAAGACCTTCTAAAAGTGGTTGAGTTCTTTCACTCCACAACTCAAACCTTGACATATTTTAACTCAACCTTCATTTCCTTAATTCCAAATACGGGAAACCCCACTAAATTTGAGAGATTTAGACCTATTTATTTATTTAACTACATCTACAAAATAATTTCCAAAATAATTTCCCAAATCATTTCTCTAAGACTTAAAGGCATTCTCTCAAGGCATATTCCCCCCCCAAAAAATTGTTTCCTGGAAGGAAGACAAATCCATGAGGTTGTGGGAGTGACACAAGAAGGGCTTCATACAATCAAGACTAAGAACAAAAAATATCTCATATTAAAAGTCAATCTCTCCAAGGATTTCGATAAGGTAAGTTGCTTATATATTAGTCTCATTCTCATTCATTTGGATTTCAACCATGGCTTCATTACATGGGTTCTAAGTTGTATTAGTTCCACCACATTTTATATTCTTCTCAATGGTGCTACATATCCTTTCTTCAAATATGAAAAGGGGATCCAACAAGGATGTCCCTTTTCACCCCTTCTCTTCCTTTTGGTAGCATAGGGTCTCAACATATATCTAAAAGTAGCTTATGAAAATAAAATCTCAAAAGGTATTTATATGGGCCCATATTGTAATGTCACTCATCTTATTTTGTCAATGACATACTAATCTTTTGTGAAGGTTCAATAAATTGTAAAATTTCAAGAGATCATGGATCTCTTTTGTGATGCAATGAGAATGAAAATAAACATACTGAACTCCTTGATTCTATTCTGGTATTTCTTAGAGACATAAAAGAACCAAATTTCTCAGGTATTCCCCTACTAGGTAGGGGATATTGACCTTGGGTTAAAATACCTTAGCTTTCACATGAAAACCAATCAATACAAGAAACAAGATTGGTAGTGGCTAATGATAAACTTAAGCTAAACATTTGGCACACTTACTAGTTATCTTGGGGTGGAAGAATTGTTCTTTTCAAATCAATCCTTGAATAAATTCATGTTTATTGGATGTTTATTGTGTGGATCCCAAAAGGCATCCTTGAAAAAATAAGACAACTCTACTTTATATTTATTTGGTTTGGAGAAGCATGAAAGAAAAAATTGGTACTAGCCTCTTGGAAAAGGCTTATTCTCCCAAAATTGTAGGTGTATGGGGTCTAAAGAATATATTTTTGTTCACAAAGGCCCTGGCTATAAATAAAGTTTGCAGGCTTATCGAAATCTGGGCTTTGGGCACAAGTCACAAAGAACAAATACATTCAACTAGACACAATAGAGGATTGGATCATAAATCCCCCCCAAAAATTCCACATTGCATCAACCATATGGAAAGTCATTATCTCATCCTTCCACTTGATCAGTAATTGGTTGGATTGGAAAATTGGAAAGGGAGACAAAGTACTTATAGGATTATATCCTTGGATTAGATCCAAGGAAGCTCATAAACTTCTAGAACATATGATCCATGAGCTAAAAAGCAAGGGCTATCAAACATTAAGACAATTTTCTCAAGAGAATTGGGACATGGGGAAGAAATTATGGTTATCATAGAGGGAGATTGGCCTTAGAGAGGAAGACACAGACACTTGGTAAAACTACACTCAGAACCTCCACAGATGCTTTATTAAATTAATAGAGGAAGAGGATAAACTTGTTTGGTCTCTGGATCTCAGGAAACTATGATCTAAAAATTGGGTGTAAGACACTAGCTCAAGGGGACAAAGAAGTGCCACATTTTTGGTGGTGGAAAAATATATGGAAGCTCAAATTCCATGTAACATCCCCCAACTTAACCAAGGAAAATTACTTGTGTAAAATACACATAAAAAAAAATGTTCTTGCTAGCTAATTAATTTTTTGTAGCTTACCGGTTACAAATTATGCATAGATTTAACTAGATGTTGATACCCATAATTAAATGCATATACAACATTATAAATGAACATAATGGATCCAAATAATCATCTACAACAACACATAAAAACCATTCTCATACACATGATAAAATGCACAACCATAAAACTCATAAGATAACTCAGAAAAAATATAAACACTTGTCTTTTTGAAAAATGTTCGTGCAACCAACTACTTGGGAAGGATGTTCTACCCAACCATAGACTTGTTGTTCCAAATATCAAGAACAATTCACCCCCAAGTTGGGGCTAGGAATCCACAAGAGAAAGGTGCCTCTGACAGTCTACTCACAACTCAAAATCACACAACCCACTGGTATTCTCCTACAATTATCCAAAATTTCCTCAAGCTCTCTTCCTCTTGACCTACCCAGCCCAAGGAATGTGCCCCTTCACTGCTCTCATTCCATCGGGCGTCCCATTCATTTATAAGGGCCTCTCTAACATATGTAACTAGGAATCTCTCTGTTGGGAACTCAAGGGAACTGGCTACCAACAAAACAACAACAACACTTGTTGTTATAGTGCAAGTTAAACATGAGTTCACTCTTCACGCCTGGCAACCTAGCTCTTCAATATTCATCTCCAGGATGCTCCAAAAATGCTCCAGCATGCTCCAAAATTCTCCCAGCCTTCTTGGTCGAGCTCCAATGCTCTTTTTCCTTACTCCTTGTTTGTTGTTCATGCAAAAATTAATTGTGAAAAAAATGCATCTTCTCCCCCATATGGATTTTCCTCTATTTTCCCAAGAAAGTTGAATTCTCACTATGCTCGATATTGATTGCATTGCAATGTAGAGTTTATGAGATACTTGCACATAAGATCTAGCTAACGATGAAGCATACACAACTTGCAATGGTGAATGAAGAGAGAAGAAAAAAATGGAGGAAATAACGAAATGATTTATATTAACTAAAACCACACTCAAAAGAGTGAATAATTTACAATAGAGATAGGCTACATGAGTAACAAATATGCCATAGTAGTGATCTAGAGAGATCTAAACACTCACTGGCAGAAACCAACGTAATATGCCACCTAGTCCTAGTTAATTGATCCATGCAATAATTAGTTAACCGAGTCACACATGTGGAAGTGAGAGAAACACATGAAACTATTGGTGATAAAAATGAGGTTGCCATGCCTGAGTGAATTCCACTAGTCTAACTGAGTGTATTTGACTTTGAATTGAAGAGGAACATCCTATTTTGTAGGGGAATATTATCTAGAGAGAATATTCTCATCTAAGGAAGTGTTCTCGACATTGGACTATCAACCTTAAGAAAATAATTACCTAGGTAAGTGTGTAATATCTCCAACACCCCCCGTGAACACTACTAAGGTGTAAATGATGAATGGGTCCCAACAACCAAGGCCATGTTAGGTACCCATTGTAAAATGAATCTAAAAAATGAAATATTGAAAAAGTGAGGAAAGAGGAAAAACCTCATGGAAAAAAAACCCCCTCAAAGTACAATGCATCAAAAGATTAAAAAAAAGGAAGTTGCTAAGCAATTGTGTGCTTCACTCCAAGGAGACCTTGCAAATGTGCAAATTTAAGATCAGTGAAGATTTTGTTGAAGATGCATATGTTTGTACAGATATGATGATGTAGATGCACCAGTGTTATGTTTTCACATATCCACTTTCTCTTATTGTATATAAGAAGATCCAAATGAAGTTTGAATGAAACTTTGTAAATTGTGCGTCCATTTCCAGAAAAGCGTTGAAAATTTGTTGATTTTAAAATGCTCATAACTTCACTTCCTAGAATCCATTTTGGACGATTTATTTTTTGAAATTGGATATTTTTTTGAGAGAAATTCAAGTATCCAATTTGTTTCTACAAATTCCTCTCAAAAAGTGACAGAATTACATCTGAAGTGCGTGACCCCCCTTTTGGCTCCTAATATGCATGCATGACACATGCATGTGGCTCTTAAGATGCATGAATGGTGCATGAAATAGTGTCTGCATGCAACTCCTAATATGCATGGATGATATATTCCATATGTGATTCAACAAAAAAATATGAAATGGAGTAGACATCATCTTCAATGAATGGAACAAAACATTGTGCAAATACATGTGTAGAAGGCTCTTCAAACTGATAGGATTGATCTTCCAGTGTATTTTCTACTGGCTCTATATTTTCAACCTTTTGCATGCAATATTCCTTATTCCCAAATAGAACCTCCAATCTATTTCATAATTTGTTTGGAGTTGATTCTTGTGATTCATCATCTACCTGATGGAAAATTTCAGGAGAAACAAATATGCAAATACATCCTATGGCCATATCTTATCTATTGAGAAAGTTATTTTTCTCATCAACGGAATTAGGCTCTACTTCCATTGCCATGGATATTTGGTATAATCCTCTACTTCTAAGAAGAAGTAGAATCTTTGGCTTCCACACCAAATAGTTATGAGGCATGAGAAGTATTCCTGACGAGTAAAACATAGATTCCATATTTCTTGTTGCTTTGTTATGTCTTTGGTACCTACAAAAGAGTGCTAGTGACGATCCTTGTTAGTGGCATGTAGGATCTGATACCATGTATAGTTTATAAGATACTTGCACATAAGATATAGCTAACAATGAAGCATACATATTTTGCAATGGTCGATGAAGAGAGAAGAAAAAAATGGAGGAAAGAATAAAATAATTTCTATTAATTAAATTCCACACTCAAAAGAGTGAATAATTTACAATAGATATAGGCTATATGAGTAACAAATGTGCCATAGTAGTGATATAGAGAGATATAGACACTCACTGACATAAACCAAAGTAATATGCCACCTAGTCCTAGTTAATTGATCCATGCAATCATCGGTTAACTGAGTCACACATGTGGAAGTGAGAGAAACACATGCAACTGCTGGTGATAAAACCAAGGTTTCCATGCATGAATGACTTCCACTAGTATAACTAAGTGTAACTGACTCTGAACTGAAGAGGAACACTCTATTTTGTAGGGGAATATTCTCTAGAGAGAATATTCTCATCCAAGGAAGCGTTCTCAACATTGGAATATCAACCTTAGGAAAATAATTACCTAGGTGAGTGTGTAATATCTCCAAGATGAAAACCCATGCTTCCAATAACTATTGGATTTGATTTAAACACCCACCCCCCTGAGAGGTATTCAATGATTGGGCTCTCATACACTTAACCATAAAAATAGAAGGTTGTCCCAATGATAATAAAATTTAGAAATTTTGGTTTGGATTAATACCCACAATTAATTTCCTCCTTGGACCTCTCTTAGATTATCTTAGACATTCCCCTCTCTTGAGGATAAATAAACCCCCATCTCTGTCCATATTCCTAGCAGCTGATATCACATTATATTTTTTAAAATTAGAAAATACAATTCACATATTACATCTCTTGGTCATTTCCATATTCATATCTACAATATGCATTAATTAAAATGGGGATTATAGTGGGGATGTTACATCCCCCTCCCATACAATTGTGCACCGTCCTCGGTGCACAACACCATGCTAAAATACATATACAAATTTACATCATAATATCCATAAAACAAAATTTTGAAATCTATTTACTCTCCAACAACAGTCCCAACCATAATCTTTCATTCTTCTCAACTTGCCGACACAAGGAATGCACCCCCTTCACTTCCTTAAGTCCATCGTGTTGCACCATTCTTTTATTAGAGCTATCAGTGCAAGTGACCAAGAATTCTGAGATATGACTCTAGAACTTTAGCTTCCAAAAATAGAGTCTTTCATTTTTATCTTCTATTTTCTTCAAAATTGGCAAAAATTTGCAGGTATTCCTCCAACATAGTTTACTCATGCTCCCATGTTGCATATTCAGGGCCGTTGTAGGTCCATTGAAACTTTACCAACCCTATGTATTTTCTCCGGATAGATTTGAATTTTCGATCTAGGAAGCATATTGGCTCCACTCGGAAATCCCCTTCGTTTTCCACCTGGATCACAGTCTAATCAATTATGTGGTTAGATTCAGGCACATATTTATTTAATAATGATACATGAAGTACATTGTACACTCTCATGGATGCAAACATTGCTAGCATATATGCAATTGACCATATTGTTGGCGTCAGAAGTCACTCCTGGATTGTAGCAGGAGTAAGCCTAACGCCCATCAGTTTATGTCATGATTTGTTTATGAAGGGTGATCAAATGGAAGAAAAATCAGAACTATATCATTCTAACTCTGAAACTAGGCCAGACATGCACAAGAAGGGGAGGTATTAGTTTAACTTCAGATAGTAAGTTGTAATAAGGGTGAATAGGAGGAATAATTATGTGAGGAAATGTGAAGGGATGTTGTAGGCATCGAGCTTCTAACAGCCTGTAGAAGGAAAACCTGAACACAAGATCTTCTTATATTCAAATTGCAGAAACATTGGAGAATATGATAGTACTACAATAAAAACTTTTATCATAACACAGTCACAATGATTCATGTGAATCAGTCAATCATGAACTCCCTCAGTATGAGATGAAAACCAGATGGAATGGGAAAGATGTCTGTCATTAAACAAGAAATATTACATACAGATACATAATTAGGGAACCAAAACGTCCATTAAAACTTTACAATCGAGAGCTTTACTCTACCATCGATCCATTACAAAATGGAAAAATTGCCTACATATAGCCAAAGCCAATAACAACAGCAAAACCGAGACTTATCATTAAAAACATTACGTCTACATGTTTACTAGCAGACTGCACCTGCATTCTCTGGACGGTCGTGCACTTATGTCAGACGCAATCGGACTCCTAGCACCCCGCAAAAGAATTGACCTGTCTCGGGTCCTTTTCTGGGCTTTCCATTTATGGTGGAGATGATGTCTAACCACCACCAACCACCTCAATAACTGCTTCCTTGGTATTGGGAACAACCTCGGTCAACTCTGCACTCAGACAACGTGGCCACCTTTCTTTGGTTGTTTCTCCTTTGTTAAACTGTTATAAGGAGACCCAGTAGGAGGACGTGGACGAGACCCTGGCGAGGAGGATGAGGTGGTGCTGTGACACCAGATGAGAATGCAATAGGGTATGGATAGGACACAAGTGGAAGTGGCATGGAGCATGGGGTACAGGTGGGTGAGAGAGGTAAGGTGGAGGAGGAGTAGGGACAACCATACAGGTGGAGGTGACTGGGAGAGAGAGAGAGAGGCACATGGCAGGAGGTGAGAGGATGATGAGATGAGGAGGGGCCATGTGGATGGAGAGACGGAAGCTGTGACACCGGACGACGAGGCGAGGTGCCATGGGAAAGTGACGAGGAAGCCGCAAGGCGACGGGCCTGGAGGAGGAGGAGGATGAGTTGGAGGATGAGAGGGAAAAAAGGGAAAAGGAATATGACATGGGGGAAGTGGCAACCGAGGGAAGAATGCGGGGAGGAACACCTGGGAGGAGGTGACAGGTGGGAGCAAGGAAAGGGGAAAGAGATGGGCCAGGATGGCGCTGAGTTGAAGACACATGGCGAAAGGTGGACGGTGGAGGAAATCAGAGATGTGACAAGGGGGGGGGGGGCTTTAAGCTGCCAATTCCGAACCCCCCCCCTATATTAAAGGTAGATAGGAAAAGGGGGTCCGGAATCCAACCTTGACCATAGATCTGGGCTCCCAAATCCAGGTCGTTGAGAGATGCGCGCTCAATTCTGGACCCCCCCTCCTTGTTAAAAGTAGAACGACGAAGGGGGTCTGGATTGAAACCCTGTCCATAGATATGGGCGCGCCAATATAGGATGTTGAGAGATGCATGTCTANGCGACTTAACCAAATGCACATTTGCACCCCAACCTAGGGTAAGTGGGTTTTTACCCCACTTCTTTGCATTTTTCCACCCAAAGGGGCCTATCTTTTAGGAAAACACCCCCTTTACAAGAATTGGTGATAACATTAGGCTCCATGGGGGATAGATTTGTCCCTGTGATGATCTAAGAACTCCTTCTGTAGTTCCAGTGACTTGCTATTGGGCTATGGAGTCATTTATTAAGCCAAAAGAAAACAGAAAAACAATATTTACAAAATCAGAGGAGCCGTCTAAGGCTCAAACAAAACATTTCTTCAGGAAATGCCCATTTACTGGGTCGTTAAAAACTTCTTCCCCCTCCAAATCCTGCAACCTATACATGTTATTTGAGAATACTTCATAGATTTTGAAGGGCCCGATCCAAAGGGAATCAAACTTGTTGTGTTTGCCCCTATCCTGCTTGGGTGCATCCCACTTAAGAACCAAATCACCCAGCTCGAATTCCTTCTTCCTGACCTTCCTGTCAAAGGCCTGCTTGATCTTCTGCTGATGACTATGAGTTATGTCCATTACCTTCTCCCTAATCTATTACACTTCCACCACTTGATGAATTCTTTTGACCATACGGTCTGGCTCTCCTTCATGATCTCGAAAGAATTTTTCTATAGGTAAAGCGAGCTGAGTGGGAAACACAACCTCTATCCCATAAAAAAGTTGAAAAGGTGAGGTGCCCAAGGATTTCTTTGTTGTCACTCGATCGGAACATAGAGCGAATTTTAGCTTCGAATCCCAGGCCCTCTTATTGTCTTCCAATAATATTTTAATGAGTTTGATTAGACTTTTATTAGAAGATTCTGCCAGTCCTTTTCCTTGAGGATAATAGGGAGTGGAGTGAATTAGTGAAATCTCGAACTGCTCACAAAACTTAACCAGAGGCTCAGACTTGAAAGAAGTAGCATTATCAGTGACAATTTTGCTGGGACATCCAAATCTGGCTATGATATCCTTTAGGACGTTGATAATTACCTTGTGTGAAGAACTCCTAGTGGGGGCAGCTTCTATCCACTTGGTGAAATAGTCTGTTGCAGTCAGAATCCATATGTGTTGGCCACTTGAAGGAGGATGAATTTCTCCAATGAAGTCCAACCCCCATTGTTGAAAGTGTGTTGAAGCTACTACAGGCTTTAGTGGCAGAGATTTGAACTGTTGCTTTCCTGAGAACCTTTGACATTTAATCCAAGCTCTGAATTCTCTGCAGACATCAGTGCATAAGGTGGGCCAGTAGTACCCAACCCTGAGAATTTTGTGAGTTGTGGTCTTCCAGAAATGATGACCTCCACAAAGGCCGCTATGGAAATCAAACACAACTTTCTGGGCTTCCTGTGGGTTCAGACACCTCAGAAACACCCCTAGAGGGTCTCTCCAATACAAGGCTTGGTCAATAAGGAAATATCTGACCGCTTTGAGCTTTAAAGCTCTTGCCTTTCTTTTTTCCATTCCATCCGGAGGCTTCAACTCTTGCAGAAAGTACAAAATGTCTCTATACCAGGTGCATTCTGCTAGTGATAAGCCACCCTGAGAGATTTTGTTGGGAAACTCAACTTGCTGATTTTCTGAGCAAGCATTGATGAAGCCAACCCCCAAGGCCTTGCAATTGGATTCAACCAGCAGCTTGGCTAAACCCTGCCCTTTAACCAACTTGGTGGGCTTTATCTCCAGGTCAAACTCAAGGATCTTAGCAATCCATTTACCTCTTCTCCCATCCCTGTCAGGTTGTACAAGGATGTCTTTCACAGAGGCCGAAGGAACGTATGCAGTCACTCTTGAATGCAAGACATAGACTCTGAAAGATTTGAGAGCTTTCACCAAGGCATAGGCCTGTTTCTCCATGATCTCATACCTGATTTCTACATCCCTTAATGCCTTACTGAAGAAGGAAATGGGTTTCTCTCGCCCTTCCTCATTTTTCTGCAATAAGACCTCTGCTACTGTATCAAAAGAAGCAAAAGAAAAAACTAGGAAATCCTTGGAATAATCAGGACTGATCAGCACAGGGGACTCAGTCAATGCCCTTTTTATTTGGACAAAAGATTCCCTGGGTTCAGCAGTCCATCTTACTTCATTTCCCTTTCTGATCATGGCTATGATGTGTTTCACAAACTCAGCAAAATTTGAGACGAACCTCCTCAAAAAGTTAATCTTCCCTAAAAAAAATTGGACCTCTTTTCTAGACCTGGGAAGTGACAAGGTCTGAATTGCCTCTACCCTGTTGGGATCAATTCTCACTCCCTCTGCTGATACTATATGGCCTAGCAGCTTCCCCTCCTTCATAGCAAACAAAGATTTCTTGGGATTTAAGGAAAGGCCAAACCTCCAGCATTTCAAGAAAACTTTCCTTAAGTGACAACAATGCTCTTTATTAGACCTAGAGAATATTGTGATGTCATCCAGATAGATCACCAAAAACTGATCTTTCTCCCCGATGAACGCTATGTCCATGGCTTGCTGAAATGTTTCTCCTGCATTCATTAATCCAAAAGGCATTTTGGCATACATGAATGTGCCCCAAGGAGTGGTTAAGCCTTGTTTTTCTTTGTCCTCGGGCATGACTGATATCTGATTATAGCCAGAAAAACCATCAATCATGGATATCCTAGATGCACCAATTACCCTCTGCAATATGTGTTCCATGTTGGGCAAGGGATAGTTGTCTTTCTTTGAGCTCCTGCTCAGGTTCCTGAAATCAACACAGAGCCTGATTTCTCCACTTTTCTTCCTTACCGGGACCAAATTGGCCACCCACTCAGAATATCTCAAGGAGACAATGATTTGGGCATCTAACAACTTCTTCACTTCTCTCTCCATGACAAGAAACAACATGGGATTTATCTGTCTTAGCTTCTGCCTAAATGGCTTAGCCCCTTCCTTCAGTGGGATCTTGTGTTCAATGACAGATGTGTCATATGTCTTGAGGTCTTCATAGGTCCATGCAAACACATCAACAAATTCTCTTAATAACTCGGTATATTTGGCCCTCTGTTCTTTGTTCAAACTGCTTGACAACTTGACAAACTTAGGCTCCTCCTTTGTGTTGATGTTGCACCCCGTTGTATCAACATCTTCATTTGAAACCCTACCCTTTACTGCCACATCATTCCCATCGAATAGTCTTTCTAAAGGGACTAGTCCCTTCGGAATGTGATTGCTAGGAAGATGAATAATATGGTGATTAACAATTTTATTTAAAAATACCTCAAGGTGAGGGTGACTTTCGAGATCAGGATCCTGATCAATGTGTAATGAAAACATTTCATCGATAGACTGAAGAATTTTTTTGATTTCAAGATCATCTTCGAATACCTTCCAATGCTTGATATTGTCTGGTGCAGATGACCTATATCTTATCTTAACATCATATTTGATCTTAGGAAGCAGAGGGATCCTTAATAGACTAGTTGAGACAGCTAAGGAATCAGCCAAAGTATTTTCTTCTCTTGGAATAAAAGAAATGTTGAAAGTTGAGAAGAAATTATCAATTAGGTCCCACACCTCATCTCTGTAACTCCTGAGCCGAGGATGCTTAGCCCGATAAGCATTTCTGACTTGTTGGATAATCAACTCAGCATCTTCGAACATTGCTACCCCCTCAATTCCCATTTCTTTTGTAGCCCTTAAACCCAGAACAAGAGCTTCATATTCTGCCACATTATTGGTAACTTCAAATTCTAGTTTGTATGACAGGGATATAGTTTCCTGACAAGGCGACACAAAAACCACTCCAGCGCCAGTGCCTTCGCCAGAATAAGCTCCGCCGAAGAACATCTTCCAAACAGAGGTGGTTGGAGGAGGTATGTCATGATTAAATATGGGCTAATTTCTGATTTGAAAAGGGGCTTCAGGAGTATCAATGATCTGCAATAAACTAGACCCCAAATCAGTGTCAAGTGCAAAGATAGGATGATTGGTGGGGTTTGCTTCATCACTAACAATGTAGGCCAACTGAGCTTCTCTGTACAACCTCTTGTGTTCCCCTCCAAATACTAGAATGGTGGCATATGTGAGATCCATCTGTAATGTTCCTACAAGTTTTTTAATCCAAGATCTTGACAACAACATGCCAAACTTGGGGGGAACATGAGCTACTACAATGTCCATGACCACACTCTTCATTGGCAGCTGAAATAAAGAGACCACCAAGTCTTTGATGACTCCAAGGCATTGCACCCTCCTTGAATCAAAAGAGTACAAATCATGATAATACTTTGTCACTTCCAGTCCCAATTCTTCCATGATTATTTTGGGCATAAGGTTGTGGGAAGCTCCTGAATCCATGAGGCAATTATGCAGCACCTTATCATGTATGTTCAGGGATGTGTAGAAGGGAGGGGATGAATCATTTCTGTCTTCTACCATGGGACCTAGGATGATTGTTGGCTTTTCATCTTGAAGATTTACCAAGTCTGTGGAAGGCTGGGGGGACTCAGATTGTAGCAGTCGGGATAGGGACCTTTTGAAATCTTCATTTTTAACTAGTTCCGAGCGGGGTACGGGAATTCTAATCTTTTGAATTTCATGCTCAAAACTAAAGGAGGAAAAAGGCCTAGGAGCTTCCCTTACCTCAGAGACAGGTTCTTTGGTTGTTGGAGAAGTATTCTGAGTTTTATTTTCTTTAATAGTGATTGTTGTAGGTTTAGCAGGCCTTTTTGCTATGAGGGGTTGATCATGGCTATCAAAATTCCCTACTTTATTCTTTGACCTGAGATGGTATCTGTTAGGAGTGTTGTTGGCCTTCTCCCCTTTACCCAACTCATTGATTTGAATGTTCATAAGGGATTCTTAATATGCATATTGAGTCAAATGGGGAAAAGGGGAAGTGTCTTCAATATAGTGAATTTCGGGGTCGAGCTCATCTACCTCCTCTCCTTCCTCATGAGCAACTAGGTTATTTTGGAGAGGGGTTTGAATCCTCTAATCATCTCTGTCTCTACTCATTTTTTCCCTTAGCAAGGCCTCTGGCACATTGTTACTAGGCCTCCTGAAGCCTCTGTTATCAATATTTTGGGGATTTTTGAACATGGGCTTCCCTTCTAACTCCCACCTTTCCATTCTAGCCGAAATCATTTTTAGCACTTTAGTTACCTCGTCCGTCCGAAGGGGAAAGGGGGATGAATTGGATGGGGAGGCTTCAGGTCTCTTCCTAAATATGTCTTTATCAGCCTTATTCCTGAGTCGGTCAACAACCAATATGTTAGATTCTACTTCCACGGCTGCATCCTGCATGTGAGCCAGAGTAGTGGCTCTCCTTTCCCTCAACAGTAGGTAGAAATCAGGATCAAAAGCTTTAGAATAAGTGATTTTAGCAGAGGCTTCTGAGGGATTTATCTCAGTGGGGATCTAATTGTACATTTTATTGAATCTCTTGGAGAAGTCATAGACAAACTCTCCTTCCTTTCTCTTCAAAGACTCAAACTCTGTCATGTAATACATGAAATCTTTTTTGTCTCCCCATTGTCTCAAAAAGGCATTATCCAAAGACTCAATCCCATCGTTAGATCCAAGGGGCAGGGCCTTAAACCACTTTCTAGCCTCGCCTTGAAGGCTATGGATGAAAATCCTCATCCATACGTCTACGTGCATGATAAAATTATCATCTGTAAAATTGTAAAAGGCTTCAAGGTGCTCTTCTGTAGCTATGTCCCCTTCGCCTGTAAACTTGGGCAGCTGGTTGAGGTAGCCATCTATTGGAATGACATTGAGAGGCTGAGGTAACAAAAGGGGAGCATACCTAGCAGCTATTATAGCCTCCATTTTGGTCATGGGGGGATTTTCTCCTGCCATAGGAATATTAGGTGGGGGAGAACTCGGAGGAGAAGGAGCTCGAACTGGGGATACTGGAAATGAGATTATAGGTGGAAGGGGAAACAATGGGGGATTCAGAGAGAAGGCTAAGGGGCTTGAGTTAGCAGATTCTTCTCTCTGTGCAGTAGCAGCAGTAATAAGAGGAGGGGTGGTAAAGCTAGGAGTGGGGAAATATTTTTTGGTCCTGGGTCTACGCCAAGGTACAACTTCAGGGGAGAGGGGAGTGACAAGGATTTCCCCCTCCAATCCCAGACTAGGAGGGGAAAACTCAGCAAGAACACTTATGAAATTCAGGAAATGGGAAACCTCAGAAAAAGGTCTGCGAAGAAGTTGAGAAGAAGAAAATGGATCTTCTACAGAAGGAGATGGAAAATTACATGGTTCAGCAGTGGAAGTTCCTCCCTCAGAGGCCTTTCCTTTTCTGATAATCACCTTCGGATCAGCTTCAGGCATAGCTAGAGGCAGATGTGGATGGGACTGCGTGTGTCTACCTCTAGAATCCACAACTAAAACAACAGGTTTGCCATAGTGAAGTCGTCACAATGGAGTCGCCAGGTGCACACTAGAAATCTTCAAGGGCTCTGATGCCTGATGCACCTTTAGAATCAAAGTCTCAATGTCGTTCAATCCCAAGGAAAATTTTCAACTTCATCCCCGGCAACGGTGCTAGAAATGTTGGCGTTAGAAGTCACTCCTAGATTGCAGTAGGAGTAAGCCTAACACCCATCTTTTATGTCACGATTTGTTTATGAAGAGTGATCAAATGGAAGAAAACTCAAAACTATATTGTTCTAACTCCGAAACTAGGCCAGACATGCACAAGCAAGTGAGGTCTTAGTTTAACTTCAGACAGTAAGTTGTAATAAGGGTGAGTAGGAGGAAAATTTATGTGAGGAAATGTGAAGGGATTCTGTAGGCATCGAGCTTCTAACAGCCTGTAGAAGGAAAACCTAAACACAAGATCTTCTTATATTCAAATTGCAGAAACACTGGAGAATATGACAGTACTACAATAAAACCTTTTATCATAACAAAGTCACAATGATTCATGTGAATCCGTCAATCATGAACTCCCTCAGTATGAGATGAAAACTAGATGGAATGGGAAAGTTGTCTATCATTAAACAAGAAATCTTACATACAAATACATAATCAGGGAACCAAAACGTCCATTAAAACTTTACAATCGGGAGCTTTGCTCTACCATTGATCCATTACAAAATGGAAAAATTGCCTACATATACCCAAAGCCAATAACAACAGCAAAAATGAGACTTATTATTAAAAACATTGCATTTGCATGTTTACTAGCAGACTGCACCTGTAGTCTTTGGACGGTCGTGCACTTATGTCAGACGCAATCGGACTCCTGGCACCCCGCAGAAGAATTGACCTATCTCGGGTCCTTTTCTGGGATTTCCATTTATGGTGGAGATGATGTCTAACCACCACCAACCACCTCAATAACTGCTTCCTTGGGATTGGGAACAATCTCGGTCAACTCTACACTCGGACAACGTGGCAGCCTTTCTTTCGTTATTTCTCCTTTGTTGGACAACTACAAGGAGACCTAGTAGAAGGACGTGGATGAGACCCTGGCAAGGAGGATGAGGTGGTGTTGTGACACCAGATGAGAAAATCCATGGGGTATGGATAGAACATAGGTGGAAGTGGCATGGAGAGCGGGGTACAGGTGGGTGAGAGAGGTAAGGTGGAGGAGGAGTAGGGATGAACATACAGGTGGAGGTGACTGGGAGAGAGAGAGAGGCACATGGAAAGAGGTGAGAGGATGATGAGATGAGGAGGGTCCATGTGGATGGAGAGACAGGAGCTGTGACACCAGACGACGAGGCAAAGTGCCATGGGAAAGTGAGGAGGAAGCCACAAGGCGACAGGCCTGGAGGAGGAGGAGGATGAGTTGGAGGATGAGGGGGACAAAAGGGAAAAGGAATATGACATGGTGGAAGTGGCAACCAAGGGAAGAATGCAGGGAGGAACACCCGGCAGGAGGTGACAAGTGGGAGCGAGGAAAGGGGAAAGAGATGGGCCAGGATGGTGTTGAGTTGAAGACACATGGCGGAAGGTGGATGGTGGAGGAAATCGAAGATGTGACAAGGGGGGGG
>ML777735.1:1095593-1116661 GCA_009831015.1 Picea engelmannii
TAGATAGGCAAAGGGGGTCCAGAATCCAACCTTGACCATAGATCTGGGCTCCCAAATCCAGGTCGTTGAGAGATGCACGCTCAATTTCAGACCCCCCCCCCCTTGTTAAAGGTAGAATGACGAAGGGGGTCCAGAATGAAACCCTGGCCATATATCTGGGCATGCTAATATAGGCCGCTGAGAGATGTGCATCTAATTTCGGACCCCCTCCCGCCACTTTAAAGGTAGAATGGCGAGGAGGCTTTGGAATCCAACCTTGACCATAGATCTAAGCGCGCAGATTCTGGTCGCCTATATCTTCCTTCCACTTAAGCAAATGCACATTTGCGCCCCAACCTAGGGTAAGTGCATTTTTACCCCACTTCTTCACATTTTTCCACCCAAATGGGCCTATCTTTTAGGAAAACACCCCCTTTACAAGAATTGGTGACAACACATATATTCTCTAGCATTTCATAAGGCCCACAATATATTGCTTCCAACTTTGGGAAACGACCCAATCTTATCGAACTTCTTTTTGCTGTCACTTTTAGAAAAGACATGTTAGCCCATTTTAAAATATCTAAATACTTTGTTCTTGTCTGCATGACTTTTTTGCTTGTACTGGGAAGCCTTTAAATTATTCCTAATCTTTATCATCTTCTCTTCCATTTCCTTTAACAATTCCGGCCCAATGAAAACTATGTCTATTGGGTTATAATGTTCCTGACTTGGCTAGTCTAGGAAATGTTGCTAATGTGTGTGTAGGATTAATTGTTTACAGCATATAAATGGTCATAAATAACAAATGCGACAAAAGACTACAAAGTTTATATTATGATATTTCTGCGAAGTACAAAGGCCGAATGCAGCTGAATAAAGATAAATCACTTGGCTAGATCAAATGACAAAAGGATCTTAACCGGAATACAATAATCAAACTAAATGATAATGCTTGATAATAGATGAGCACCACGGGCTCAATGGATGAGATGGAACTATGGTAGCTCGCACGGTAACTGTTGGAAGCCTGACAAGTTCGTTCCGACGACCATACCTCTCGAAATGGCCTGGAACTGTCCCAATGGTGCGCCCTGCTATAGCTCTCAGTCCTGGTGACTGGTCGACCCGTCGGCTGGAGGATCTGGACCCCGGATGGATCCCCCTGGGGAAACCTGACCCTCTCTTTGGAAAATTGTGCCCTAGTGATTCCACCATCGGAATTGGACGAGGAACCAGGCAACAGATGTGCCTTACATTCCTCTCAACTAGTTTGGAGGGGAATCTCTAAACGCTCCCTGGATGGGGAAAGTCGATCCAATGAACCTCCTCAGAAGTTGTGCCCTCGCCCTAGATAAGCATGCCCTCACTGCTGGACCCTGTGTAACCGTTGTTGAAGAATAATGGAAGATTTGTGTGATCTTCCCGGTGACTAGGGTGTGTCTCTCAACACTGAAATCAACGTACTGGTGTCTTCCTCCTAGAATCCACTGAACTATCTCTCTGAAGATGCGCACCACTCCTCAATGACAAGACATAATCTGCATAATCCCGAATTAGGTTGATTTACCCTTCCTTTATAGCTTCATGAAACCCTAATTCATTGTTGACCTTTTCCCTCCAAGTGATTTTTAATTTATTTCATTCGGCCTTGATTAAATCACTTAATTAATTAATTCATTAACCATTTTACCTCTAAAAAGTGATTTATCCATCCTTATGGCTTCTCCGTCCACTGAAAGTCACTTCTCATCATCTTATCTTGTAACTCTCTCCCTCTCGATTTCGATGAGCTATTACACTAAGAGGTTTCTCCAAGTAATATGCTAGTTATGAACTTCTTAGTGAATGTAATTAAGATATCACCCATAATAACTCAAAATTACGGAAATCGTCGAAATGCAATGGAACCAAAGCCAAGCTGTGCAAAATGGATCCTAATGATGAACGATGCAAGTCGGGCCCAATAAAACCCCTCAATATCTCCCGAACTCTTTGTCACCCCTATCTGGCTACTCTAGTAGGCATAACACTCTATAATGTTAAATGTCCCAAAATGGGGACATTACAGTCCTTCCTGCCGGAATATTTCTTGTCCTCAAGCAATAACTGAATCCACCTACATATGATACTGGGGTCCCATATCCACCTGTATGACACAAGGTAGACTCCCCTCAAGATGTGGCCTCTCCAAGTGCTCACCATGCATGACACCCACATGCTCCTGATGAGTAGAATGATCAATGGCCAAAGAATCTCAACCAACTCCCTGAGCAACCTCTCTACTCTACACTCAACTTCATCAAATGTTGAACTACCAAGCACTCCAATCCTTGGATCCCATATCAGAATGTGAAATGCAATGTCTTGTGAAATATAGTCTTGTAACATATCAATACCATGAGTCTCCTGTAAATAACACACAGTCTCGACCCGAAATGAGTCTGTCCTCCAAGACCGTACCAACCAAAACACAACCTCCACCAACTGGACATGTTGCTGCCATAGTGAGGTACTACAAGACCTCAATGAATCACCAACAAGTGACGTGCTCCCCCCAATACTGAAACTCACTGGAAAGTCAAAGTGAATTCCCCTTGCAAAGATCCACTCGTCTGCATCAGTTAAAGAAATTCCCAGCCCTGTAATTACAGGGTCCCATGCTAGCCTCTTACAGGTACCATCATGCAGACGCTGCACTACTCTTATCATGATTGTCTAGTCAAATTACACATAATGGATCCCCAACTCGTGGGTCCTCATGCTGAAATACCTATGAAAACTGGGCATGTTGCCAAGAATTTGAACCTGTAAAGGCATCTCTGTAGAATCAACATCTTCCCAACCACCTCCATACTCGATCATGAGTATCAATAGGGAGAACCTATCTCACCACATATAACAAGTCCCTGCAAGCCCTCCCAAAACCATCCAAGAGTAGAGTATGTTGCTCTATGGCACAACCTGGGCCATCATAAGATGAAATAACCCACTAACCAAATGGACTCTCGGGTCCCATGGAAAAATTGGAAGTTCATCACTTCCAATTCCCACTAACTGCTAAGGTGTCATATTTATAACTGTCAGAATCCCTCCATCCTCATCCCAATGAGAATTTGAATCTGTGTCACCCTCTGAGATATATGTTATCCCATGGCCTAAGATTCTCACCATCACGTCCAAGGTCTCAACTGTTTGTCTCTGATGATCCACCCTTATCCTGTTGTATGCAATAAATACTCTCATGTCAAGTGGTCTCATCCTACCAAGTCTACATGTCCTCTGCCATTGTCTATCTCCCCCTATGTTGCTATCAATGATGAAAGCATCGGGAAAATATAACAGAGACATCTGTAACCGACTGTAGGACTGGAAAGTATCATATGCTTTGGTCAATCCCCGGGATTGGACCAAAATATCATCCAATAGCACCCATAGTGAATAATCGTCTAAAATCCAACTATCGGGTACAACATTAGACAATTCCACAAACTGCAGGTCAATGACTCTCCCTCCATCATCCCTTAGATAGTTGTTGCTATTGTGAAGGTCATCTCCTAGAATTATGTGTTGTTGCAAGGGAGAGGAACCTTCATGCTCCACTAAGTGTGTCTCTTCCTTGCAACCCATTGTGTTCCCCTGAATCCCACTGTACATCTCTCTCATCATCATATGTCCAAGGTGTACTTCTAGCTCAACCTCAGTGTGGATATCAACCAATCCTAGAACACAAATGAAAGTGTCCTTGTAATTTCCTATGGCTTTGGAATCCTCACGTGTATGTGTATGACCAACTGTCTCAAAACTACCCATGAATGGTGGCCCATGTGACACCTCGACATCCTCCAGCAATGTAACTAAGGAACATACCTAACTCTCTGTCAAGATAGATATAGTGTATCTTTGACCAGTCTTCTCAAGGAGCTCATCTAATCTGGAATCTGATTCTTGAAGGGTTGTTTGTGTGCCTTCTAAGAACCCTCATTTTCTCACCAAATCATGAGTGAGTCGGTCCACCTCCAACTCCTGCTCCCTCAGAGCCCCGCGATACATCTCGCCAACCTCCAATAGGTAATATATATCCATCAACAACTTATGGTAGTCAACCCTCATCATAGTTACTCTTTCCTTGAGAGTATGAAATTCATCCATGACAACTCCCCCATCTGAACTATCATGTGCCATCAATGCCATCCAACAATAGCCTGCCACCAATGCATATGTATCATCAATACATCTAGTGTCTTCCATGATCATGTCCTCATTGACTCTCAATTGTCCTGCCAAGTGTCGTGACTCCTGGTCACAATCCTGATGAGGTGCTACCTCATGCCTCTCACTGCTAGTGTCAATGATGGAATCCCCAACAAAACACTCCTCAAAATATAAGGCACTAAACTACCCACTATCCCCTGTGCTACTAAGTCCTCCTGTATGCCACTGCACACCATCACCAAATACGACCCCCATCTGAATCACATCGTATCCTGTATGGGCAATTGTATCCTCCTGTGCATTCACCCTACTAATATCATCTACGTCTGGATCCCATACAGATGTGTCCAGACACGTGCTATGGTCATCCTATTCAATAAGGAGTGCATCCTCATCACTGTAGATCGATCCTTGGAGTAAGTGTCCCAACAAGTTGTCGGTCTCCACAACCTGGTCCATCTGTGGAATCTCCAAGAGTGGTGACTCACTCTCCTCATACTGATAGGTATGTGTAAGGTAAACTAACTCCAAGCCATACCTATCCTCCTGGGTCTACAGATCCATATGTCCCTTGTGTACAATCCCCACACAAGTCTCCCCTATCATATCAGGAATGCCATTTATATCCTCATGTGTCGTGGCTAGCATAGGTGATTGAGAAGATGAAAAATGTGGTTCACTCATCATAGAAATCTCATCATCCTCCATACATGTCTACACCCACAGGTAGGTCATCCCACCTCCTAATCCCATCCTATCTAAGTGCCAACACATATGGATCCTCACAAGTGTCACCACTGTGCTTAAGTGTTGAAACCTCAACATTGCCTGATGGGGAAGATGAAGGACATGCGCTATCATGTTTTCCATCCAACTGTCCCTCAGATGCGCAAGAGCCACTAGACTTATCAGACTGCTCTAAATTGGCATCTATGGTTGCATTCACATGCATCTCCTCAACCGTGTTGTCATAGTGCACCTCAGCAATATGCACCTTCCCTTTACCCCCTGTGATTTGGCTTCCAAGGCACTTTGTAATTGTAGAAACGCTCCCTGCATCTAATGGGTGTAGGCTCCATCTAAGCTCCTGTCAATCCACTCACTGGTAATGATGTATCTACATCCTTATCTGATTTTCCTCACAGGCTCGCAGGAAAACCAACTCTGATACCACTGTAATGTTCTTGACTTGGCTATTCTAGGAAATGTTGCTAATGTGTGTGTGTAGGATTAATTGTTTACAACATATAAATGGTCATAAATAACAAATGTGACAAAAGACTACAAAGTTTATATTATGATATTTCTGCGGAGTACAAAGGCTGAATGCGGCTGAATAAATACGAATCACTCGGCTAGATCAAATGAAAAAAGGATCTTAGCCGGAATACAATAAGAAAACTAAATGATAATGCTTGATAATAGATGAGCACTGCGGGCTCAATGGATGAGATGGAACTATGGAAACTCGCACGGTAACTGTTGGAAGCTTGGAAAGTTCATCCTGGTGGCTATACCTCTCGGAATGGTTTGGAATTGTCCCAATGGTGTGCCATGCTCTAGCTCACAGTCCTGGCGACTGGTCGACCCCTCTGTTAGCGGGTCTGGACCTCGGATGGATCCCCTGGGGAAACGCAACCCTCTCTCTCTGGAAAACTGCACTCTAGTGATTCCTCCATCGGAATCGGATGAGGAACCAGAAAACATGTGTGCCTTGCCTTCCTCTCAACTGGGTTGGAGGGGAATCTTTGAATTCTCCCTGGATGGGGCAAGTCAATCCATTGAACCCCCTCAGAAGTTGCACCCTCGCCCTAGATAAGTGTGCCCTCGCTGCTGGACCTTGTGTAACTGTTGTTGAAGAATGATGGAAGACCTGTGTGATCTTCCCAATGACTAGGGTGTGTCTCTCAACACCGAAATCAACCAACTGGCGTCTTCCTTATGGAATCCACTCAATTATCTCTCCTAATATGTGCCTCACTCCTTAATGACAAGACATAATCTGCATAATCCTGAATTAGGTTTCTTTACCCTTCCTTATAGCTTCATGAAACCCTAATTCGTTGTTGACCTTTTCCCTCCAAGCGACTTTTACTTTATTTCATTCTGCCTTGATTAAATCACTTAATTAATTAATTCATTAACCATTTTACCTCTAAAAAGTGATTTATCCATCCTTATGGCTTCTCCGGCCACTGAAAGTCACTTCTCATCATCTTATCCTGTAATTCTCTCCCTCCCGATTTCGATGAGCTATTACACTAAGAGGTTTCTCCAAGTAATATGCCAATTATGACCTTCTTAGTGAATTTAATTAAGATATCACCCATAATAACTCAAAATTACGGAAATCGTCGGGATGCAATAGAACCAAAGCCAAGCTGTGCAGAATGGATCCTGATGATGAACGATGCAATTTGGGCCCAATAAACCCTCTCAATATCTCTCGAGCTCTTTGTCACCCCTATTTGGCTACTCTGGTAGGCATAACACTCTATAATGTTAAATGTCCCAAAATGGGGACATTACATGGGTTATCCCAATTCACCGACGTGTTACATTTCTTGCCATACAATGCTTCAATGGGATCATTTTTAATGAGGCTTGATACCCAATATTGTAATCAAATTTCACTAAGTGGATATACTCTTCCCACTTTGATGGTTGGTCCATCACATACATTCTGAGCATGTATTCAATAATTCTGTTAGTCCTCTCTATTTTCCCATATGACTCAGGGCGACATGTTGTGCTAAGATTTAAATTTGTTCTAATGTCTTTGAACAAATCTTTCCAAAAATTAGAGGTAAACTTTGGATCTCTATCTAAAACTATTTCCTTTGGAACTCCATGTAGCTTAAAAACTTCTTTCATATAGATCTCTTCAATATTTGCTTCCTTGTGTGTGGTCTTCACAAGAATAAAATGTGCAACTTTTGTTAATTTTTCCACCACCACCATGATGGAATCATGTTGCTTCACTGTTCTGGGAAGCTTTGTAATTGAATCAATGGTAAACACTTCCCATTTCCACTTAGGAATGAGCAATGGTTGTAGTATCCCCACTAGATTTCTATGCTCTATCTTCACCTTCTGGCACTCTAGACACCTGGCTATGTAATTAGCCACTTCTTTCTTCATTCTTGGCCAAAAGTATTGGCTTCTTACAACTGCAATTGTTTTTTGATATCCTTGGTGCCCAACATATGACACATTGCACATTTCCTTCAATACTATAGTTTTCATCTCATTGATATTTGACTCATATTTTTCCTATATACGTGAGGATTCCATCCTCTTTCATCTCGTAATAATTAAATTTATGTTGTAAATTGCCTTACTATAATGTTTCTTTTATTTTTAAATATTGTTGATCTAAATTTAAAACCTCTAAAATTTTATCTTTTAAATCTGTGTTGAACATGTTGATGGCTTAAATATGAATTTCAAGAGATCTTATGTTGAGTGCATCAACCACCTGATTTTCCTTTCCTTTGATATGCTTAATTTCAAAGTTATATTCACTCATAAATTCCAACCATCTAGTTTGTCTGAGATTTAGTGTTGGTTGTCCAAACAAATGTTTCAGTCCACAATGGTCCATTCTTAGCTCAAAGATCATCCCCATAAAGTAATGTCTCCACATTTTTAATGCATGTACAATTGCTTCTAATTCCAAGTCATGTGTAGCATAATTCCTTTCATTATCTTTTAGTTTTCTAGACTCAGCACACCACATGATCCTTTTGAGTGAGGACTCCATCGAGCCCTTCCTTGCATGTATTAGTGCACACCAAAAAATATTCATCTATATCTACAATATTTAATATGGGTGCACTTGTCAATATGCCTTTCAATTGCTGAAAACTTTCTTCACACTTGGAAGTCCATTCAAATTTCACTCCCTTCTTTTGCAAAGAAGTTATTTGGATTGCAATCTTTGAAAACCCCTTTATGAATATTCAATAATAACCAACAAGACCCATAAATTATCTAAATTTTTTCATATTTCTTGGCGATGGCCATCCTCTAATGGCCTCTATCTTCTCGGGATCAATGTTATCCCATCTGCTAAAATAACATTCCCCAAGTAGTGAATCTTCTTTTGATAAAAGATGTACTTAACTTGGCATATAGGTTGTGCTCTCTCAAAACTTGCAGCACCATTCTTAAATGGGTCTCATGCTCTTCTTCAGTATTGGAGTAGATTAGAATATCATCTAAGAAAATTGTTACAAACTTGTTTAGGTATTCCTTGAACACTCCATTCATCACCATTCATCAAGCACATGAAAACAACTGGGGCATTTAATAGCCCAAAGGGCACTACTGTGAATTCATAATGCCCATATCTTTTTCTGAACATTGTTTTGTTGATGTCCTCTTACTTTATCCTCACTTAATGATAACTTGATCTCAATTCAACCTTGGAAAAGATTCTTGCACCTTTCAGCTGATTGAAAAGATCATCAATCCTTGGAAAAGAATATTTGTTCTTTATTGTGACTTTATTTAGTTGTCTAAAATCAATACATAGTCTTAAGGTTGCATTTTTTTTTCACAAAAAGAATCGGGGCTCCCTAATGTGACACACTTGGGAGTATATACCCCTTCTTTAACAACTCTTCAAGATGCATCTGCAACTCTTTCAATTCTGGTGTGTGCCCATTCTATAATGTGTCTCTGACACTGGGGAAACTCCTGGCACCAAATCAATAGAGAAAGAAATGTCTCTCTTTGGTGGAAATCCTGAGATTTCCCCAAAACAATATTCAAAATATTTCAAGACAGGATGGTCTTCAATACTTTCCACTTTATCTCTGATTTCCTCTTCCATATGGGTTGCAAAAAAATGACATCCCTTCCTAGAACTCTTTTTCAGCTACATGGCCGAAATTTATCTAATAGCTAAAACTCTTGGAATGCATTGAATATTTCCCTGCTTCCCTCCCTCATCAAGACAAGTTATTGTATTTTTGTAACAGTCTAGGAAAACATGGTGTTTCTCCAACCAATCGCGAATTAGAAAATCATATGAAACCAATGGTATGATGTTCACATATACCTTTGCGCTAAGTCCATTCATGTCTATTGAAAAATATTTAATCAACTCATTGGTCTTTCTTTTATCCCCTGTGGCTAACTGAACTAACCAAGATTTCTTATGCTTACTCCTTTGCAAGTGAAATGTTTCAACAATGTTCAAGTTTATGTAACTATGGCTAGCTCAAGAATCAATTAAAATTGTTATGGGCTGGTTATCAATCTTACCTTCCACTTTAATCGTGGGGGATTGATACTCTGCTTGCTTGTTGTCCAAAGATGCATAAAACCTTGGCATGCTTCGTCCCATGTATTCAACTATTTCAGCCTCCTAAATGTTGTGAATAGTCCTCATTCTTTCACCTTTGTGAGAGAAGTCCCTATATAAATTATTTCCCTCACATCCCCAACATTGTACGAGTTTCTACCTTGGCCTTTTCCCAAATGAATTTGTTGTCTTGTGCTCATTTTGGGTTGAGTTTCCTTGTTGATTTTCTAGGGAGTTGTTGTTGAAAAAGGGTGGCTTAAAATTTTTCTGCCTTTTCTCCTTTCTACCCTTCATCTCATCATTCCAATCTTTTTAGAAGATTGGCCTCCTTCTGTTCTCATAAAGATGTTTTTTTCCTCTTATGGCCTCTTCCAAAGTTCAGGGGTTATCATATTATATCTTTTCATTGTAGAAAGAGGGTAGCCCACTCAGAAACCTTTGTATTTTTACCTTCTCATCCTTTATGAAGTCCGCATACTTCATCAACTCAAAGAACCTCTTCTCATACTCATCCATTGTCATGCTTCCCAACTTGAGTTCAAAGAACTCTTACATCTTCCTTTCATAGTAATTCTAGAAAAATATTTCTCTTGGAAATATCCTTTGAAATGACTCCATGAGACCTTCCTCTCATCAAGGTGTTTTACTTGTTGAAGGTGATCCCACCAAATGGTTTCCTTTCCTTGCAAGTGGTAGATTGCAATTCGTGTTTCTAACCTGGATGGATAATCATGTAGCTGAAACTATTTATTTATTTCCAACAGCCAGGCCTCAACCTATTCTTCCTTCCTATACTCACCATTGAATCTTGGTGGCTTTATTTTCCCGAGTTCAACTTGCAAGATGTCTCCATCGGGACTTCTCCTCTGCCTCCTCATATGGGACACACTTGGGTTGCTTCCTGGCCCTAAAATTGCATGATCTCTCCTAGTGGATTTATTTTGGGAATGATGGTGCATGCTCATGCTCCTTGACTTCTTTCCATTCCCATGTTCATCCCTTCTTCTATGGGATCTGGATGTTGTCACTTGTCTAGAACTAGCTTCTTTCTTTAGCCAGATTCTTTATTGGCTTACCTCTGCAACATGTTCATACTCTGAAGTATCTCTTCCTAGGATTTCATAATATTTTCATTATCTTCCCTATAACTCTTCACTTCTCTCTGTAGGATTCTCATAGTTAGATGATCCTCCCTATCTCTTTTTCCATTAGACTTTGTCTCATCATTTCCCATGCTAACATGTAGCCCTTTGAACTCCTCTTCATGACTATAGGACCCTTGGGCATCTTACATGGATGTGGTTCTCATATAGGAACCAAAGTGCCTTCCTATACCTCTAAATTCTACAAGAAAATGTGCATGCAAATAGATTTATGCTAGACAAAAATATATACAAACACAATTTTGGAAAATAATGCATAAATATTTCTTCTCTATAATGCCACCAATCATCTTCTTTTGCATTGACTGTAACATATTTCCTAGATCAATTTTATGGGTTGATATATGGATTCTCCTCTTTATGGGTTGATATATGGATTCTCCTCTCCAATATATTTCCAAAGATTTATTTCTTTCTCAATTCTGAGAGTAGAAAGTTATAGTCTTTTGAATATTGTTAATTTACCCCTTTTTGTACACTTTTCATTCTGGTGCAAATAATCCTAGACACCAACTTCTGTCACTTGTAGAAGTAAATCTGTCAGGAAACATATAAACTTTTGTATGAGACGTAGATAATAATGATGACATGGAATTCATAACAACTCTCATATTTTAAATTTGATGCTCTAGTGAAAAAATACAACAATATGGAAATGACAACTTTGTCCTTTTTCACCCATTTTCTAAACTTGGAATTTTTAGCCAAATTGACAATCTCCCAAGTTGTGCAATTCTGGAAAAACTTCACCAAACCAATTTTTTTTGGCTTGATGAGTATACACAATGTTGAGTAAATAAATTTTTCCATATTTTTCACATGGGGATCCTTTTCCTCCTCTGAAAATCCCAAAAATTCCCTAAAAGTGGCCTAAAATAGTGGATTTTGGTCTATTTCAGCATCTCCATTCCAAATCCCTTAAAATTTATTCAATTCCTTCATGGGTTATTTCCATGTCTGCTTTGTGGATTCTCTCCAATAATTTCATCTTAATCTCAATCTCTGCCAATGATTTGGACCCATATCTTTAAAAAATATTATTTTGCAATTTCTGACAAATCCAAGCATAAATGGTTAGGGGCACTCTTTGGCACTTTTGTATACCTCCTAACTGCAGAAAAAACCCATAATTTTCATCTCAATTTGAATTAATATGCTCCAATTATGGCCAAAATAGGAAAATGGCCCGATTTTTTTTTTTTAAATGTAGGACATTTTTCCTATGTGGCATCTGTGTTGACGTGGTTGTTGATGTGGCATTCTAGGTCCACATGGAAGCTTGATGTAATGCCATGTCACCCTTTGGTCCATTTGTCCCTACCCTGTCAACCTTCATCGTCTTCCTTTCCTTACCTCTCTCATCTTTTCCCTTTACGTTGGACTTACACATACTTAATATATTAAAATTTTATGGGCCCACCCGTACCGATTGTCCAACTAGCACACCTTTGACCTTGGACTAGACAAGGGTCCCACATTCAGTATTAAACTTCCACATGGTTCCCATTCATTATTCGCGGGGATGGGTGAGACCCATCCTGCACCTTTACCTTGGCGCATGAACTTTCATTCCTCCACGATCCAACGATGGATATTAGGAGAGATCGACGATGACAAGGCCATGTCGCATCCCAAATGTGCACGAGGGTTAAAACACCCCCTAAGTTGCGACACTCCAAAACCCTTGCTATGTGGAATGATTTGAATGGTTTCATATCATAGAAGGCCTTGAGTAAAACTTTCACGTTACCCATGCAACATTGGTTTGTGGTATTGGCTATACCACCGTGCTCATGTGGCTCCCACGTCACTTGTCGGGCCTGCCATGCGCACTGTAGACCCTGCCATCATGCTACCAAATACCACCATGGAATACCATCGTGGCCCTACCACCATGGTAGTCCACGCCACCTATTCCATGTCATCGCCGCATGGCCTCCACATCATCATGATGTCATGGTATGAAAAATTCCCAAATTTTCTAAATTTTTGATTTTTTTTCAATTTTTCCAAAAATGCATAATTTTGAAATTTTTTTGCCAAGGCCTCCATGGAAATAAAAAATAATATTTCTAATGGCCAATTTGATCCCGATGAAAATTGAATCGAGCTTTGCACCTGAACTTCGACTTCTTATGTCAAATCCTCAATGAATTTAGTTGTAGAAATTGGGGATTTTTCCCAATTTCACCCCTGACTACTCTCTATTATCCAAATTTAGACCAAACATGCACATTTAGAGATTAAAATTGGGGATTTTAACCCTTGAATTCAAATTCACAAAAATTACAGGTAATCTCACACTTTTTCCTGGAAAAATATGACAACCATATTGCAACATTCTTTGAGCTTTAGCTCTGCAATTTTAGCCTCTGCGTGCTAAGTTTGTCTCACGTAGGCTCAATGTTGAACCTATGGCTCTTATACCAATATGTAACACCCCCCATCTTATTCAAGGAACATTACTTGTGTAAAATACACATAAAATAACATTTTTCTTGCCAGCTAATTAATTTTTTGTAGCTTACCAACTACAAATTATGCACAAATTTAACTAGATTTTGATACCCATAATTAAATGCATCTACAACATTCTAAATAAACACAATGCATCCAAATAATCATCTACAACAACACATAAAAACCATTCTTATACACATGATAAAACACACAACCATAAAACTCATAAGATAACTTAGAAAATAGATAAACACTTATCTTTTTTAAAAACGTTTGTAAAACCAACTGCTTGGGAAGGAAATTCCACTCAACCATAGACTTTTTGTTTCAAATATCAACAAAAAAGTGACCCATGAGTTGGGGCTATGATTCCACAAGAGAAGGGTGCCTCTCACAATCCACTCACAACTCGAAATCCCACAACCCATTGGTATTCTCCTACAACTATCCCAAATTTACTCTATCTCTTTTCCTCTTGACCTTCCCAACCCAAGGAATGTATCCCTTCATTACTCTCAGTCCATCATGTGTCCCATTCATTTATCAAGGCCTCTCTATCACAGGTAACTAGGAATATCTCTGCTGGGAACTCGAGGGAACTAACTATTGGCCCTAGGAGTAGCAACAATAATTTATTGTTCCCTTGGCTTCCTACCTTACTTTGTCAACCTGGGTTTCATACAAATTTAAGAGGTGCTATGCATTGTATGTGAATTATGCATTTATCAATAACAAAGGTCTAAAACTAATCAAAGGCTGAAAATGTGTAGGAAAATGAAATGACAAAAAGCAACGCTAAACTATTTTCTCTAAGGAAACAAACCAATATGAAAGTACAATTAATCTAGATTGCATGGACAGAACATATTCTAACTGCATTGAATAATACTGAAGAAAGAATATGAAACTAAAAGTAAGAAGATGAATTCAATCTAAGCTATGACAGAAAGATGTAATAAAAGTAAATCTACACGAATGCATGAATAAAACAAGTTAAGTGTCTAACCCAAGGGGGATGTTTTTGGATAGTAACGTTTTTGCATGGAGGGTAGTTTTTACTAGCATATTTTGGAAAACAAGAAAGGAGATGAACGATGGGAAGAGAACCACCCATGTTGGGCTTGAAGGAATCCATTGTTGAGCTTTGTTTTATGTTGAGAAAGAGGGTCGTGTGCCTGTAAATTGAGTTGTAAGCCTATGAAGCATTTTTTTTGTTGAGAAAATGGTTCAAGAGACTTGTGAGGGTTGTTGTGAGTAGTTCTGGAGTAGTTGGGAGGTTTTTCTAGTCAAGCAGGTGCATTGGATCCCTAGAGGGAAGTGGGAAGACCCGAGGGACTATGTGCAGTGAAGGGGGATGTCGTTCCTTGCGTTGTGTAGGTTGTGGGAAATGAATTGGAACCTGGGATTTGAGGATGTTGTGTGTGGAGAGTGGATATCTAGAGGGATGGATCTCCTTGTGGACTCATATCCTCAGATTGGGGGTGGCTTGTTGTTCAGAGAAAATGAACAACAATGCCTATGGATGAGAGGTGCATCCTTCGTATTCATCTAGTTGGTTAGTTATTGACAGATAAGTTCTCTATTGCATTTATTATGATATTTCGTTGTGTAAATGATTTTTATTGATGTTGTGTGTTTGTTTTTTACTTGAGTAGTTGCATTCATGTTCTAATATATGTTGTTAGATGCATTTAAAACTATCGTATCAGTCAAATGGTTAAATTGTGTGTGATCTGTAGTGGGTAAGCTATGGGAAATTAGTAATTAGAAAATATTATATTTTAATGTGTATTCCACGGGTGATGTTTCCCAATTGGGGGATGGGTACATGACAGTGTAAAAGAAGCATAATTAAGAAGGAATAACTTATACTACTGAACCCGTAGATCGTTGTACTAAGAGGCACATTTTAAAAACTAGTATAAAGGATATGTGTAATTTTATACTCAGCATGAAAATGGCATACAATATTCAAAAAATATAATAAAATATTAATAACTAATTTTTTTAATATTAATTTTAGTAAACTATTTTAATTTTCTCAATATTTATTTAAAATAATTTGAATAAAAAATAGTTTTCTTGAACATATAATTTAAACAATCCATGTGGAGTTTTCACAACGAATGTAGTTAGTAGAAAAGTCCCACAAACTTGTGAGAAAGAGAAGAGAGGATATAAAAAGAATGAATTGTATTAATTAAATGAGTAATGGTAAAACTACACATGATATACTCTACATGAACAAACTAATTCGCCATAGTAGTGATCTAGAGATATTTAGACACTCACAAACAAACTCTGGAGTTAATTGCCACCTAGTCCTAATTAACTAGCCATGCAATCATCAACTAATTGACTAATCACTAGTGGAGTGAGGAGAGAATCATGCATGCACATGTGTGGTACCTTCTTTGTGATGATTCCAAGGTAAGTGCACACTCATGGTGATGATACCGAGGTATGCATGCAACACTTGGTGATAATACCTCATGCAAGACTCTACTTTACTAGTCTACCTGAGGTGTAACTGAATCAAGAATGAAGAGGATGTGGTGCCCTCATCTAGGGGAGAATATATATAACCATGGGCACCCTCAACATAGACTATTCAACCTAGGAAAATAAATTCTAGGTGAGTATGTAATATCTCCAACACCCCTCATGAACACTACTAGGGTGTACATGATGAATGGGTCCCGAAAACCAAGGCCATGTTAGGTGTCTGTTGTACAATGCATCTACGAATGAAACATTGAAAATAGAGGAAATAGAGAAAACCTCATGGGAAAACCCCACCCTCAAAGTATAATGCATAAAAAAGAAGAAGGAAGAAAGGCAGTTGCTAAGCAATTGTTTCCTTCATTCCAAGATGATCATGCAAAAGGTGGAACTTTTGCTCAACAAATTTCTTGGTTAAGATGTCTACAATCTATATGGAGGATGGACATTACTGCAAATCTATCATCCTATCATGTACCAACTCTTTGATGTAATGCATATGGATCTCAATGTGTTTGGTCCATTTTCGTTGCACTGGGTATTCGCAAACCTTAAGAGTACTTTGATTTTCAGACCAAATGGCATTTGGGTAGTGCAATTGGATGCTAAGATCAGTGAGGAAGTTCTAAAGCCAAAGTGCCTAAATAGTGTTGTTGACCGCTCCTCTGTACTTGGCCTCTGTTGATGATAGAGAAATTATAGCTGACTACTTTTTTCTTGACCAAGATATGGGACTTAAACCCAAACTAAGCACGTAACCAGAAGTGGACTTGTGATCTTTGTTATCTCCAACCCAATAAAAATCGGTGAATCCCATGAGATCCAATGCACAACCTACTACATAGTGGATCCCATAACCTATAATACCCTGAACATATCTAAGGATGCACTTGTCAACGTTACAATGTAGCTCACGTGGCTCCTGGATGTACCTGGAAACTACCCCTAATGCATATGAGAGACCCGACCAGGTATGGGTGAGATATAGAAGGTTCCCCACAAGCTATTGATTCATGGTATTGTCTACCACTGGTTTATCCCCACCATCCTCAAGACTTAGGTCCCTAGACAAAAAAGGTGTGGATGTTGACTTATAGTCGGTAATGTGGAATCTAACCAAGAGATATTTGACATACTTAGTCTGAGATAGCTTGATTCCTAAAGCATCCTGACTGATATTGAGACCAAGAAAATAGTGTAGTGGACCCATGTTTGTCATAGAGAACCTATCTTGCAGAATGTATTTGACTGCAACAATTGTTGAGGCCGAACTTCATGTGATTAGGAGTTCATCAACATAGATAACTAGAATCAACAAGGAGTATGAGGTTCTCAACATGTAGATGTTCAGATCTAATTTGCATATAACAAAATGATGAGAAATAAAGTAGGAATCTATCTTCGCATACAATGCTCTAGGTGCCTGCTTGAGGCCATAGAGTGACTTCTTCAATCGACACACTAAGGATGAGTTATGTATGAAGCCCTAGGGATGCTCCATGTAAATATCCTTTGATATATCCCCATGAAGAAATGAATTCTTCACATCCATTTGGTTAACTTTCCACCCCTTGGTTACTGCAATGGCAGGGGTCAATCAGATGGAGTCCATATTTGTTATGGGAGAAAAGGTATCATCATAGTCTATCTTGTGGATCTAATGAAAACCATTGGCAATCGATATTGCCTTATACCTACTCACATGATCATCTGCTTCCTTCTTGGTCCTATAGACCCATCTACATCTGAAAATATTTTTGTCTGAAGGAAGTGGAACCAGATCTCAAGTCTAGTTCTCGAGAAGAGAGTTTTACTCCTCCTACATAGCAACTTCCCATAAGGGATTCCCTACATCATTTTCATAGGTCTGTGGGTATGAAGCTAGAACCATATATCAATGCATGAGAATCACTAGTTTGATAGCTGCAAGTTCATGAGGAGGATACTCAAACTGAGACCTCGTCCTCCTCTGATCTGTTGGATTTCCCACAATGTCTCTTGTTTCCTGTAGGGTGGTTTGTGCCCACTTGGGAATCTATGGTGGCTTAGCATCAATATGCTCATCATATTTTGAATCATATTCAGAACTATGATATGAACCATGATATGAGTGAGTGGACGCATCCTCACTGATGTTTGGTGCAAGCAGTGGCACAAAGGTATCTAGATGTGGCTCTGATGGTGCATGCATAGAAGTTTTCTCAAACTGAACAATGTTCTCAATGATGATCCTATCAATAGAGGGATCAAGTAACATATAACCCTTCCTATCATATGGATATCCCATAGAAATGCATGCGGTACTTTGCAGATCTGATACTTTCCTAATTTCAAAGGGTATGCGGGCCCATGCACGTGATCCAAATATTCGAAAGTGAGTGACTTTCGGTTTGTTGTCGCTCCATGCCTCGTTCCTTGAAAAATATGTGAGGACATATATTCTCGATGTGGTTAGCACAATTAAGTACCTCATCCCAAATCTTGGGCGGTAGAGATATTGCACATAACATACAATTGACCATCTCCTTGAGGGATCCGTTCTTCTACTTGACTACTCCATTATGTTGTGGAGTGTAAGGTATTGTGTGATGCAGATGTATACTTTCCTCTGAAGAAATATGTTGGACATATTGGTTCACATATTCCCCTCCATTATTTGTGCGAAGGAGTTTTATCTTTATCCCAAATAGAGTCTTTGCATGTGCTTTGAAGTATTTGAGATGCTCAAAAAATTCAAACTTCTTCCTGAGAAAGTACACCCAAGTGTATCATGAGAAATCATCAATAAATGTAAGCACATACCTCACTTTGTTGATGGAAAAATGCAAAAAGGGTCCCATCAGATCATTGTGGATGAGCTCCAAAAATGAGGAGGCCCTCTAGGCATTTCCTTTCTCAAACTTCTCTTGAGGATGTTTTTCCAAGAACACATCCTTGACAAATTCCTTTGTAAAAGTGTATGTTGGGAAATTCGGTGACCATATCCTATTTGCATAGTTGTTGCATGTATTTGAAGTTTAGATGGTCGAATCGTTCGTGCCATAATCTAATAGTATCATTAGAATGCATCAGTTGTAAAACAAAATAATATTTAGCAATGAACTTACTGAAAGTTTACAAACAAGATTGGTGGTTTACCTCACCAACAACAATCATGGATTTATCATGCATACTAGATATGGTTACGGAATCGGGTGTAAACTCCACCCTTTTTCATGTACCAAAATGTGTTATCTGATAAATAGAGACAAGATTCACGAAGATTTTTGGAACATGCAATATGTTCTCAAAAATCTCGTGTTGGAGTTATACTCTCCCTTGTCCAATGACCTCAACTGGGGTATCATCTCCCATGAGGATGGGAGGACCCGTGCATGCAAAAATATAAGATACAACATTTTTTGTTGCTACCATATGGTGGGATGCACCTGAATATAATATCCATGCATCAGGAGAAGAGTTAATGGAAATCTGTGCATGAGAGTTACCTCATATGGATTGATCTTCTAGCTTCATCTTGACATCTTTGGGAATTTGATCCCCAAGGTTTTTCTTCTAAAGAACCTGCACCATCAGATCAATATGTTTCTTCAAACATGTGAACTAAGGATGATAATCACAATTGCAGTAACCACATTTAGTCTTCCCTTTCTTTCCTTTTCCACCTTTGGATCCTAAGGAATCATCGAAGGGTTTAGAGTACCCTTCCTTCTTTGGCTCTGCACGCGCCTTTCCCTTGTCTTTTTGCTTGGTCTTCAGATATCAAGTGTTGTTGCTTTCATGCATAGCAAGTGTATCCACATTGAATCCCTTGATTATCCCCATCTTGATGAGTTTGTCTTGCTCATGCATGAGGGATTCAATAAACTAATCTAATGTCATCATTTTTAAGGTAGATCCTGAAGTGAATTTATTTGTATGCAAAGATGAGACAACAAAAACATAATCCAAACCGAGTTTTGTGAGAATAGAAAGGATCAACTAGGTTTCTTGAGTTGATTTATCAACACCGCATCCATTTAGATGGAGGAGGGACTTGAACTTCGTAAAGAAGTCCTGGATGTTATCAAAATTCCTCAGATCTAAGGATTTCAGCTCGACCTCGAGCATATGGCCTCTCATTTCATCCTATTTTCCAAAGAGATCCTTCAACTTTGTCCAAATCTCATCTGGTGTGGTACAAGCTTCAATGTGAAACAAAATCTCAGGGGACATAGACATGCAGAGGAAGACATAGGCCTCATCCATGTGGTTGAGATACTTTTTCTTCTTGACAATAGATGTTGGATCAATCTATGTCGCCATAGTAATCCAGTACAAGCCTCTTCATCTTAGTTGATGCAAAAAATTTAGCTTCCACTCGAAGTAGTTATGAGGTGTGAGAATTATTGTCGTCGAGTAATCCATATTTTTTAATTGCATATTACTCTTGTACCTGAAAATATAAATGCTTATGTGCTTTCTCCTAGCAGACAAGGCTTTGATACCATGTGATGTTTTCACAATGAACCTAGCTAGTAGAAAACTCACACAAACTTGCGAGAGAGAGAAGAGAGGAGAGAAAGATAATGAATTGTATTAACTAAATGAGTAATGGTAAAAATACACATGATATACTCTACATGAGAAAACTAATTCACCATAGTACTGATCTAGAGAGATCTAGACACTCACGGACAAAATCTGGAGTGAACTGCCACCTAGTTCTAGTTAACTAGCCATGTGGTCATCAATTAACTAACTAATCACTAGTGGAGTGAGGAGAGAATCAAGCATGCACATGTGTGGCACCTTCTTGGTGATGATTCCAAGGTAAGTGCACACTCATGCTGATGATACCGAGATATGCATGAAACATTTGGTGATAATACCGAGTTTGCCATGCAAGACTTCACTTCACTAGTCTAACTTACTCAAGAGTGAAGAGGATGTGGTGCCCTCATCTAGGGGTGGAAATCTCTAACCATGGGTGCCCTTAATATAGACTAGTTTACTTAGGAAAATAAATACCATGTGAATTTGTAATATCTCCAAAATTCCACAACTAAGTTTTCTTGATGTGTACATTTTCCCCTAAGTTTTGTAATATATTTGCATTTTTCCTTTAATAAAAAAAATCCTTCCATTTTTAAATATTTGATCAAAGTGTTTGAAAAGATTACATACCAAATATTATTAATGTAAGTATTTAAATATTTATTTGTAGTGCTTTGTTTTGCATTCATTAACATAATTAATTAAGTTATGTACAAACACATTTTTTTGTTTTAGTTTTAAAAACATTATATATATATATATATAATATGTAAGTATTTAAATATTTATTTGTAGTGCTTTGTTTTGCATTCATTAACATAATTAATTAAGTTATTAACATAATTAATTAAGTTATGTACAAACACATATTTTTGTTTTAGTTTTAAAAATATATATATATA
>ML777735.1:1116820-1202221 GCA_009831015.1 Picea engelmannii
ATATTCTATTATACATGTAGACCTATTATCCTATTATTATGGTATATGAATGTACTTGAATTATTTGAGACTTATTCTCTTAATGTATAATGAATCATTTTGTAATTTGTTATAATAGTATTTCAAAAAATTAAATATTTGATTTGTATTGTGTATTATTCTTTATTATGTATTGAGTTTGAATTTATTATTAGAACTATTTTCCTAAGTTTAAAAATATATTTCAAATTGACGTGGAGTACAACCTTAAAAAAATAATAATATATAAACCAAATATATATATTTAAATATGAATTTATTATCCTTTATATATAACTCTTTTCATTCATGTAGCCATTAAAATGACATACTATTTACATATACATGTTAACCTTACCATTAAAATGACATACTATTTACATATACATGTTAACCTTACCATTAAAATGACATACTATTTACATATACATGTTAACCTTTATATGCCACCACCATTAAATTCATAAAACAAATGAACTCATTCACGTAGCCATTAAAATGACATACTATTTACATATACATGTTAACCTTTATATGCCACCACCATTAAATTCATAAAACAAATGAACTCAAGGTTATATGATCTACCAAAGTTATTTAAAAATGTATGGTTGGTTAAGAGTGAGAATGTGTAATAATTTGATAGTGAAAAAATGTGTGAGATATGGATGGTTTATAACTCTACGACATGTGAAAAAATCTTTTCTAACCTAAAAGTTGACTTTAGGATGCATGTCACTATGTTTATATGATAATATCGTTTTTCCTCGAATGCAAATATCACTTAAATGTGTCTGTGTTGTGAGTTAATATTCATTAATAACAATAAAAAGAAAGATATAGATAATTATTTATGAAGTATTACATGAGCATTACCAAAAATTCTCACATTGCTTAGAGGTATATGTATTATTTGCAAATCCCCATTA
Organism: Picea engelmannii; assembly: GCA_009831015.1. Taxonomy (NCBI): domain Eukaryota; kingdom Viridiplantae; phylum Streptophyta; class Pinopsida; order Pinales; family Pinaceae; genus Picea; species Picea engelmannii. The sequence continues at coordinate 1,117,768 of ML777735.1, forward strand.
CTTATTTTCCCAAAGAATAAAGTTTTTTTTATTTTCATAATAAATTCAATGAGTACAAACTAGGGACTTAAACCTTAAAAGTATGTAGTGATGTGTATCCTCAAAAGAGAAAAGAAAAATGTAACTTGCAAAGAGGTACCACTTTTTCCATTCATCAAAATGTAAGTAATCAACATCACTTGAGGATGCCTTACCAATAAATAAAAAAACCCTGACTATGTCTTATTATAAATATAAGCATGTTCAATAGACATAATTGAATGAAAACTATATAAAAAGACATCAAATTTCAAAATATTTTTTCAACTAGGTCAAAATTGCACCACTCAAATCCTTCTTTTAGTTACCCCCTAGTTTTAGAGCTATGAGGTGAAAGAGAAAGATTGAGTAGAAATTTTTTCCTTCACTCTGCCTAAATAAGAGCTGGGGGACTGCTACCATTGGAGTTTTCTTCAAAACTATGAAAAACAAGAGAATCTTAAAAGTTGGGAAAATATCCTAACTACAAACCGCCCCAAACCTATGACTATTGTTGGTTAAAAAATATGTCTTGGACATTGACTAGAGATACATTATTTGAATCCTCCTTTAAATTGGGAATTTGTTTTTCCCCAATAACTTACTCTATTATATCAACAACTTTTTATTAACACTAATAGGCACTAAATTTGCAAATTGATTCTCACCCTAGGAAATAAGTTGGGAAGGATCTTACTCCTTCACAGGATGTGATAGACCTTTCTCTATCTCATATATATGTTATCCACCTTTTCTTATGAATATAAGAAATGATAAAACATCTAAGACTATATGTGATAACTCTCAAAGAAAATCCACCCTCTAAGAATCATTCCTAGATATTAGGATACCCACTTGAGCACTTGGTTTTCTAATGGAAAGTTGATCCTTCCCGATAAGGCTTGAATCCTTCTAACATAGGAGAATGGTCATGTCCTCGCTATCTTGAGGAGTAAAAATGATGTTTGAAGGAGCATCATGAAGGGCCTTGCAATCTACAAGTAGAGCCAATTCCTTTTTTAGAATAGTTACTCCCTTTTGTTGGTTGAATGATTCTTTTTTCTAAAAAAAAATCACGTGGGCCCCATATTTGTGATCATTGGTTTTATAATGCCTTGTATGAAAGATTACTAAATCATAGTAATATATTCATTGTTTGAAGATTTCATCATTTATTAATAAAATTACTATTACTTTAATAAAACTCTAAGAATAATAACTTCAAGTGAACATCACTTTGCTAATATATATATATATATATATATATATATATATATTAGATGAAGTTTTTTTTTTAATTAATTAAATTTTTAAAAGCTTTTTTATACTTTACTCTAATTCATTTATACAGAATTTATGAAACATTTTATTGTCAATGTTTTAATTATAAAAAATAAGAAACATTTTATTGTAAATGTTAATTATACAAAAAGGTATAGATTTTTTTGTAATTTATAGTGGTAGGCCTGTAAAAATAATTATATTGGTTAAGAATTGTGGCAAACTCAAGAATGTGAATGGACCTTGTGAAAAAGGTCGATGAATGTAAATAATATTATGAATATATATATTGCAGGACTGCTGAGAGGGGGATGTGCTGAAAAAGAGACCACGATGGCTAAAGAAAGGTGGTGGAAGGCACCTGGAATGGTGGCATTAACTTCCACCGAAATCAATACCGTATTTGGTCTTCACTGGCCCAGAGAACCAAGAGCGGCTCGCTGGCCCGAAATAAATGATTCGCAGGTTGGTAGGTAGAGGGCTCCTCATGAGTAATGAGGGATGGGGGTGAACCGCCCATCCGTAGAGTCCTCGGGGCTGACCACCGCGAGGAAGATCGTGCCACACGCAACCTCACCAGAAAGAGAAAAGGCAGGAAAGAGTGTGCGATGAGAGGGGCAGACGCGAGGGGAATGAGAGGAGAAAATTGGGAAGAACTCTAAAAGAATACAAAGTGAGTGATAGCAGAGAAGAAGGAGAGTAACCTTCGTTCTCGATCGCTGAAGAACATAGACAGAGAGTCTTGAGCATCGTGGTCTCAGCTCAGGGGTGGCTAGTGGTAAATCCATTCGGAATCGTTGAGCCTATAGTTGGGTGGAAATGAGCACCCCTCTCAGCATTTGCATCAAACCTGGTGTTTTTCTGATAAGTGTTATATCTCGTATCTTGAATTGAATATTCTGACATGTATGCTCATGGTTTGTGAAATTATGAATGGATTCAGTATAAGATTGTCTGTGTGTTGTTCTAATCAGAAATGGTGGCTGCATGCTTATATTTGGAAAGACCACCTATGGCTTACGTTTATATATATGCTTATATAATTTGAACGGATTCAGATTTTTCAAGTTTGTTCTCGAGAAATTATCTCCCTCATCTGTCTCCAGTAATACCCTGGATAGATCTCCCCACAGAGACACCCGTTTTGGGAAGTTTACCAAGAACCTGAAAGAGGATTTGATGGCGTAAGTCTTAGAAACCCTACACGAGAGCGAGTGGTTATTTTAAAATCTCGATACTTCGGTGTTTCGGCACCCAGGGTATCCAAGTGCGAGTTCTCTTGTACTCGCAAGTCCCGAAACCCTGATTTGCGAAACCCCGAAATAGGTTAAGGTGTGGACGAGATAGGATATTTCGGCACTTCGGTACCCGAAATACCTAAGTGTGTATTCCTTTGTGCTTGCGAGTCCCGAAATCTCGACTTGCGAAATCCCGAAATGATAACATGCGGGGAAGTCTCGATGTTTTGGCACTTCGGTACCCGAAATACCTAAGTGTGTATTCCCTTGTGCTTGCAAGTCCCGAAATCCTGACTTGCGGAATCCTGAATTGATAATAGGATAGAGAAGCTATGAGTTTTGGTGTTTCGGCACCCAGAATACCTAAGTGCAAGTCCCGAATCCCCGATCCGCAAAATTCCGATGGGAGAAACCCCGAAATAGACGCGTCGGTTAAGAGTTGGTATTTTGGAGTTTCGACTCTTGGAAGGTCTAGACGTGAGACCTCCTGTCTGCACACATCATGAATCTTCGATCCACGAAATCCTGAATTTTGGTTGAGTGTATGATGAGCGGGTGTATCGGCTTTTCGACACTCGGGTAGTCGAAGAGTGTGAATCTTCGCCCTCTGGTATCGCAAAGTCCCGACTTGCGAAATCCCGATATGGCATAGAGTGATTTGGGTCGTCGTTTTGGTGTTTCGGTACCCGAAAGACACAAGGGTAAGTTTCCCCTTGTACGCACAAGTCCCGAAATCCCGATTAGTAAAACCCCGACTCAGACTAGCATGGATGAGTTTTGATGACCCAGAGTTTTTGACTCCCGGGAAACCTCGGAGCAAGACTTCGTGTCATCGCACCACACGAAATCCCGATATGCGAAACCCCGAGATGGCCTAGCGCATATAAATCTAGTACTTCGGTGTTTCAGCTTCCAAGGTACCAAAGGGCATGGGCCCCTTGACGTCTTATTCCGCGAAAACCCAAATTGTGAATTCTAGAAATAGGCCGAGCCATATATATATATGTGTGTGTGTGTGTGTGTGTGTGTGTGTGTGTGCGCGTAGGTTTCAGAGTTTCGGCTCCCGGGAAACCCAGGTGTGAGACCTCTTGTCGTCGCATTTCCCGAAATCCTGATGGAGGAAACCCTGAAACAACAAATCATGTTTAGAGTTGGTGTTTTTAGAGTTTCGACTCCCGGGAAACCCAGGTGCGAGACCTCCTGTCGTCGCATATCCCGAAAAACCGTTATGTGAAATACCGATGGGTAGAGTACCAGGACTTGTTCCAGGTTGCTGTTAATTTCGTTAAGTGGTCAGATCCATTTTCGAGTTTCGGCCCTTCGAAAGACAAGAAGAAATACATGTATCGCCATTTCCTGAACCACGAAAGCCGACGAACACCTCTCCGGTAAGGCCTGTGGTCATAGCCGTCGATCATGTGGGTATGGATAAGGTATGGCAGGGTCTGTATTAGGCCCGTAGGGATTCAGGGAACTATGTTTCTCGTAGAAAATAAGAAAATGGCCGAAAATTTTCGAATTCCATAGTGGGTATGTGACAAATTGTTATCAGAGCATGGTTACAACACTTGGCCTGCTTGGGCTCATGAACATGTTGTGTAGAGGCTCCATTCGAAGCACTCCCAAAAATGAGTAACCCTTTATCTTAACCCTCTTATCCAAGGTTAAAGTTGAAAATGAGAACCTCAATTGTGTGTATGCATGTGAAAGAAGTATGAATTATGCGCGGGTTATGAATGTATATAGATTTTTGACTAACAGACAACGTTTGTCTTTTGCACCCAAGCGGATGATCAACCGCGGGAAATTACAGGCGCATAGAATGGTAACTCACCAAGAGGTAGGAGAAGGCTCCCACAATAGAGACGAAGAATTGGACGAAAGGAGGGAGGTAGGGACCCCTCCAGATCTAGCTGAGACCGTGAGAAGCCTCCTGGTCGAATTACAAAGCTGTAAGGCTGACAATGAGAGGATGATGAAAGAACAAGAAAAGAAAACAGAAACTAACGCAGTTTTATTGCAGAGTTTATCCGACCTACAACGCCAAATGCAACATGAACCTGAAATACATAAACATGGCCATATCAGTGGCCACACTGAGAGGATCACCTTGAGAAAGGTCCACCCCAGAGGTAAAGGACAAGCACCGGATGATTCCTCTGAGAAGGAAGCTGGCGATTCGGAGGGCTTTTCTAGCAGCAGAACTGGTTTCTATCCCCGAAGAAAATAAAAGAAGCGAAAGCTTTCCAAGGGTCATAAATTCGAAGAATTCAAAAAGGCCAAACCACCCTCCTTCGATGGTGAAATAAAGAAGGAAGAGGAAGTATAGGCCTAGCTGCTTGGACTAAAGAAGTATTTCAGAGTCCATGACTTCTTAGAAAATCTGAAGGTCCGAGTGGCCACCTTCAACTTGAACGGAAAGGCTTCCATTTGGTGGGAAGACCTTAAGAATGTGAAAGGAGTTCGCGAAGAGGACCTGTCTTGGGAACAGTTTGAGAAATACTTTCGAAAAAAGTATCCGTCGGAAAAATATTTCGATGAGAATACTAAAGAATTTTATGAGCTCAAACTGGGGCAACTCACTATAGAGGAATATGTCAACAAATTCCTCGATTTGTTGAGGTATGTACCTTATATAAAAGAAAAAAAGGCAAAGGTGCAATGCTTCATCAGTGGACTACCCAAGGACTACTGAAACATAATTGAATTTGATGATCCAAAGACCCTAGAAGACACTATTCGAAAGGCAACATATTGTCATGAACAATTTGGACATCAGGCAGAACCTTGTGAAGGATGGAAACAAAAGAATAGTTCAGGATTTTAGAAAAAGGGGATTAAATCCCCAGGATTTAGGAACTATAAGAAGAACCCAAGGATAAGCTTCCCATCCTGGAGTGTACACCAGTATAAATTTCCCTCATTGGGCAGAAATAAAACTTTTGGACCTATACTAGTGAAGGCTAATAACCCAAAGAGAGAACCTCTAAAATGTTGGGGTTACGGAGAAGAACATCTGCTGAGAGACTGTCCACACAAACAACAAAATAGTCATATAGTTTACAACATTCAGGAAGCTACGACCGTCAATGATGTGGCCAGGAGTGTGCCACAAATTTATGCAGCCTTGGATAATAACCAAGCTGACCACCAAGCTTCAGTGGTGGAAATAGAAGGTATGATTTCCAACCATCTAGTGTCTATTATGATTGACCTGGTTCAAATTTGAGTTACATATCCCCTAAGGATGTTGATAAGTGTAAACTATAGCCACACAAAAACACCAAGCCATGGTTGGTACAGTTAGCCACTGGCACCAAAAGAAGGGTAGCAGAGGTCATACCAGCCTACCATTTGATGTTGGGTGAATTCCCCACCCAAGCAACCCTTAACATATTACCCCTGGGATCGTATGATCTATTGATTGGTATGGACTGGCTAGCTGCCCATAAAGCCAGACTGGACTATTACCATAAAACCTTAGAGTGTGTAAGAGAAGAAGGAAGAAGGATAACCCTTCAAGGGATCCGAAAACCTGTCTCGGTGAGACAAATATCATCTCTGCAAATGAGAAAGTATTGTCGAAAAGGATGTCCCCTATATGCAATACAGGTGTTAAAAATAATTGAAGGTTACAAACCAAACCTCGAAGACCACCCTACCCTGAGAGAATACAAAGATGTATTTTTGGAAGAGGTACCGGGTCTACCTTCGAGAAGGGATATTGACTTCTCGATAGAGATTGCACCGAGAGCGGTGCCGGTGTCTAGGACACCCTACAGGATGAGCACACCTGAGTTAATTGAAATCAAATTACAATTGAGAGAGATGATGGATAAGAGCTATATCCGGCCCAGCGTGTCTCCATGGGGAGCACCAGTCTTGTTTGTGAAAAAGAAGGATGGTACTCTTAGATTGTGTGTAGATTATAGACAACTCAATAAGGTAACCATAAAGAACAAGTACCCCTTGCCCAGAATCGATGACCTGTTCGATCAATTGGGGGGTGCGTCTATTTTTTCGAAGATTGACTTGAGGCCGGGATACCACCAAGTCCAAATCAAGGGTGAAGACATCCATAACACTGCTTTCCGGACACGATATGGTCACTATGAGTTTGTGGTAGTTCCATTTGGGTTCACCAATGCCCCTGCCACTTTCATGTGCTTGATGAATAATGTACTCAACAAATTCCTAGACAAATTTGTGTTGGTTTTTATTGACGATATATTAATTTATTCCAAGAATAGAGAAGAGCATGAAGAGCATCTTAGGCTTGTGCTGCAAGTGCTAAGAGAGCATCAACTCTATGCCAAATTCAGCAAGTGTGACATCTTCCAGAAGCAAATACATTACTTAGGCCATGTCTGATCGAAAGAAGGAGTAGCAGTAGACCCTGACAAGATCAGGTCTATCATGGAATGGCCTACCCCAAAGGATGTTTCCGATATCAGATCCTTTATGGGATTAACAGGATACTATAGGAGATTTATAAAATGATTCTTCAAGATTGGTTGTCCAATCACCGTCCTCTAGAAAAAGGGGACAAAATTCATGTGGATACAAAAATGTGAAGAAAGATTTCAAACCCTGAAACATCTACTGATCCACACACCCATGCTGAAGATCGCCAATCCCGAAGCTGATTTCCTCGTGTGCACAAATGCCTGTAAGGAAGGGCTCGGAGGAGTCCCTATGCAAGGAGGAAATGTGGTCTATTATGAATCCCGGAAATTGAACGAACATGAAGTCAACTATGTGACCCATGATCTAGAATTGGCCGCCATAGTGCACGCCTTAAAAATGTGGAGGCATTACCTCCTAGGAAGGAAATTTGTACTTATGATAAATCACTGTAGATTGCGATATTTGTTTCACCAACTGAAGCTCAATGCCAGACAAGCTAGATGGATGGCCCTCCTTAGCGAATTTGATTTCGAAATAAAACATAATAAAGGAAAAGAAAATAGGGTGGTCGATGCCCTTAGCAGAAGTATGAAAACAATTCATCTGGTAGCGGTGAGCACCTGTGAGACGGATGTCAAGGAAAGAGTCAGAAATGCACAAGAGACAGATCCATTTGTCCAGACCATGACCTCGTACCTACAACAAGAACCCACCGGGGTAAAATATGAAGGCTACCAGATGACCGAAGGAGGTCTTATCACTTACAGAAACAGACTGTATATTCCAAATTGTGACGACTTGAAGAGGTTCATTATGGATGAACTACATAAAAGACCCTATACTGGTCATCCAGGATACTAGAAGATGATCACTGCCACCAGGAAACAATTTTATTGGCCTGGATTGAAGAAAGACATAGCCGAGTACTTAGCCAAATGCATAGAGTGCCAACAGGTTAAAGAAGAACACCGACACCCAACAGGACTATTGCAACCTTTACCAATCCCAGAATGGAAATGGGAAACCATCTCCATGGATTTCATCACTGGATTACCAACATCGACCAAACAAAATGACGCCATTATGGTGGTGGTGGATAAATTGAGCAAGTCTGTTCATTTCATCCCCGTCAAATCGACTTGCAAAACAATAGATATCGCCCAGGTATTCATGAAGGAGATATTCAGACTGCATGGTATGCCAAAAGAGATCGTGTCTGACAGAGACACAAAATTTACTTCCAACTTTTGGAAATCATTGATGGCTGGTTTAGAGACCAAGTTTCTATTTAGCACCACCTATCACCCTCAAACCGACAGACAGACAGAAAGAGTGAACCAAATACTAGAAGACATGTTAAGGATGCATGTAATGCATCAACCCAAGAAGTGGAAAGACTACCTGCCACTGGTGGAATTTGCCTACAACAACGGCTACCAAGAATCCCTAAAGATGAGTCCATTCGAAGTCCTCTATGGTAGGCCATGCAACACTCCTGACAGTTGGAGTAATCCCGTAAACATAATTTATTTTGGACCTGACATGTTGAAAGAAATGGAACAACAAGTAATTCAGATAAAACAAAACTTGAAGGTTGCTCAGAACCGACAGAAAAGTTATGCTGACCAAAAGAGAACTCCAAGAGAGTTCAAGACATTAGACCATGTATATCTCAGAGTTAGGCTCAGGAAGAGTTCCCTAAAAATGGGAGCTTGTGCCAAGTTGGCACCTTAGTATTGTGGACCCTTTGAGGTTCTAGATAGAGTGTGAACTCTAGCCTATAGGCCAACACTTCCTCCCACCGTGAAAGCACATAATGTTTTCCATGTTTCATTATTGAAGAAATATTTACATGATACTAACCATATAATTGATTGGTCTGTGATCCAGGTGGAACCAGAGGGAGAATTTCTACCAGAACCTCAATGCATATTGGACAAAAAAGAAACCCCGCTCCGGAACCGAACCATTGCACAGGTCAAGGTGCAATGGAGACATTTTGGCCCAGATGAGGCTACATGGGAAATGGAGGATGCCATGAAACAAGCATATCTGATTTTGTTTACATCTGTACATGCATGTCATGTTGATAGATAGAACATCGAGGACGATGTTCCTTTAAGGGGGAGGGAATTGTAACACCCTGTTTCCCCCAGTCTGTAAAAATAACTATACTGGCCAAGAACTATGGAAAACTCAAGAATGTGAATGTGTGATGTGAATGGACCTTGTGAAAAAGGTCGATGAATGTAAATAATATTATGAATATATATATTGCAGGACTGCTGAGAGGGGGATGTGCTGAAAAAGAGACCACGATGGCTGAAGAAAGGTGGTGGAAGCCACCTAGAATGGTGGCGTTAACTTCCACCAAAACCAATACCGTATTTGGTCTTCACTGGCCCAGAGAACCAAGAGCAGCTCGCTGGCTCGAAATAAATGACTCGCAGGTTGGTAGGTAGAGGGCTCCTCATGAGTAATGAGGGATGGGGGTGAACCGCCCATCTGTAGAGTCCTCGGGGCTGACCACCGCGAGGAAGATAGTGCCACACACAACCTCGCCGGTAAGAGAAAAGGCAGGAAAGAGTGTGCGATGAGAGGGGCAGACGCAAGGGGAATGAGAGGAGAAAATTGGGAAGAACTCTAAAAGAATATAGAGTGAGTGATAGCAGAGAAGAAGGAGAGTAAACTTCATTCTCGATCGCTGAAGAATAGAGACAGAGAGTCTCGAGCATCGTAGTCTCAGCTCGGGGGTGGCTAGTGGTAAATCCATTCGGAATCGCTGAGCCTACGGTTGGGTGGAAACGAGCACCCCTCTCAACAGTTGCATCAAACCTGGTGTTTTTCTGATAAGTGTTATATCTCGTATCTTGAATTGAATATTCTGACATGTATGCTCATGGTTTGTGAAATTATGAATGGTTTCAGTATAAGATTGTCTGTGTGTTGTTCTGATAAGAAATGGTGGCTGCATGCTTATATTTGGAAAGACCACCTATGGCTTACGTTTATACATATGCTTATATAAATTGATCGGATTCAGATTTTTCAAGTCTGTTCTCGTGAAATTATCTCCCTCATCTGTCTCCAGTAATACCGTGGATAGATCTCCCCACAGAGACACCCGTTTTGGGAAGTTTACCAAGAACCTGAAAGAGGATTTGATGGCGTAAGTCTTAGAAACCCTGTAGGAGAGAGAGTGGTTAATTTAAAATCTCGATACTTCGGTGTTTTGGCACCCGGGGTATCCAAGCGCGAGTTTTCTTGTACTCGCAAGTCCTGAAACCCTGATTTGCAAAACCCCAAAATAGGTTAAGGTGTGGACGAGATAGGATATTTCGGCACTTTGGTACCCGGAATACCTAAGTGTGTATTCCCTTGTGCTTGCGAGTCCCGAAATCCCGACTTGTGAAATCCCGAAATGATAACATGCGGGGAAGTCTCGATATTTCAGCACTTCGGTACCCAGAATACCTAAGTGCGTATTCCCTTGTGCTCGCAAGTCCTGAAATCCCGGCTTGCGAAATCCTGAATTGATAATAGGATAGAGAAGCTATGAGTTTTCGGTGTTTCGGCACTCGTAATACCTAAGTGCGAGTTCCCTTGTACTCGCAAGTCCAGAATCCCCGATCCGCGAAATTCCGATGGGAGAAACCCCAAAATAGACGCGCCGGTTAAGAGTTGGTATTTCGGAGTTTCGACTCTCGGAAGGTCTAGACGTGAGACCTCCTGTCTGTGCACATCGCGAATCTCCAATCTGCGAAATCCTGAATTTTGGTCGAGTGTATGATGAGCGGGTGTATCGGCTTTTCGGCACTCGGGTAGTCAAAGAGTGTGAATTTTCGCCCTTTGGTATCGCGAAGTCCCGACTTGCAAAATATCGATATGCATAGAGTGATTTGGGTCAGCGTTTCGGTACCCGGAAGACACAAGGGTAAGTTTCCCCTTGTACGCACAAGTCCCGAAATCCCGATTAGTAAAACCCCGACTCAGACTAGCATGGATGAGTTTTGATGACCCAGAGTTTTCAGCTCCCGAGAAACCTAGTAGCGAGACTTCTTGTCATCGCACCACGCGAAATCCCGATATGCGAAACCCCGAGATGGCCTAGCGCATATAAATCTGGTACTTCGGTGTTTTAGCTTACAAGGTATTGAAGGGCATGGGCCCCTTGACGTCTTATTCCGCGAAAACCCGAATTGTGAATTCTCAAAATAGGCCAAGCCATATATATATATGTTTGTGTGTGTGTGTGTGTGCGCGCAGGTTTCAGAGTTTCGGCTCCCGGGAAACCCAGGTGCGAGACCTCCTGTCGTCGCATGTCTCGAAATCCCGATGGAGGAAACCTCGAAACAACAAAGCATGTTTGTTGTTGGTGTTTTCGGAGTTTTGGCTCCCGAGAAACCCAGGGGCGAGACCTCCTATCATCGCATATCCTGAAAACCCAGTATGCGAAATCCCGATGGGTAGAGTACCGAGACTTGTTCCGGGTTGCTGTTAATTTCGTTAAGCGGTCAGATCCATTTTCGGGTTTCAGCCCTTCGAAAGACAAGAATAAATACATGTATCGACATTTCCTGAAACGCGAAAGCCGACGAACACCTCTCCGGTAAGGCCTGTGGTCATAGCCGCCAATCATGTGGGTATGGATAAGGTATGACAGGGTCTGTATCAGGCCTGTAGGGATTCATGGAACTATGTTTCTCGGAGAAAAGAAGAAAAAAGCCGAAAATTTTCGAATTCCGTAGTGGGTATGTGACAAGTAAGAGTAATAGAACCACTAAAATCTCACTTGATATGGTAAGAACATGAGATTGTCCACAACGATCACTTAAATAAAACTCTAGATCGATTCATGGCACAACCACCTTAGTTCCTCCCGGTACATCTTATTTTTTGTACACAACAATCATTTAACATAGGTGAGAAAATGATGTTAAAAAGTTAATTATTTAAAGAAAAAAATATAACAAATATATTATTAAATTATTTTATTTATTTTAAAATATTTAAATATATTATTTATTAAAATTGAATTTAAATTTGGTTGAAAAAATACTATTTTTTTATAATTTAAAAATTTGTTTTAATAATTTAATTATTTAGAAATTAAAATAATGCAATTACAAAACTTTCTAAGAACCTAATCAAAATTTTAAATTAAATATATTTTTTAATTTATTTTTTCCTTTCCACAAATTCTTATCGTTCTGAAAATGTTCAATGTTCACAACTTTGACAGCTACCATATGCCATCTGCTAATCTGACGACTTTTACAACTACCTCGTCCTTACTTTGATGACCTACTCAACTACCCAATCTTACGTAATGCATACAAATTGACAAACAATAATATGGAGAAAATAAAAACTAAAACCTTTTTATATTTTATGGTTTCATTACCATTTTTTATTTGAGTATCCAATCCATTCTCTACAGCACAAATATACTTATTTATTAGAACAGTTTGATCCATCTTATTTATACTAATTTATCAGAACAGTTTGATTCATCTTAAAATAAGAGTAATGTGAAACCCTAGCGTATGAGAATGGACTGTGATATCTCGGTTGAGAGAAAAGGGTACTTGCTCAGGTAGGTAGTAACCAGAAGAAAAAAAAAAAAAACTGATTAACTTGTGTAGCATTATGCTGAATAGATGTCACATCTATGAATAAATATCATTTTTAGATAAACTGGTTAGCCTAAAATAAATTCATAAAATCCAATCCTTGAATTTTCAAACACCAAATTATATACGCTAATTCCAAAACTTTTGGATTTCTGATACGAAATCTAAACTTATATTGTGAACTCCAATCCTTAAAGTTCAAAAACCAAATTCCATACATTCATCACAAAACTTTTGGATTTTGAATTTTACATCAAAAAGTAAACAGAATTGGAGATTTTCCCATAAGCTCAATTTCATACACAGATTGATCTTCACCCAAGTTTATTAAACATTTTTTTTCAAAGGAATAGACAATTAGGGTGGGCTGGCTGGTATTTGCATTTGCATGATAATAGTCATTTCGACTGCTACCACTATAACACTATAATCTTCAGATGTATCATACATCACTAATTAGGACATAAGGGCTAAACCAGATTTGGATTTTACATCAAAAAGTAAATAGAATTGGAGATTTTCACATAAGCTCAATTTCATATACAGATATGAGATATTTTTTCAGGAGTCATCTCCACTGCTACCACTATAACACTATAATTTCCATTTCATACACAGATACAGGATATTTTTCTAGGAGTCATTCCCACTGTTACCACTATAACACTATAATTTCCAAATGCACCATACATCACTAATCATGGCATAGGGGCTAGTTGAGATTTGAACCAGCTACATGCACCATACATCACTAATCATGGCATAGGGGCTAGTTGAGATTTGAACCAGCTACATGGCAAGGTCAATTTCATACACAGATACAAGATATTTTTCCAGGAGTCCTATTGCTACCACTATAACACTATAATTTCCAGATGCATCATCTGTCACTAATCATGGCATAGGAGCTAGGTGAGATTTGAACCAGCGACATGACAAGGTCAATTTCATACACAGATACAGGATATTTTTCCACCAGTCATTCCCACTGCTACCACTATAACATTATAATTTCCAGATACACCATACATCACTAATCATAACATAGGGACTAGGCGAAATTTAAACCAGCTACATGACAAGGATTAGGTTAACAGTAAACCCTATCACCAACTAATTTACAAACAAGTCTATTAAACATTTAAAAGATATATAAAACTCTAATTAAATCCATAAAACACATCGCCTCTCTTCCTACAGTCGTGTTGCTGCAAGGCCGGACGATATTCCTGCAACGTCATGTAATTCTCCCTTCCAGTACGATCACAACACGAACATGGAAAGCTGCTGTAAACCCAATTCCTGCATTCTGATGCTGTACTCGTCCTCATTATTTTGAAGATGCTGTAATCTGTCCCGCAATATGAAGGGAACGCGAGAGAGTGGGGTGCGAGTTATATCAATCTGGGTATTGCGGAGGAGGAATGTGTGCAGGAAAATCATGGAGTGAGAATAGCCCCGCGATACTGTGACGCAAATATCTGTTAAACGCCTTGTGGGCGGAATCCATAGAATCAGGGGAATGATCGCAACAGCTATATGGAACATTTTTCTCCAGCAAAGATTCAACAGCAGCAGCAGGAGGTAACTGATCAGCCAGGATTTGGGTGGGCAGCAATTAATCAGTAATGAGCCATGCCTGCTCTATTGAATTCAGAAACTGAAAACACGAGTGATCACATCCCGCAGTTCTGAAATTTGTAGGAAAAGGATGATAGGATTGCGCATTTTTCATACTCTGTAGCGTCTGACGGGCTCACATGACGGCCAAACGTTGAATTGATAAGTTGGCCTATAATTTGATGGCACCAGGTATGATGAAATAAATGTTGATGTGGTTGTTTTAACTGTTCTATGAAATTGGAGTAGGGTAAGTCTGGAGCAAACAGACTCGTTTTTCAGGTAAAAAAATGGATCTGAATCGCGTCAGATTTTCAAGGGTACTCTGAGTTTCCTTAGTTTTTTATGGATCAAAGTTCCATGCATTTCACAATCTTACCCCAGGGGTTTTGCCCCATTTTAAACCAACCAGATACTCAGAAAATCAATCAGAGTCTTGGATTGGCCAGAAATTTAAAATGGGACTGCTAGAAAACCTAGTGGAAAAAGTGGAAAAATCACTGGGGAGGGAAGATTGCTCCAAAGTTAACCCACTCCATATAAATCTGCACAAAATCATTATTTTGTGTTGTTTAAAATCTATTTCTGAATGTAAAATTGGATTCAGCATGCTGAAAAACTCCAGGCACACTCTAATTATATAAAAGTAATCACTCAAATCCACGGATCTAACAATTTCTCACCTAATTTCTAACAATTAGCTTAGCCACAAGTCACTCGTGGCTGGTGAACGTAAAAATCACTGGGCCCTGGGCATTAAATAACCGTAGAACCCTGTGCATTAAATAACCGAAGCGATAATACGACGTGGTAAGAGCTCCACGCAAAAAAACCCCGCCCAGTAAATAATAGTTGGAGTAAAAATCGTGGCTGGTAAACTTGGGCTTTTTAGAAAATGAAAAGTTAATCATTTAGAGGTGGCAATCAACTAGTCATCATAGTAAATTTTAAATATGATTAAGTAAAAGTAAAAAAATAAACATGTAAATGGATGTCTTTATAATAGTGAGGAAGTTAGTGGTTGAAATCATAACTATTATTTTATAGGGACGACTAAAAATATTTCAACAATATTTAATTTTGTCCATACAAAACTGATTAATTACTAAAAACATATTAAATGTAACCATTATCAATAGGTGTATGCCTTTCCACGTAAATATCTAAAAAAAATACAACCAGAATATTAAAAAAAAATAAAATTCATAAATAAAACTTTTAGAATAGGATGTGGGATATCATTAGTTTATTTTTTCCTTATAGTAAAGATATTAATAGTGGAGGAATTAGAATATTAATCTTTTCTTGTCATCACATAGAGCAGTTTTTCTTGGTGGAAGGCTGAGAAGGGCACCTAATAAAGTAAACTTATTAAAATGGATATGATTTCATAAAATATTTGTTTAAAATGTAGTGTAATAATCTATGATAAATTGATTAGGTATAAAATATATTTATTAATAAATTGATTAGGTATAAAATATATTTATTAAATATATCATTTTATCTAACGACCAAATAATGGACAATTTGACAAAAAAATTTAAATATTTTTAATTTGAGATGATTTTAAAAAGTGGCAAATAATTGTTTTTTAATATTAGTGTTTTCACTTTCTATACCTCGGTGTTCCCAATGGAAAAATAGACAACACTTTAATTATTTTTTATTTGAGATGATTTTAAAAAGTGCCAAATAATTATTATTATTTATATTAGTGTCCTTCGCTTTCTATACTTTGGTGTTCCAAGTGGCAAAATCGAGAAACACTTTAATTATTTTTTTATTTGAGATGATTTTAAAAAGTGACAAATAATTATTATTTATATTAGTGTCCTTCACTTTCTATACTTAGGTGTTCCAAGTGGAAAATAGACAACACTTTAATTAGATATTTTTCATAATTTTTTAAATTTGGTTCTCATTAATAAATATCATTCTTCTTTTTTAATATAAAATGAAAAAAAAATATTATTAATTGTTGTACATGTGTGAATATTAAATTAGAAAAATAATTCATTTACAATATCATTTAAAAAAATATCTAGGTTTTTGAAAATGAAAAAATTATTATTAATTGTTGTAAATGTGTGCATATTAAATTAGAAAAATAATTCATTTAAAAAATATCTAGGTTTTTGATAAATTTAAAAGTTTTTCGTGGATTGAAATGTGGACTCAATTAAGTTTCTAGCGATTCTACGATATCATATTCAACTTGTGAAAAGTATTAGTTAAGGAAACCTTTTGTCTCTCATTCTATTTTTAGTCATCCACTACTCCCTAACCCGGCTCCTCAAAGTAGAAAAGTTAATGGGCGTTTGGAAAAATCAATCCTTATAGGTGGACGGTGGACTTCTTTTTACACTTCTTTGACTTGGTAGGGGTGATTTGCTTGAGGTGAGGATTCCAAAAATAGAGGGGAAGTGATAATAGCTTTAAATTTTATTTTTTCTGTTGCTCATTCCAAAAGTCAATAATCTTTATAGTTTATAAGACTTTAGACCGATTTCTTTATGTAACTTGTGTTACAAAGTTATCACTAAGATTATTGTTAATAGGATTAAACCAATTATTATGAAGGGATGGATGGGCATTGTATGCAAGACTCCGGAAGATGCAGATTTATTGTTGAACAGATTTTGGGTGATTGGGGGAAGCACTCTTATGTTAAAATGGTGGAAGGTGGCCTTCGACCCACGGAATGAACATTTTCAATACTGACATTTGTGGGTCCTTCTGTTGACTTTTCCTTCGCACATGTGGAATGAAGGTGCATTGAGGGTGATTGGAGATGCTCTGGGGTGTTTCATCACTCTGGATATTTCCACCATGGAAAAATATGTAAGGAAAGTTGGAAGGATCTTAGTGGAATTCGATATCCATGGAGGACTCCTGGAGGAACTTGTTATTGAATGGCACGGTCGACAAATTACTCAGCGACTGGACTACTTGGGTGTTCCATTCTGATGTAGCTGGTGTTGAGGCACTGGTCACCTGCGTCGTGACTGCACTGGAAAGGTGCCTGAAGAAAAGTCAGAAGATTCTCTCCTTCAAGACGACCCACCCGCCTATGTTGATGACGGGGACTCCTATGGTTGTGATCCTATACACTATGGACCGGAGGCAAGCACACAGATTGAAGAGGAAAATACACTTACAAGTAAATTAAAATATTTCTTCCCAAATTTTTTCTTGTCATTATTGTTGTTGGAAAGGAATTTTTTGGAAAGTTCTCGATGGCTACAAGTTTCTACATCGATAGTTAAAGGAAATGTTGAAGGGGGCTCTGAAGAAATCCTTCCTGCGGTGATGACCCCGACATTACCAGATGCTGGGGACTCTTCCCTATTAAAGGCGTTTGGACATAGGATGTCTGTTCCTACTGACCTACCTTCACTTACACCTGTAGACCCTCCTCGGAAGCCACAAACATTGTTACCAATCCATTGGGACCCAGAATCTATTTCTTCACCTACCCAACCTACATGCTTAGACCCGGTGTTAGAGTCAGGCTTCAGAGAATCTGAAGAGGGCGAGTCCTCCCTCAGTGTTGTCCTGGACTCACTGATCCCGTTCATTCGGGACAAATCAACTGCGATCAAACTACCAACCTATTTGGGGAAAACCTTGCATAGAAATGCGGATAATTTGGAGACTAATTCTACAAAGCATCAACTAGGGGTGCAGGGGAAAGAATTTGCATGGTCTAGGGGTCTTGGCATAGAACTCTCCCCTATAAAAATGCGTATTTTCCAGAAAAAGTTGGCACAAACTACACCCATAACTGATGAGTCGGTCCCATCCTCCACCGACAGTGGGGCTCTTAGAGCGATGAAAGCCCCGGCGAGAGATAAATAATGTTATTACTATCCTTAAAGTTAAGAGGGGTTGGAGGCACCCTCAAAGCGACCTTAGTCCGGAGACTCTTGGATAGTGCTCGTCCTGATATATTTTTTTTACAAGAAACTTTGGTGAATGCTTAGAAAGCAAGGGATTCCATGCATCTCCCGCGACCTTCCTGGGTTTCATGTACAGTAAATTATGTAGGTACTTTGGGGGGACTGTTAGTCTCGTGGGATCCTAATATTTATGAATTGATTCATTTTCTTACTGTAGGTGGTATTATATTAATAGGCAGATGTTTATTAAACAACCGAGAGTTAGCGATGCTTAATATATATGGCTCGTGCTTGGCGCAGAAACAATTCTGGAAATCGTTGGAAGACAATGATATTCTCTCTATTAAGCATTTAATTATTGCAGGGGACCTAAAAATTGTATTATCTTCAGACGAGGTCTGGGGAGGTACGTCCGACATTGGGATTACTGATGATTATTTTAGAGACCTTTTTTCATCCAAAAATTTGATTGATATCAAGCCAGCGAAGTTGGCTCCTACCTGGAGGAACGGGCATTGTGGAAAGGAGGTGGTTACAAGGAGATTAGATAGAGTACTTGTTTCTGAAGATTTATTGTCTACTATCGACCTTTATAAGTCCCGGGTTGAACTTCCCTTTATATCTGATCATGCGCCAGTTATACTTCAACTGGATTTACCTCCCTACTATAAGGCCTTTCCATTCAAACTGAATGTACAGTGGCTGAAGGATCAAGATTTTGTGGATTTAGTCTACAAGGTATGGAAAGACCCGGTTTTCTTGTTTGAAGGTGACAAACAATGCATGATTGTTTGGAAGTTAAAAGTACTAAAATCTCAAACAAAGATATGGTATAAAGAGAAAATAGCTAGAAACAATGCTAAGCTATTGACGCTGGAATCTGACATTAAGGAGGTGATCATTATTATGGCAGGTGATCCTACAAATCATGAAACAAAACTATCTCTTTGGAAAATGGAAGTAGAAAGAAACAATATTTTAAAAGAGGTCGAAGATCAATATAGATTGTGCAGTAGGGAAATTTGGTTGGCTAGCGGGGATAATAACACAATTTTTTTTCACAAATATGATACCTTCAATAGAACTCAGAAGCATATATGGGAGATTACTGACAGCGCGGGAATAAAGGTGTCTAGACAGGGAGCCTTAAAGGCCACAACGACTCAATATTTTAAAAATTTCTATAAGGACCTGCTTACATCGAACACTATTGAACAATTAAAGGTAAACAAACTCTTTTCACAGTTTGTAAATGAGGAGGAGTCCTGCTCGATGTACTTTCCGATCACTTTAAAGGAGCTTAAAGATGTTCTTTTTCATTTTAAGAAGGATAAGAGCCCAGGGCCAGATGGATGGACGGTGGACTTTTTTCACATACTTTTTTGATTTAATAGGGGAGGATCTTCTAGAAATGGTGGAGGAGTCTAGAAGATTAGGCAATATTATTGGAGGTCTAAATTCTACCTTTCTGACCTTGATCTCGAAGGCTAATAAACCGATCACCTTTGACAACTTTTTCCTGATATCTTTATGCAATCTCTGTTACAAGGTGATATAAAAAATCATCGCAATCCGGATAAAAATGTTCCTTTCCATATCACTTTCTCAAGCACAACTGGGTTTTTTACAAGGAAGAAGGATCCAAAACGCTATAGGCACAACCCATGAGAGCCTACATAGCATCCAAAAGAAAAAAGTTAAAATCACTAATCCTAAAACTGGATTTAAGGAAAGCATATAACTGTATCGACTGGGCTCACTTAAGATTGATCCTTCTGAAGGTGGGATTTGGTATACAGATGAAAAACTGGATTATGTCATGCGTCACCTCATCTACCTTTTCAATTTTACTAAATAGTGAGGCTACTGAATTCTTCAGAAGTGATAGAGGATTACGCCAAGGGTGTCCATTATCACCATTACTCTTTATACTGGTGATGGAAGGACTTAGTCTATTATTGAAATCCAACATTGGTGAAGGCAAGCTCTCCGGTATAAAAGTGTCCAAATTGTTAAAAAATTTCCATCTATTGTTCGTGGATGACATACTCATTATGATAAAGGCAGTTTTACATGAATGGATTGAATTTGACAAGATCATCAATTTATTTTGTAAGGCCTCTAGACTATCAGTTAATCAAACAAAGACTACGGTTCATTTTGAAGGGCTTTCAGAGCATGAATTTCTCCCCTTCAAAATTGTCCTTCCTTATACTTTCTGTGATTTATCGACTGGATTCAAATATTTAGGTTACTTTTTGAAGACATGGATGAAAAAGGTTGAGGATTGGGGTTGGCTTGTGGAAAAATTATCCAAGAAAATTGGTTTATGGTGTAATAGATGGATTTCTATGGGAGGTAGATATATCCTAATCAAAACAGTGCTAGAAGGCCAGCCTGTTTATTAGATGTCTATGGAAGCTATTGTTATCGAATAAATCGGTAGGTGCAAACACTAATTGATCTCCCTAGATCCACCTAGATCTAGAACAAAACACACCAGAACATGACGCTTTCCTTAAGTTTTAAATATTGAATTTACTAACTAAAGAGGGATGGGTGACATACCATTTAAATTTCGCTTCCTCTCACCATCTCCATCCTAGCTCCATTCCAACACTCATACAATGATGATCTTGCAAAAGAACGCAACCAACCAAAGTGATAGTAATAGCATAAACTCAATATAAACCTATGTATGTGATCAATGAATCATACAATAAAACACAACAAGCTTTATAGGAAAGAATCATATTACTATATCATATTAAATGTGAAAGAGAGATTACAACCATGGCCTTGATGTCGTAAGGTCCCTTCCAATTGTCCTTTGTTCCCCACACACTTCTTGCTCCAAGGATTTTGAGACCATGGATCTGATAGCTACTCAAAAACTATCTTAACAAAGCAAATCTCAAAGCCACTCTAACCAAGCTAACAATCCCAAGCCAAAAACAATTTAAGCCAAGCTCATGCTAACTTTCTCCATGAGAGCTCCTCTCCTTTTATAAGTTGAAGAGGATAAGGTGAGGAGGTTAGGATGATCCCACTAATTCATGAAAGCGATTAAGATCCAAAGAATTCGGATGCCACTTCACCATGGAAGTTTCTCCTTCTAGAAGATTCGAGAAAACACTCGTTTTTCCCACGTGTAAGCATTCTTGCACCTTGCCTATAGAGAAGCCTGCAAATAGTTCGCACCATAAGTGTGGGAAGCCTGCGAGAATCAAGCATTCTCGCACCCTAATACATAGGCAACCTACAAACTTCCTTTTTTATAGTGTTTTTACAAAGGAAAATGCAACTTCTTTTCTCAGAAAAAGTTCTTCTCTCTTCTTTCTTTAGGAACTCAAGCCACTGACCCTTCTGAAGGAAACAGATAGGTTTACATAATTAACGGTCATAGGGATGATGAAAATAATGTGTAACAACTATCCCTCGTTCTGTTCTTTTCAAGATTAGAAAATTGATTATTCACTTTCTGTGTCATGGCCATAAAGAATCGCAATATTTTCATCTTTGCAGATGGGAGACATTATCCAGACCAAAGAAGAACGACGGATGGGGTTTCCGTAACCTTGCGCACTTCAACATGGCACTGAACGCAAATACCCTTTGGAGGGTCTTAATGGAGGGAGGAATCTAGCATAAAGTAATTATGGACAAATACTTTGCAAGCTCTATAATCACAAAATGGATTAGATTGGATTCACAAAAAATACATTCTGCTTCTATTATTTGGATGAGCCTTAAAAATTCGGTACATATCATTACTCATTGGCTGGCTTAGTAGTCGGGTTCTGGACATCTCGTCTCATTAGGAAGAGACAAAATATTAGGCATCGAAGACAATTCTTTCCTCTCGACAAATCTTCTCTCTATTTTAAATCAAAAGAGAATTGTCATGCTAGCACAAGCCTCAGAAGGCATTGACCCTATTTCCCTGTCAGAGATCTGGATGAGTAGTGAAACTTTGGGATTATTTGGAGAACTTGCAAAAGAGTGGGATAATTATATCACAAAGTTAAGAGGGGTCAGAATCACTCTCCATAACACAATTGACACTCTGCTTTGGACTGGAGGCGATTCCTCGGGGGTCATCATTGTTAGGAATTTATATACTGCCCTTATATCCACTCGAAATTACCCTCTTTGGAGAGGATGGAGATTTAAACTTTGGAACTGGAATTTACAGCTGGAGTTTAATTTTTTTTTATGGCTGGCTGCGAACAACAGGATTCTTACTTGGAAAGTTTTAAATAAAAAAGGTTGGAAGGGTCTAGGGATTTGCATGCTGTGTAAACACAATAGTGAAGACATAAATCACCTCTTTTTACATTGCTCCTTCTCCAAAACAGTTTGGTCCAGACTCTTGCACAGGCTTCAAATAAAAAATGATTGGGCTGGAACATCCTTTATTCACTATTGGGACCTCTGGACTTTAAAATACTCTATTTCAAATAGGCTGGAGGCAATCACATGTTGGAATATATGGATTGCAAGGAATAAAGCGATGTTTGAAGAAAAATCTCCTTCGGCCTTGGATGTAGTGTTTAAGACTCTTGGCTCTTTTACAAAATCTTCTTTCTCTGAAACTTCATTAAACATTAGACATAGGCTGATAATTCTGAAGGATGGATTTACTTGTGCATCTTTTGATGGGGCAGCTTCAACAGGTGGATTAAATTGTGGAGCTAAAGGTGTCATAAATGGACCAGATTCTACTAGGTACATGTGGTTTATAAATTGCAGGGAAGGTACTAATACAATTGTTTGAATATTCAAAACATTCAAATTATGGGGGACTCGAAGGTGGTTATTGACTGGCTGAACCATAAAGGAAATCTACAATCTACCACCATCGAATGTTGGAAACAAAGAACTATGGAGTTGGTTTCAACATTTCAAGGTATCTGCTTTCAACATATATTTAGGGATTTCAATATGGAGGTTGATCGTCTATCCAAGCAAGCACTATTGGAGCCAAGAGGAAGATTATAATATTTTATTTGGGATGGAGGGACAACAAGACCTATTTATCATATTGATTTTTTTTAGTTCCTTCTTAGTTCTTGTGGTTTTTTTATCCGAGTTTTGACTAGTATCTTGCTATGTTACTTGGATTTTATGGAGTGTTGGACTTCATTATATTTTATGATTCCGAACTATGTTGTTGATAGCTGATCCTTTTTTGGATGGATCCCTTTTGTAATGGACTTGTAATTAAGTTAGTTTTTTTATCATTTTGGTTTGACAAGTTTCAGACCGTGATCAAGGATCCTATGAAGATGTAATTTTTTTTATATATTAATATAATTTTGAGCGAATTTTCTATTGGGAAAAAAGTAGAAAAGTTAATAATGTGTCTGGAAAAATCAATCCTGTGCCAGAAAAAGGGAATATATACATAAAAGTAGTTATTTATTATAAGTGCTGGGAACATTGTAAAGTTAGGAGTGGGCATTGTACAAGAGCAAATGTCAAATGTCCATCACAAAGGGACAATTAGATATGAGGAAAGAATTAACAAGTAGAATGAGGGTGGCTTGATTTAACTTTTTAAACATGATAGAGGAAATAATGCTAAAGTGGGTGACTAACAAATGCAAGCAACTTCTATGCATCACATAATAGCTAAATAAAAATGGAAAAAAAAGAAAAAACACAAGCTTTGTAATACCTAGATTATTAATGTATATATGTATATGATGAAATGGTTATAATCCTAACATATGTGATTGCAATTGTATATTGAATTATAATACAAATATATCATAAGTTGTAGAAGAAGAAGGACAAAGAATGGGGGGCTATGAGTCCACGAGAAGGGAAAATAAGGGGGCTTAGGGAGCTAAGTATAAATAATATTATTTTATTGTTGTCCTAAGTTCTTTGACTTTGATTAATAATAATTATTAACCTTGAGAATTAGTGGTCAAAGAGAGATACATTTGCTTCTCGTGAAGGTACATGGTCTCTCCTATGCAAGCAAATATATTCCATGATTTTTGGGCATGATATTGATTATTCATGTTCATTCTTCCTTGGGTTTTGTCTCTGAGATTAAGTTGTCATAGTACTACTGTAATAAAATTACAAAACATTATTTCCATGCAACTATAAGGGAATTCCGACCATAGGCAAGGAAAATTGTTATTATTGAACAAAGTAACTACAATTGATAATCCCTAGAATCTTAGTAGTGATATTTCCTAGGCAACATATGCTAGAGCCCCAGAGGGAGGTGGGATAGCCAAACAAGTTACTTGGCAGAGAAGGGAATCCAATTCCTTAGGTTGTTCAAGCTAAGTGGAAAGAGTGATTCTGGATTGGTATTACTATAGAGGAAACTGGATTGGGATTACTATAGAGGAAACTGACCTATGAATTTTAAAAATTGGGTTGTGTGAAGAGAACTAGAGCCAAGCCATAGGAAATTCACCCTTGAGGATTCATAACCTTAACTCAAGGGTGGAATTTGTTGCATATTGTCTAAGTGTAACAAAAATCTTATGGTTAGGTGAAATGTCCTTCTTTTGCAGCCACTTGGTGAATATGTACCAAAAATGTTAGGATATTTAGACACTTATGAGTTAGTTAACATAAACTTGGTATAATGTGTATTTAGGTAAAAGTGTGTTTCTATAGTGTGTTTCTATAGTATGCATTAGTAAACATTTGTAGTTATGTAATCCGACAGTCACAATATGTTATAGAAATAAAGTGATTTGACAGTTTGTATTCTCTTCGATACTATTGGTTATATTGATCTGTGTATTAACACTTGATCGTTCCATGATCTCTATTTAAATAGCAAGGAGGGTCATTTTCTAGAGATTGATTTTGAGAAACTCTTATGTGAAATTTTTTCTTTCGCATTAATATATTGCCTTAAGAGGTTGTGTTGGTTGGAGCCATGAACTATTTCACTCTGTAACGTTCCCCAACCCATCTAGGGTCCATTACGTGTGGAAAAACTCATTAATTAAAAAATTTGTTATCTTAATTAATTTCTTATAGATTTCAACTACGAATTACAACCAGATTTAGCTATTGTTTGTTATTGTTAATTACATGCATCTACAACACTCTAAAATAGTCATGAAATGTAAAAAATAACTCATTATAGAAACATATAAATCAATCATAAACATAGAGCTCATGCACAATAATTTAACTCATAAATACAACACATAAACAAATAAAACACTTGTCTTTTAATTCAGTTGTGCAACCAGATGTTTGGGACAGATGTTCCACCCAACCATATACTTTTTGTTCCTAATCTCAACAAAAAATCACCCACGATTTGGGGATATAAATCCACAAAAGAGTGTGGTATCTTGTTGTCCACTCACAACTCGAAAATCCAACAACTCACTGGTATTCTCCTACAACTATCCCAATTTTCCACCAACTCTCTTCCTCTTTACTAGGTTCCCAACCCAAGGTATGTATCCCTTCAACGATCTCAATCCCTTGGGCATCCCATTCATTTATTAGGGTATCTATGGAATAGGGAACTAGGACTCTCTCTGTTGGAAACTCAAGGGAATTCACTGCTAGGAAAACTACCAGCAAACAACAACAAACACTTGTTATTATAGTGCAACTCACACAAGAGTTCACTATTCAGGTCTTGTTGGGGGTTCAATGGATGTACTCATTAAGATACATCCATATGAACTACCAGGACATGAGGATGTAGTTCAGGGACAAAGGTGGTCAACAATTTATCCTGAGAGTTATGTCGATGGGTGATCCTAGGATCGTGTCTAACCAACACATGGAGGCCCTTTTTAGAAACGAGGATGTGACTTGCATCACAAAATGATTGATCACCAAGGAGAAGCCATCATATGATCACCAAAAATATCATGTGGACATACAAGCATTGATTGAAAAGAATGAAAAGATATTCAAATCATTACCAGTAGGGAGGCCACCTGACAGGGGATTTGCGCATGTCATTGAACTATAAGAGGGGGCGAAACCTGTGATCACCACACCATACCGACACCTGAAGAAGTTTAAGGAGGATATAGAGAAGGCCATAAAGGAGTTGTTGGATATGGGACACATCATGCCTAGCTCTAGTCCCTTCGCTTATTCAATAGTATTGGTAAAGAAGAAGGATGGAACAATGAGGATGTGCATTGACTATAAGGCATTAAACAAAAATACCATCAAGAACTGGTACCCAATACCCCGGATTGATGAGTTGATAGATGAAATACACGGGGAAGTGTACTTCTCAAAGATTGATCTTCAATCAGGGTACCATCAGATCAGGGTCAGAGAGGAGGACATCCATAAGACAACCTTCAGATGTCATTACGGGCACTACACGTTTCTAATCATGCCCTTTGGGCTGACTAAGACACCTGCTACCTTCCAGTCATGTATGAACCATATCTTCAAAACACAATTGAGGAAGTCCTTACTAATGTTCTTTGATGATCTTCTGATCTACAGGAGGACTTGGGAGGAACATTTGAAGCATGTGGACGAGATTCTCACCATTATGGAGGAGCAATCACTTTTTTCCAAGGAGGCAAAGTGAGAGTTTGGGTTAACATAGATACTCTATCCGGGGCATGTGATTAGTGTTGAGGAAGTAAAGGTGCATCATTGGAAGATCTAGACGATATTAGATTGGCCCACCCCCAGATCACTCACAAAGCTAGGAGGATTCTTCAAGATATGTAGCTATTACAGGTGTTTTGTGAAAGGATTTTCACAATTGGGTGCACCATTGGCATACCTCACCAAGAAGGAAGTGTTCCAATGGTCAGAGGATGCACATGAAACATTCGACATAATTAATAAGGTGATGAGAACTTTCCCAGTATTTGTGATGAACACTTTTCCCATAATGAAGAAGGTGATGAGCATTGTCCTGTAGTGTGACACATCTAGTGAGGGGATAGGAGCGATGTTGATGCATAACTGACACCTGATATATTTCGAGAGAAGAAATTTGAGGGAGCCAGAGAAGTTCTATCCAATATATGATAAGGAGATGTTAGCCATAATGCATGCATTAGCCAAGTTGAGACAATACCTAGTGGCAGGACGCTTTGTGGTGAGGACTGACCACAACAACTTGAGATATTTCTTGGAGCAACATGACCTAAACGAGAGGCAACATAAGTGGGTGAGAAAAGTGCAGGCATATGATTTTCACATTGAATATGTAAATGGAAATAATAACATATTAGTTGACACCCTATCTAGGAGACTTGCATCATTCTCCATGAGCGATATTTCTGCGGATTGGAAGTCCATTATCTTGGTGGAGTACTCCAAGAATACCTTTACTTGCGAGATGATGGAGGGTATCATTTAGGATGGCAGGTACATAGTAGTGGATGACATCATCTAATACAAAGACAAGATCTATATTTTCCCTGAATCCTCACTCAAGGAAAATATTTTGAGGGCAGTACATTATGCACCATTAGCAGGGCACCCAAGGTATCTGAATACCTATAGGTAGGTGAGGGAGAGATTATCTTGGAAGGGTCTCAAGGAGGAAATAATTTGATATGTTATATATTACATGACTTGTCATCACAAGAAGTTAGATCTTACACATCCTACAAGGTTTCTTCAACCATTGTCGATTCCTGAGAAAAAATGGGAAAGCATTTCCATGGATTTCATTACAGGGTTGATGAAGGTACAAGGCAGGGACTATAAATACATGGTGGTGGAAAGGTTGACCAAATATGCACACTTCTTTTCCATTATGTTAGAGTACAAGGCATATCAGGTGGCAGAGATATTCTTGAGGGAGGTGTTCCAACTTCATGGTCTTCCAAGGTACATAGTCAATGACTGTGACAAAAAATTTCTCATTGCATTTTGGTAGGATTTGTTCAAGCTATTAGGGACAAAGTTGACATCTAGTACCATCTATCATCCTTAGATATATGGAAAGATTGAGATCATGAACAAGTGCATTAAGGGATACCTGTGAAACTATGTGTCAGGACAACATAGGGAATGGATGAAGTGGTTGCATCTTGAAGAACAATGATATAATATCACTTATCACATGTCCATTGGGATGATTACTTTCAAGGAATTGTATGTATATGATGCCCCATCATTTCTATATTTGGCATTTGGGGAGAGAAGGACCTCCAAGGCCAGATATTGGTTGCAGGAGAGCCAAGACATATTGAGAATCCTAAAGGATAATTTGCAGGCCACTCGGAACCAACATAAGATGTATGCATATAGGCACATAATGGAGCACAAAATTGAGTTTGGGGACTTAGTATTTCTCAGGTTGCATCCTTATAGACATTCTTTACTAAAGAGGAGTGGCACAGAGAAGCTGAAGCATCACTTCTATGGATGCTAAATAGTGATAAGAGGAGCCAGGGAGGTAGCATATGAGTTGGAGCTTCCAGAGGGTAGAAATATACACAACGTCTTCCACAAGTCTTTCCTCAAGAAGGCATTTGGACAAAAAGTCACCACTTTGGTAGATCTTCCTCCACTAGATGAGGAGGGACAATTGGTTTTGACTCCTAAGAATATTGTCGATGTCAGAGAGAGGAGGTTGAGGAGCAGAGTTATCTGGGAGTACCTAGTTATATGGAGAAATTTTCCTGCAGAGGATGTCACTTGGGAAGGAGAGTAGATCTTATAACACCTCGATTTGGAGTTTCTTAAGGAAAAGAAATCTTGGGAAGGGAGGAATCTAATGTCCCCTTCCAATTGATCATGACACAAGATGATTCAATAGTGTATACGAATCTTGTAGGCTATAGTTAGTATGAAGATGGAGTCAAGGAGATGTCACTTGGTTAAGATTGTAAGCACTAGAAGTCACACTTAGACTAATGTAGGTGCAAGCCCAATACCCATAAGAATGTGACAGATAAATGTTTATAAAAGGCGGCAAATGGATGGAAAACTCAGAAAGAATGTCAATCACATATAACTCCATACAATATACACCAACAAATAAGGCCTTGAATAACTTCAGATCATGTTTTACGAGATAAAGTAATTAGGTGGAAGACTTAACAAGAAATGTGTAATATGTATATCATTTACATCAGGTAGCAATAACACACATATGAAGAAAAATATTTGAAATAAGAACCTCTTAAAATAAAGAGAAAGACTCTAATATATTTGTAAAGAGTATCACAATAGATCTTTTATTGCAACAAAGATGCAATTAGCCAGATGAATAATTCAATAGACTATAATCAGATTAAGATAGCAAAAATATGATAAAGTAAAAAGACTGATTTCCATTATCCAAAGTGTCTTAGGTCTGGTATATACAATCAGAGAAAATATACTACTTAGTAAATATCAAAATATGAATCCTCTCTCACACCATTCAAACCCCTCCTTAGTCTTACAATCTTATTTTTATAGACTAAATTATCATTGACAACTTTAAAATTTGAATAACAACTTATTCATAGGATCCTTGTGCCTAAGGGTGGCGTAGCAACAAGTGTATAACAAAAAGAAACATATTGCTATTTTCCAGGATGATGTTGGCAGCGTTTGCAACATATGTTTTTTAAAAGATGATAATGTGTCCATTTGAGTGTATTTTCTTTAGGAAGGTGGCCTCCCAGCTTGCAACTAACCTTCAGAAGATGATACACATCTATCTTGACATCTGGTAGCCACTCTTCCCTCAAAAAACTTGAGTTCACAGCGCAACGCTGCAAACTTCCCTAAAACAACCAGTTCGTAGCGTCAAGCACTGGGAACTTTCCTATAATGGCCTGTTTTATTTTATCAAAGTCTTTAACATCCCAAAACTATATCAAGTGTCCAAAAATATTGTAGACTTCATAATCTTGATAATATTGATTAAAGGAAAGCATCCAAACTAATAATCATAGTTTACACAACATAGCCATCACCAAAAATGTTGTAAAATGCATGGAACAAGAAATTTGACAAAAAAATATGTTGGTTATGGAGGCTCAATATCTTCATTTTTTAATTCTGGAGCTTCTCCTTGATCCAGATTATTTTTGGAACGAAATGAGAGTGGAGATATAATAAAGAAATGCACAGAGATATCGCAGATATTCAATGATATAACATGAATGTATCAGATATGCAACCATAAAAACAGATATACAGTAATACTCGATTTCTATTAATGAAATAAATGTACAGAGACTGTAAAAATACAGAATGAAAGACTCGCTAGAATGGTGACAACTTATCTCTAAGAAGAGATGTGACGACTACTCGCATTCAGAAGAAGATGATTACAATGAGGCTCTGAAGGCCTTTTTACAATAAACAGGAATGCCCAAAACCCTAGACATCCAAAAACCTAACCCTAGGAGATGAAACGCCAAAAGTCATGTGGGCCCCATTTGGGTAAGTTAGTACATTAACTTCCCGGGGTCGTAACTTTTGCATACGATCTCTGTTTTAGGCGTATGATATCTCGTTGGAAAGGTATCGTCGAGGAGATTCATTTTGGGGCATAAATAATGCCTTATTCTATATTTTGGTTGGGTTTATCCTGAAAAACCTTCATTTAGGCCCTCAAAATGGATCCGAAAGTGAAAAACTGCTAAAAATAGTAAATTGCCAAAATTGCCAGAAAACTGTTTTGAGCTAGTCGGAAAAGGTGGGTGGCCACTGATATCCACCTGGATCAATCCTCCCTCCTTAGGAAGCAATGGTCTCCATTGCATTGATTTTCTAAGGGAGAGGGAAAAGCGTTTGGTGAATCTGCATCTTGGTGAGCTGCTTGCCTTGTTGGAGATGTTGCGCTGCTCAGTTTGTGGAAGTTTGTCATGAACCTGTTGAGGTTGAGGCTATTCAACAAGTTGAGCTACATGAGAGGACATTGTACAGAAGGAATCTTTATTCTTTTTTGCAACCTTGTCGAACTGCTTCTGTTGGATAGAAGGTGCTTGGGGCGAGGCTGTAGTGGTTGCAGTGTCCTTTTGTTCCCCTTTTGAATAGATTGTGAAGAAGATGAATTTTGCAGTTGAGATACTACCTTGCGAATTTTTTTAGGTGGAACAATAGTTGGAACTAACTATAGTATTCTGTAGAGATGACCCTCCAAAGTAACAATGACACTACGAGGTCAAGACTCATAAAAAACATGGCATCTCCACATATATGGTTGGCCCAAGAGGACATCACAAACATCCAGTGGGGAAACATCACATAATACCTCATCCTTGAAGGGTTGGATGCCGTATGATAATCGACACTGTTGGCCGACACGAAGATATCATCCTTGGCAAAGACACCCAATGTTGTATGGCTACGGGTGTGGCGTTGTCGACACTCCCAACTGTTTGATGACCTCTGCTAAGATGAGGTTCTTTTGGATTTCGCCATCAACAATAAAATGAAGCGGGGTCCCCTTCACCCACATCTGTGAATGAAAAAGGTGCTCCCCCTCTTCAGTATCTGTTGGTTCTTCTGGTTGAATTGTTGCGGTTGCGACAATAGTAGTGGGGTCTGCGTCAATGATATGTCCTTTACCAGTGTTTCCAGAATCAGATTCTGAATCAGGGTTCGTCTCCTTGTCTTTGATCTCATCCACCAATGACTGTTTTGTGCAACATTCATCGTTGTTGTGCGAGGGGATTTTGTGGAAATCTCACCATTTTATGGTGTCCTTCTTTGTCTTCCCGTGACCCTTCTTTTCCTTTGGCTTGTTCTGGTTTTTGTGAGACTGTTTGTTAGGGCCATCTTTGTCATACTTTGGTTGTTGCGGATTTGCAGAACCGAACTCCCATTTGTTTTGGTGCTTAAATTTTTGCTTGATTTTAACAACATATTGATAAACAACACTGAGTGATGAGATGTCCAAAAAATCCATTTCAGTATGGATGTATCTGTGTAGAGCCCTGTGGTATTTCAGAACCAAATGTCATTCAGAGTCTTTAATACCTAGCTTGGTGCACAAGGTATGGAAGGTATTGGTGAACTCCATAATTGCTTGGCCCCTCTCTTGCCGCAGTGTGGTCCATCTCATGTACTGGTCCTCATAGTTGCCAACAGGGTAATATTGTTCCTTTACCGCATCCACAAAAAATTCCCAATTGGGCTCGACCCCATATATTCCAGACTCCTCTGTGGAGCTCTACTCCTAGTAAGTATCCCACCAATGTTTGACATGGGGGAGATATTTAGGGAGTGCGAAGGTAATCTTTTCTCTGCCAAATAAATTGTGAATAGAGAAATAACCTTCTAGCATGTTTAACCATTTGTCTAAGGCTTCTGCATCTATCTGTCCTTCAAATACCGGAATATTGAAATTAACTTGTACGTTGAAAGGTGAGGTGCCTCCAAAATGGCCATTTGATGAAGATGCGCTTGTTGCTATCGGAAGGCATTGAAGGACGTGGGAAAAATTCTCCATCATTTCGTCCCTCTGTCGCGTGAGAGCTTGCTCAAGCAACAGACTTATAAGATCATCTGCTCTGTCATTTTTCTTTTCTTCCGCCATTGAGGGTTTCTTGGGTGTGCGAGAGCGATTGTCCTCAAGAGAGACAAGATCGAGACCCAACTTTCTATACTCGGACCTCGTCGGGGACATGCACTAAAAAACGATCAAGAGCAGCCTGCTCTGATACCACTGATTCAGATTATTTTTGGCACAAAATGAGAACGGAGATATAATAAATAAATGCATAGAGATATCAAAAATATTCAATGATATAAAAGGAATGTATCAGAGATGCAACCATAAACACAGATATACAGTAAAAATCGATTTCTATTAATGAAAGAAATGTAATGAGACTGTAAAAATACAGAGTGAAAGAATCGCTAGAATGGTGGCCACTTATCTCTGAGAAGAGATGTGACGACTGTTAGCGATCAAAATGAACTGGTAAATTTTGAATGCCTTCATCAATTTTTAGCTAGAATTGCCTATTTTTCTGGTCTCAAGCCAGTGTCATGATTTCCAAAGTTTCCATTAAATCTTGACAGCTCCTGTTGATTTCTTTTGTCCATAAACTCTATGGCCTTTCTCCTTTAACCTGCAATACAAAAGTCATAATAAATGATTAAGCCATTAGTCTACAAGACTAGATCACACTTCATTTTACTCCTAAGTTTATAGGCTTCTCGAGACTTATGAGTTTTGACAAAAACTTTGGGGAAACTACAGAGTCAAACCATATGCCAAACTCCTAGTTCCTAGTTTACATGTCATATGTTAGTCTCCACAATACTTAAACATATAAAGTTATCAAAGCCAATCGCTAGCACCGAATTCTTTCCACTTCACTATTCGAATAAACTATGTAAGCCTTGATATATATGGAACCTGTATATTCTAAATTCCTAGTTTATATCGGATTCAACATTAAGCATATATATAAATATACAACTGTAAAGTTATCTGCCAGTGCCCAGAATTGAAGTCCCAGGTGTCTTCGATATACCATCGAATGTCACTACTTAACCTTGAATGTGCAGGTGTCATCTGATAGCTAAGTATTTGATAAAGTCTAAGGCAAAAGTCACGACAGAAGAGAAAATATGTCAAAAAACCCGCAAGAAGAGATCACAAAGGGTTTTTCCAGGCGTTAAGGAGGAAGAATCAGAGATAAAAATTATGCACAGGTGTCGAGTTGCTGCTCGATTTGTAAGACAGAGGTTATTAATAGCTCATAAGATCACTAGTCAGCCACGTAACTATGAATCCGAGTATTGAGCACCAACCTTAGTCCTTCATTCTACAAGTCAACACCTATCATCAATAAAATCCACGGGTCAGTATCTACCACAAGCCAAAGCTCGAGTCATGGTGAGGAAGTCACGAAGATTTTGCAAAGAAGAGTTTGTTGTATGAAACAATTATTGTTGACCTGTTGTACAAAGATGTGCGTTACAGGTGCTAAGGAGGTGTCAGCTGATTGCCAAGGGTTTTACTGCACAGAGTATATGGAAGGCATCAGGCCACGATGAAATTCCAAAGAATACAGAGGTCATGATTGCTTGAAAGGTTGTTGTTGTGTGTGGGTATGGAGATGTTGGCAAGGGTTGTGCTGCAACCATGAAGGTTGCTAGAGCTAAGGTCATTATTATAGAGATTGATCTTATCTGTGCCCTCCAAGCTCTTATGGAAGGTCTTCCTGTTCTCACCCTAGTAGATGTAGTTAGCTCTGCTAATATCTTTGTGACAACCATTGGTTATAAGGATATCTTTAAGTTGATCATATGAGGAAAATGAAGAACAATGCCATTGTTTGTAACATTGGTCACTTTGACAATGAGATTGATATGCAAGGCCTTGCAAGCTATTACTTGGAATCAACCATTGCCACATGCAGACACTCAACCAGATATGAATTTGTAGAAGAGTAGTCATCCATCAACTCCTGTACATAATCATGAACATTTTCAGCATCTTCCACCTATTATTGTGGTTCAAGAACACCATTTGCAGCTTCATAAACAACAACAACAGAGGTCACATCAGTTTGAACAACTCGAAGTTTTACTAATCTGAATCTCTTGAAAACTCTTTTAATGGATAGATGTTGAATTATAGAGTCAGATCTAAGATCCACTTTTGATGTAAAAGGGTTAGAAAAGTTATTCAAGTTGGTTTTGACACCTATTTTGGAGGCAACAAATCATGGTTTTTTCCAAAATTAGAAAATTCGAATTTCATCTTTCTTTAGAGTCCTCAAACAACCTTGGAAGGCTTATCTACACTGCACAGGGATTCTACATCATCTGAAGACCATGAAATGTGGAATTGACCTCATTTTGAGGATCATTCCTTATCTTTTGTAAATCAATTTTGACTTTCTATCTTTAGCATATATGATCCATTCTTTTAGGATCTAAAAACTGTATTATAAAGCTATAAATTTCAAGACATAAGAGGAACTAAGGGGTTCAATCCTGGATACATTTTGGTTCATGTACTTAGACTCTTATCTTGATATCAATCACAGTCTTCTTTTGCTACCAATGTCAGATTTGTTCATGTGTTTCATTACTTTGTACTTTGATTCAGTTTAACTCAGCTTTTAAGAACTGTTATCTTCTTATTTAGCTCATGAATTTGAATTAAAGGATCTCTTACTATCTTGTATGACCCTGCATGTTAATGTACTTGGTTATCTAGATTAGTGTTCTTCATACCGTATTTCAATTACTCTGTCTAATCATTGATTTCTGAAAGCACTGTCTTATTCGAATGAATGATAAGTTGTTCTTCTCATTAGCTATCAAGTTATCCCATTGTTCCAATCATACCAAATTTACCATATTCTTGAGTTACCAAGCATCTTTGGCCTACAACCCCAAAGAGTTTCTTGGAGTGATAACAACGGCTACTTGCATTCACAAGAAGATGATTACAATGAGGCTTTGAAGGCATTTTTACAATAAATAGGAATTCCAAAAACCTTAGACATCCAAAAACCTAACCCTAGGAGATGAAGTGTCAAAAGTCATGTGGGCCCCGTTTGGGTAAGTTAGTACATTAACTTCCCGGGGTCGTAACTTTTGCATACGATATCCGTTTTAGGTGTATAATAGCATGTTGGAAAGGTATCATCGAGGACATTCATTTTAGGGCCTCAATCAAGACTTCAAATATCATTGAGTTGGGTCAATCCTGAAAAACCTTCATTTAGGCCCTCAAAATGGCCCCAGAAGTTAAAACCTGCTAAAAATAGTAAATTGCCAGAAAACTATTTTGAGCCAGTCGAAAAAGGTGGGTGGCCACCAAGATCTACCTGGATAAATCCTCCCTCCATAGGACGCAATGCTATTCATTGCGTTGAGTTCTCGAGGGAGAGGGAAAAAAATTTGTTGAATCTGCATCTTGGTGAGCTACTTTCCTTGTTGGAGACGTCACGCTGCTCAGTTTATGGAAGTATGTCATGAACCTGTTGAGGTTAATTCTGTTCAACAAGTCAAGCTACATGAGAGGAAAATGTACATAAGGAATCTTTATTCTTTGTTGCAACCTTGCCGACCTACTTCTGTTGGATATAAGGTGCTTGGGGCGAGGCTGTAGTGGTTGCAATGTCCTTTTGTTCCCCTTTTGAAAAGATTGTGAAGAAGCTGAATTTTGCAGTATGAGATACTACATTGTGACACTTTTTAGGTGGAACAATAGTTGGAACTAACTCTGGTATTCTGTAGAGATGACCCCCCAATGTAACAATGACGCTACGAGGTCGAGACTCATAAACAACATGGCGTCTCCTCATATATGGTTGGACCAAGAGGACATCACAGACATCCAGTGGGGAAACATCACATAATACCTGATCCTTGAAGGGTTGGATGCCATATGATAATCGACACTGTTGGCCGACACAGAGATCTCTTCCTTGGCGAAGCCACCCAATGTTGTATGTCTGCAGGTGTGGT
Source organism: Picea engelmannii (assembly GCA_009831015.1). Taxonomy (NCBI): domain Eukaryota; kingdom Viridiplantae; phylum Streptophyta; class Pinopsida; order Pinales; family Pinaceae; genus Picea; species Picea engelmannii. Next base: position 1,154,251 of record ML777735.1, read on the forward strand.
GTTGTTGACAATCCCAACTGTTTGATGACCTCTGTTGAGATGAGGTTCTTCTGGCTTCTGCTATCAACAACAAAATGCAGAAAGGTCCCCTTCACCCTCATCTATGAATGAAAAAGGTGCTCCCCCTCTTCAATATCTGTTGATTCTTCTGGTTGAATTGTTGCGGTCGCGACAATAGAAGTGGGGTCTGCGTCAATGATCTGTCCTTTACCAGTGTTTTTAGAATCGGATTTTGAATTAGGGTTCGACTCCTTGTCTTTGATATCGACCACCAATGACTGTTTTGAGTGACATTCATTGGTGTTGTGACAGGAGATTTTGTGGAAATCACACCATTTTCTGGTGTCCTTCATTATCTTCCCGTGACCCTTCTTTTCTGATATCTTGGACTAGTTTTCGGGAAACTGTTTGTTAGGGCCGTCTTTGTCATACTTTGGCTGTTGCGGATTTGCAGACCCGAACTCCCATTTTCTCCGGTGCTTAAATTTCTGCTTGATTTTAACAACATATCGATAAGAATCAATGAGTGATGAGATGTCTAGAAAATCCATTTCAGTCTAGATGTATCTGTGTAGAGATCTGAGGTATTTCAGAACCAAATGTCATTCGGAGTCTTTGATACCTAGCTTGGTGCACAAGGTATGGAAGGTATTGGTGAACTCCAGATCTTCTTGGACCCTCTCTTGCCGCAGTGTGGTCCATATCATGTTGATTAAATCCCTAAAAAACTTCATTTAGGCCCTCAAAATGGCCCTGGAAGTTAAAACTACTAAAAATAGTAAATTGCCAAAATTGCCAGAAAACTATTTTGAGCTAGCCGAAAAATGTGGGTGGCCACTGATATCCGCCTGGATCAATCCTCCGTCCTTAGGATGAAATGGTATTCATTGCATTGAGTTCTCGAGGGAGAGGGAAAAGAATTTGCTGAATCTGCATCTTGGTGATCTGCTTGCCTTGTTGGAGACGTCGCGCTGCTTAGTTTGTGGAAGTCTGTCACGAACTTGTTGAGGCTGAGGCTTTTCAATAAGTCACGCTATATGAGAGGACAATGTACATAATGAATATTTATGCTTTGCTGGAAGCTTGTCGACCTGCTTCTGTTGGATAGAAGGTGCTTGGGGCGAGGCTGTAGTGGTTGCAATGTCATTTTGTTCCCCTTTTGAACAAATTGTGAAGAAGATGAATTTTGCAGTATGAGATATTACCTTGCGACACTTTTTAGGTGGAACAATAGTTGGAATTAACACTGGTATTCTGTAGAGATGACCCCCCAAAGTAACAATAACACTATGAGGTCGTGACTCATAAACAACATGGCATCTCCACATATATGGTTGGCCCAAGAGGACATCACAAACATCCAGTGGGGTAACATCACATAATACCTCATCCTTGAAGGGTTCGATGTCGTATGATAATCAAAACTATTGGTTGACACAAATATTTCATCCTTGGCGAAGCCACCCAATGTTGTATGGATGAGGGTGTGGCGTTGTCAACAATCCCAACTGTTTGACGACCTCTGCTGAGATGAGGTTCTTCTGGATTCTGCTATCAACAATAAAATGTAGCGTGATCCCCTTCACCCACATCTGTGAATGAAAAAGGCTCTCCCCTGCTTTGGGATCTGTTGGTTCTTCTGGTTGAATTGTTGCGATCATGACAATAGCAGTGGGGTCTGTGTCAATGATTTGTCCTTTACCAGTGTATTCAGAATCAGATTATGAATCAGGGTTCAACTCCTTTTCTTTGATATCGACCACCAATGACTGTTTTGAGCAACATTCATTGGTGTTGTGCCAAGGGATTTTGTGTAAATCACACCATTTTCCGGTGTCCTTCTTTGTCTACCCATGACCCTTCTTTTCCTGTGGCTTGGACTAGTTTTTGGTAGACTGTTTTTTAGGGCCGTCTTTCTCATACTTTGGTTGTTGCGGATTTGCAGACCTGAACTCCTATTTTTTCTGGTGCTTAAATTTCTTCTCGATTTTAACACCATATCGATAAGCAACACTGAGTGATGAGATGTCCATAAAATCCATTTCAGTCTGGATGTATCTGTGTAGAGCACCGCGGTATTTCAGAACCAAATGTTGTTTGGAGTCTTTGATACCCAGCTTGGTGTGCAAGGTATCGAAGGTATTGGTGAACTCCATAATTGCTTGGCCCCTCTATCGCTGTAGTGTGGTCCATCTCATGTACTGGTCCTCATAGTTGCCAACAGGGTAATATTGTTCCTTTACCGTATCCACAAAAAATTCCCAAGTGGGCTCGGCCCCATATATTCTAGACTCCTATGTGGAGCTCTGCTCCCAATAAGTTTCCCACCAATGTTTGACATGGGGAGAGATTTAAGGAATGTGAAGGTGATATTTTCTCTATCAAAGAAATTGTGAACAGAGAAATAACCTTCTAGCAGGTTTAACCATTTGTCTGAGGCTTCTGAATCTATCTGTCCTTAAAATACCGAAATATCGAAATTAACTTGTACCTTGAAAGGCGAGGTGCCTCCAAAGTGGCCATTTGATGAATATGTGCCTATTTCTATCGGAAGGCGTTGAAGGATGTGGAAACAATTCTCCATCATTTCGTCCCTTTGTCGTGTGAGAGCTTGCTCAAGCAACATCCTTATAGGATCGTCTGCTCTGTCGTTTTTATTTTCTTCCGCCATTGAGGGTTTCTTGGGTGTGCAGGAGAGATTGTACTCAAGAGAGACAAGATCAAGACCCAAATTTATATACTCGAACCTCATTGGGGACATGCATTGAAAAATGATCAAGAGCAGCTTGCTCTGATACCACTAATCCAGATTATTTTCGACACAAAATGAGAGCGGAGATATAATAATCAAATGCACAGAGATAACACAAATATTCAATGATATAATAGGAATGTATCAGAGATGCAACCATAAACACAGATATACAATAACATTCGATTTCTGATAATGAAATAAATGTACAAAGACTGTAAAAATACAAAGTGAAAGACTCGCTAGAATGGTGGCAGCTTATCACTGAGAAGAGATCTGATGGCTACTTGCATTCGTAAGAAGATGATTACAATGAGGCTCTAAAGGATTTTTTACAATAAACAGGAATTCCAAAAACCATAGATATCCAAAAACCTAACCCTAGCAGATGAAGCGCCAAAATTCATGTGGGCCCCGTTTGGGTAAGTTAGTACATTAACTTCCCGGGGTCGTAACTTTTGCATACGAACTTCGTTTTAGGCGTATGATAGCCCATTGGAAAGGTATCGTCGAAGAGATTCATTTTGGGGCATCAATCATGCCTTATCGTAGCATTGAGTTGGGTCGATCCCGAAAAACCTTCATTTAGGCCCTCAAAATGGCCCCGAAAGTTAAAAACTGCTAAAAATAGTAAATTGCCAAAATTGCCAAAATTGTGAGAAAATTGTTTTGAGCTAGTCGGAAAAGGTGGGTGGCCACCAATATACAGCTGGATCAATCCTCCCTTCTTAGGAATCAATGGTATCCATTGCGTTGAGTTCTTGAGGAGAGGGAAAATCATTTGTTGAATCTACATATTGGTGAGATGCTTGCCTTGTTGGAGACGTCGCGCTGCTCAGTTTGTGGAAGTCTGTCACAAACTTGTTGAGGCTGAGGCTGTTAAACAAGTCGAGCTACATGAGAGGAAAGTGTACAAAAGGAATCTTTATTCTTTGCTGCAAACTTGTCGACATGCTTCTGTTGGATAGAAGGTGTTTGGGGTGAGGCTGTAGTGGTTGCAGTGTCCTTTTGTTCCCCTTTTGAACAGATTGTGAAGAAGATGAATTTTGCAGTATGTGATACTACCTTGTCACACTTTTTAGGTGGAACAATAGTTGGAACTAACTCTGGTATTCTTTAGAGATGACCCCACAAAGTAACAATGACACTATGGGGTCGAGACTCATAAACAACATGGCGTCTCCACATATATGGTTGGCCCAAGAGGACATCACAGACATCCAGTGGGGAAACATCACATAATACCTCATCCTTGAAGGGTTGGATGCCATATGATAATCAACACTTTTGGCCGACACGAAAATCTCATCCTTGGTGAAGCCACCCAATGTTGTATGGTTGCGGGTGTGGTGTTGTTGACAATCCCAACTGTTTGACGACCTCTGCTGAGATGAGGTTATTCTGGATTCCACTATCAAAAATAAAATGCAACGAGGTCCCCTTCACCCACATCTATGAATGAAAAAGGCGCTCCCCCTCTTCAATATCTACCGGTTCTTTTGGTTGAATTGATGTGGTCATGACAATAGCAGTGGGGTGTGTGTCAATGATCTATCCTTTACTAGTGTTTTCAGAATCAGATTCAGAATCAGGGTTTCAATCCTTGTCTTTGATATTGACCACCAATGACTGTTTTGAGTGACATTTATCGGTGTTGTGCTAGGGGATTTTGTGGAAATCGCACCATTTTCTGGTGTATTTCTTTGTCTTCCCATGACCCTTCTTTTCCTCTGGCTTGGACTGGTTTTCAGGAGACTGTTTGTTAGGGTCGTCTTTGTCATACTTTGGCTGTTGCGGATTTGCAGACCCAAAATCCCATTTGTTTTGGTGCTTAAATTTCTGCTCGATTTTAACAACATATCGATAAGCAACACCGAGTGATGACATGTCCAGAAAATCCATTTTAGTATGGATATATCTGTGTAGAGCCCCACGGTATTTCAGAACCAAATGTCATTCGGAGTCTTTGATACCCATCTTGGTGCGCAAGGCATGGAAGGTATTGGTGAACACTGGAACTGCTTGGCCTTTCTATTTTCATAGTGTGGTCCAACGCATGTACTGGCGCTCATAGTTGCCAACAGGGTAATATTGTTCCTTTACCGTATCCACAAAAAAATCCCAAGTGGGCTCGACCCCATATATTCCAAACTCATCTGTGAAGCTCTGCTCCCAGTAAGTTTCCCACCAATATTTGACATGGGGGAGAGATTTAAGGAGTGCGAAGGTGATCTTTTCTCTGTCAGAGAAATTGTGAACAGAGAAATAACCTTCTAGCAGGTTAAACCATTTGTTTAAGGCTTCTGCATCTATTTGTCCTTCAAATGCCAGAATATCGAAATTAACTTGTACCTTGAAAGGCGAGGTGCCTCCAAAGTGTCCATTTGATGAAGATGCGCTTGTTTCTATCGCTAGACGTTGAAGGATGTGGGAAAAATTCTCCATCATTTCGTCCCTCTGTCGCATGAGAGCTTGCTCAAGCAAAAGACTTATAGGATCGTCTGCTCCATCATTTTTATTTTTTCCTGCCATTGAGGGTTTCCTGGGTGTGCGAGAGTGATTTTACTCAAGAGAGACAATATAAAGACTAGAATTTCTATACTCGGACCTCGTCGGGGACATGCACTAAAAAATGATCAAGAGCATCCTGCTCTGATACCACTGATTTGGATTATTTTCGGCACGAAATGACAGCGGAGATATAATAAATAAATGCACATAGATATCGCATAAATTCAATGATATAATAGGAATGTATCAAAGATGCAACCATAAACACAGATATACAGTAATACTCGATTTTCATTAATGAAATAAATGTATAGAGACTGTAAAAATACAGAGTGAAAGACTCGCTAGAATGGTGGCAGCTTATCTCTGAGAAGAGATGTGACGGCTACTCGCATTTGAAGGAAGATGATTACAATGAGGCTCTAAAGGAATTTTTAAAATAAATAGGAATGAAAAAAACCCTAGACATCCAAAAACCTGACTCTAGGAGATGAAGCGCCAAAAGTCAAGTGGGCCCCATTTGGGTAAGTTAGTACATTAACTTCCTGGGGTCGTAACTTTTGCATACGATCTCCGTTTTAGGCGTATGATATCCCGTTGGAAAGGTATCGTCAAGGAGATTAATTTTGGGCCCTTGATCATGATTTAACATATTTTTTAGTTGGTTTGATCCCGAAAAATCTTCATTTAGGCCCTCAAAATGGCCTCGGAAGTTAAAAACTGCTAAAAATAGTAATTTGCCAAAATTGCCAGAAAACTATTTTGAGCCAGTCGAAAAAGGTGGGTGGCCACCGATATCCACCTGGATCAATCCTACCTCCTTAGGAAGTAATGTTCTCCATTGCATTGAGTTCCTGAGGAAGAGGGAAAAGCGTTTGCTGAATCTGCATCTTGGTGAGCTGCTTGCCTTGTTGGAGACGTCGTGTTGCTCAGTTTGTGGAAGTCTATCATGAACCTGTTGAGGATGAGGTTGTTCAACAAGTTGAGCTACATGAGAAGAAAGTGTACAAAAGGAATCTTTATGCTTTGTTGCAACCTTGTCAACCTGCTTCTATTGGATAGAAGGTGCTTAGGTGAGGCTGTAGTGGTTGCAGTGTCCTTTTGTTCCCTGTTATCGCACAATTTGTAGTTTAGGTTAAAGGCTAAAGGATAGAGGCCAAAATGGCATAACAGGAACCTTCCCCACCCAATGTCACCACAATGGGGATGTTCTTTCTATTTAGGGAGATTAACCTAGTGGAGACATCCCTGGCAACCTAGGGTTTTGAAGAGGCTAGGGTATAAAGTCAAGGTCAAAGCTTCCTCCTCACAGGTTACCACCAAGATCAGAAAGCCCGGCTAATCAACCAATAAAGAAGTGTATGCCCAAAGTGAACACCTGCCCAAAACAAGACAATAATAAATAATATATGCAGGCTATAATTCAGTGGGTTAGTACTTCATATGACTATCTGCTATCAATAAATAAGCAATGTAAAACAACAGATATCAATGAGGTCAATGTCTTGTCAATTAGCTATGGAAAAGCATCAATTCATTAATAACTATCAAGATGATGAATCTAACAATGTATCTAACCAATAATTGCGTATCATCAAAATTTGCTGCGTTAAGATGGATTATTCTAGTGTGACGTCAGCCTAGTTAGGGTTTCAAAATCTAAAGTTTTGAGAGTAGTGTTGAGCACTTTCACTTCAACGTTGTGTGTCTAAGATCAGTGCCTAAGGGTAGATGGAGTCAAACAAGAACAAGGCACAAGGTTTTGAAGGGATAAAACTAAGGACAAGAGGGAAGGGTTCTAGAGTGCTGCAATGGCAGGGCCCTAGAATCAAAACCCTAGGGGAAAGAGGCTCACTTCGGTGTTGCTTAAGCAAGGCCTCGTGCTCTTTCCTCCTTCCTTAGGTCAACTTGGAAAAACGGCTAGCATAAATGATAAATCTAACTAGAGGATGAGGTGAGAGAAAGTGTTGCATTGGCAAGGCTTTCAAACCCTAGAAGATGGCGGTCCTAGGTGTAGATAACACAGGCCTAGGATGTCACCCCATTTTCAACCTTTAAAATCAAAGCTAGCTTAAGGGAAGAAGCAAGAAGAGTGTAGCAAAGGCTAGGCTCTATCTCTCTTCTTCAATGGCTAAAAAAATTCTCTCTAAGGGGACATGAAACAAGGACCTACTTGTGTGCTTGTTACCTAGGGTTTTAAAAATCAGCAATTTTATAAGCAAATGAGAGAATGTAAACCTACAACCATTCAATTAAGAAGTTTTTCAATAAAAACACTTACATATCATGGAGAAAAGCATGTGAAAACCCTAGTTGTAAACCTTCCTTCAAGAGAAATGCCAAAATATGCCAAGAAATCCTTCCATCAACAAGTGTGCCTCACTTAGAAGACAAAATTACCCTAGTAGGGCACAAAAATCAGACCTCACAAGTGTGAGTTGTTCTGTTATGTTCAAATGAGGGAAAAACATCCTCAATATATAGTGTTTCATGACCTATAATTAAAATTAGGTCATTAAAAATAGCCGACAAGGCTACAAACCAAAATCATACTAATTTTACATTAAAATGTTAAATTAAAACCCTAAATGAGCATAAGCAAGACGTCAAGCCCTTCTGAGGGAGACGTTGGCCCTTTTTAGGGCAAAATACCACACTAAATGAAAAACGTTGGCCCTCTTTGGGCCTCCAAACTCTGCCACACATGCCAAACTACCCTATCAAACTGCCATACATTCAAGGTGATGTCAATGGCTCCCAGATGATGTCCTGGGCCATCAAAGGGACACGTTCCACCTGAAGTGGGTCAACCCCCCTGGGTTGGGCTCAGGCAAAGTGTCCTGGATGAAACGTCCATATTCTTCTCAGGTGCAATAGCTCAACCAATCACTGTCTTGTCTTTTCCCCTAATGGGGTCCCAACAACCATATAATGGGCTCTTTAGCCCCATGGAGGTCCGAACTAATCATCTCCCCATGTGTACTGGTCCACTTGGTACCTATTCATCAGGCATGTTCCTGCACATCAAAATATTCGCCCTCCATGGGCTCATTAGTCACAGGGATCATAGCAATGTTAATCATGTTTCATCATTAAAGTTATCAAACACATGCATAAAAACCCTGATATATCATCCAATAGCTCAAATACATTACAGATACCTACAATACAAAGCCGAAGAAAGAGACAAAACACCCTATTGGGCTAGTATCCATAAGGAAAGGAAAGTCTCCAAGGGATATCATCCAAGCCATGTAAATCAAGGTGATGTGGTCAAGGGATGTCTAGGATTAGGGAAGAGGGAGAGCTAGGGTTGTATGTTTTACCTATGAGTGCCTTTGTAGAAGGCGAGTTGTACCTGTCATGGATGCAAGTTTTTTCCAAGCTCCTTTTGCCTTTTATTCTTATCTTCATTTTGTTCTTTTTATTATTTTTATCCAAGGACTAATCGGAGGACACTGCCTTGGCGTGGTGACCAGAGATGACAGTGTTACCCACAAGTACCTTCACAAAAATGATAAGGATGGCTTGTGATGAGACCCCCTTTCCCTTGGCCATGCAACCAAAGGTCACTACCCTGGCGTGGTAACCAGATGATGACAATGTCATACTGCTAAGTACCCATGAACATAATAGGATGGCTCGTGATGAGACTCCCTATCCTCTTAATTAGGTCTTGTTTGTTTATTTTTCTTGGGTCCCTCTTGTTTCTTGTTGAGAGGCCTTTTATTGCCTTCTCGAGGATCCATGGGCGAAGCATCTCTAGATCTTATTCTTATTGGATTTTATTTTTTACTAGCTGCTTTTACCTTCTGGGCCTTTAGCCCCTTCTTCCCACGAGAGAAGGTGCAACCCCACAAACAGATCATCCTAATGCTCAGACTAGGGGAATGGGGCAGATGAGTGGGAGATAAGATGAAAAAGTGATAATATGATGGGAGTGGACGATGTCTCTTCAAAAATCCCCCCCGGTGGAAAACCAAAACCTATGGGTACAGGCTTGCTAGGGCACCCTACCAATTCCCCCAACCATGGTCAAGTGGGCCAATGTAAGATCCAAACAGTTGTCAAAAATAAGAGGAGCAAGATGCATATATCTAAAGGTTATAATGATAAAAAAATGACACATACCATGATCCCTGGACCAATTACCTCATGAAGCAAGAGCCTTCTCCAATACAAGACCAAGCCGATGGTGATGGATGCTACTACTGATGACAAGACAAGTCTGATGAAAGAGAAGAAATATGGGCCCTCTAAGGCCATGGACAAGTCAATCCTACTCTCGGTACTCCATGTCTAGGACTTGTGGGCCTCGAGACATGATCTCCTAGTTATCAGGGATAACATCTGGCTCCAACTCAGGGACATGTGCTCATCGTAGAGTGCATGAGAACCTCAACATCTCTGGCATAACCTTCAGACCTGCTCAACTCAAAAAGGGCATCAGTAACAAAGGTGGGGTGTTATTTCCACCCCATAATATATATATATATATAAAGAGAGCAATCAATAATGTGAAGTAAACCACTTACCTATACCTACCTATTTGTTGGATACTTGATGTAGTCAAACGACCAGTGTAGCCAATCCAACAATGCCCCATGATACTTGCCTTTGTGTTTCATCATAAACCAAAACAATGATAAATTAAGAACAAAAATGTCATGAGTTAGAACATATATCATATCATCAGAAATCTCAAAGTCTTACTCATGGAGGCAGGTGGGAGGGATAAAATCCTGCCAAGTCCATCTCTGAGGAAAGTACTCAATCCACTTCAGGAAGGGGTCATGAAAATTCCAAGGTTCAGGGTGCTGACTCAAAGGGTTGGAAAACTGGACACCTAGGACGTTCTCATGCTCTGAGGTCTGGGAAGAGATTGACAAAGATGTATTAGATGACTGGCAAATCCTTAAGGGAAAGTTGAAAATCTGGGATGATAGACTAAAATCTATAGTTCTCAACCAACATTTAGATTCTTGGGTTTACCTAAGGGGAAACTCTATATAAAAGATATACTTTCCAACTACACCTTTAATGGAAAATCAAGGTGAAGTAGTAATAGGTGGCTGGGGTGAGAAGCCACGAGAATATTTCTTCAAGAAAATAATGTTCTTACTTGTATCAAAATCCGAGCACAGTGGTGGTTGGTAATCATCTTCATGGAGAGAATCCAATTGCTCAAAAGGTTACTCATGAAAAATCTCAAGGTAAGACCGAAAATCATCAGGAGAACAAGGTACTAGGTCATCCTTGGATTTTGGAAAAGTACGGGCATAAATCTCATCTCCTTGTTGCCACTAGTTAGAAGTAAACTATTGTGATAATTGCAAGGGAAACACCTGGAAATGACCCTCAACATCATAGATGGGATCCATGTCATAGGAAACCATATCCCACCTATGTCTCCCAACATGTATGAACTAATCAATGTTATAAACAATGTCACTATCTGTGTCATAACATGCAGGGTTTGAAGCATTTGAAAATTTATTCTCCTCCTCCTCATTTCCTTCATCATAAAGCAAAGTATCATAAAAAACTAGGTGAGGAGGGTGACTTACTGTTTCTTCTTGTGCAGGGGCTTCGAGGACTTTGGTGTTTTCAGCATGCATTACTTCCTCATCCTCATGGACTGGTTCTTTGTCTTTGATTGTGCAACAAGGAATATCTATTTCGTTCAAGGCTTCCATTTCTCCTTCACTCTTTGAATCATGGAACAAGGTGTCATTGGTATCCTGAAAGGGAAAGAAACTAACCTCATCATGTCTTTGTTGTGCAGGAGAAACGAGCTCTTGGATTGCTTCATCAGAGGGAGGAGCATAGGCTGGTACTTCATCATCTTGTTCAGGCCTTTGCTCCTTAATCACATCCTCATTCTGGTGGTCAAGAACTTGTTCCCTTCTCTTTTGTGGATCTTCAACGAAGTTTTGAAGGGAAAGTAGTCTTAGCCAACTGGGAGGATCCATGGTATTGGTTATGGACAAGAGATTCTTTTTTATTTGAATGGCCATGTTGTGAGCTTCTGCAAGTGTTTTCAGATTCTTTTTATTTAGGAGGAAGCTCAGATGGACCTGAAGCCCATTAGTATAGAGATAAACGAGGTACTTGTCCTTAGGACGATAGCTTTTAGGGATCTGGTAAAGTAATTTCTAGAATTTGGCCCTGAAAACTCTGAAAACCTCATACTCTACTTGTTTTATGCCCTCAATCTCTTTCAACAATGATTGTACATCTTCCAATTTCATAGCCCACCTTGCAAGTAAGATCTTTTCAAAATGGTCCATAGATATGATGCTGGTTGCTGGAAGGTTACCATACCATCTTTTAGCCCCTCCATGCAGAGAGGCAGAGAAAAGTTTCATCACCAAGTCTTCAGCCTCGTCATTGACAGGGTGGTATTGGAAGAACTCCCAAAATCTGCTCATGTGATAATCAGGACTTTCTCCATCGATGCCAGTGAATCTAGGGAGCCATTTCTTATAAAAGGGAGGCATTTTTCTGGGACATCCCGGGATTTTACTCATGTCCAATGGTTTTTAGTTCCTTGGATCCCATTGTGAAGTCATAGTTGGCTTCGTCATTACTGGAGTTTCCAGATAGTTTTCTTGAAACTATCAAAGAGATAGGGAAAACACCCTAGTGGAGTCGCCAGGTAAGCTTGTAAGATAAGGCATCTAGAGTCAAGGCTTACCAAAAAGGTTTGTTGTTTGAGGAAGATTAACTCAGTGTTCCCCGACAATGGTGCCAAAATGTTATCGCACATTTTGTAGTTTAGGTTAAAGGCTAAAGGATAGAGGCCAAACTGGCGTAACATGAATGTTCCCCACCCAATGTCACCACAATGGGGAGGTTCTTTCTATTTAGGGAGATTAATCCAGGGGAGACGTCCCCGACAACCTGGGGTTTTGAAGAGGCTAGGGTATAAATTCAAGGTCAAAGTTTCCTCCTCACAGGTTACCATCAAGATCAGAAAGCCCAACTAATCATCCAATAAAGAAGTGTATGCCCAAAGAGAACACCTGCCCGGAACAAGACAATAATAAATAATATATGCAGGCTATAATTCAGTGGGTTAGTACTTCATATGACTATCTGATATCAATAAATAAGCAATGTAAAATAATAGACATCAATGAGGTCAACGTTTTGTCAATTATCTATGGAAAAGAATCAATTCATTAATAACTATCGATATGATGAAGCCAACAATGTATCTAACCAATACTTAACTCAATAAATGCTTTAAATCATCATTCAATTGCTTATCATCAAAATTTGTTGTGTTAAGATGGATTATTCTAGTGTGACGTCAGCCTAGTTAGGGTTAGCTAGTTAGTTAGGGTTTCAAAATCTAATGTTTTGAGAGTAGTGTTGAGCACTTTCACTTCAACGTTGTGTTTAAGATCAGTGCCTAAGGGTATATGGAGTCAAACAAGAAAAGGGCACAAGGTTTTGAAGGGATAAAACTAAGGACAAGAGGGAAGGGTTCTAGAGTGCTGCAATGGCAGGGCCCTAGAATCAAAACCCTAGGGGAAAGAGGCTCACTCTGATGTTGCTTAAGCAAGGCCTCGCGCTCTTTCCTCCTTCCTTAGGTCAACTTGGAAAAATGGCTAGCATAAATGATAAATATAACTAGAGGATGAGGTGAGAGAAAGTGTTGCAATAGAAAGGCTTTCAAACCCTAGAAGATGGTGGCCCTAGGTGTAGATAACCTAGGCCTAGGACGTCACCCCCTTTTCAACCTTTAAAATCAAAGCTAGCTTAAGGGAAGAAGCAAGAAGAGTGTAGCAAAGGCTAGGCTCTATCTCTCTTCTTCAATGGCTAAAAAATTTCTCTCTAAGGGGACATGAAACAAGGACCTACTTGTGTGCTTGTTACCTAGGGTTTTAAAAATCAGCAATTTTATAAGCAAATGCAAGAATATAAACCTACAACCATTCAATTGAGAAGTTTTACAAGAAAAACACTTACATATCATGGAGAAAATCATGTGCAAACCCTAGTTGTAAACCTTCCTTCAAGAGAAATGCAAAAATATGCCAAGAAATCCTTCCATCAACAATTGCGCCTCACTTAGAAGAGAAAATTACCCTAGTAGGGCGCAAAATTCATACCTCACAAGTGTGAGTTGTTCTGTTATGTTCAAATGAGGGAAAAACATCCTCAATATATAGTGTATCATGACCTATAATTAAAATTAGGTCATTAAAAATAACTGACAAGGCTACAAACCAAAATCATACTATTTTTACATTAAAATGTTAAATTAAAACCCTAAATGAGCATAAGCAAGATGACAAGCCCTCCCGAGGGAGACTTTGGCCCTTTTTAGGGACAAATACAACACTAAATGACAAACGTTGGCCCTCTTTGGGCCTCCAAACTCTGCCACACGTGCCAACCTGCCCTGTCAAACTGCCATACATTGGAGGTGACGTCAATAGCTCCTAGATGACGTCCTGGGCCATCAAAGGGACACATTCCACCTGATGTGGGTCAACCCCCCTGGGCTGGGCTCAGCCAAAGTGTCCTGGATGAAACGTCCTTCTTCTTCTCAGGTGAAATAGCTCAACCAATCACTGTCCTATCTCTGCCCTTGATGGGGTCCCAGCAACCATCTGATGGGCTCTTCAGTCCCATGGAGGTCCGAACTGATCATCTCCCCATGTGTACCGGTCCACTTGGTACCTATCCATCGGGCATGGTCCTGCACATCAAAAGCTTCTCCCTCCATTGGCTCATTAGTCACAGGGATCATAACAATGTTAATCATGTTTCATCATTAAAGTTATCAAACACAAGCATAAAAACCCTGATATATCATCCAATAAATCAAACACATTACAAAGACCTACAATACAAAGCCGAAGAAAGAGACAAAACACCCTATTGGGCTAGTATCCATAAGGAAAGGAAAGTTTCCAAGGGATATCATCCAAGCCATGTAAATCAAGGTGATGTGGTCAAGGGATGTCTAGGATTAGGGTAGAGTGAGAGCTAGGGTTGTATGTTTTACCTGTGAGTGCCTTTGTAGAAGGTGAGTTGTACCTGTCATGGATGCAAGTTTTTTCCAAAGCCCTTTTTCCTTTTATTCTTATGTTCATTTTGTTATTTTCATTCTTTTTATTCAAGGACTAATCAGAGGACACTACCTTGGCGTGGTGACCAAAGCTTACAATGTTACCCACAAGTACCTTCACATAAATGATAAGGTTGGCTTGTGATGAGACCCCCTTTCCCTTGGCCATGCAACCAAAGGTCACTACCCTGGCGTGGTAACTAGATGATGACAATATCATACTGCTAAGTACCCATAAACATAATAGGCTGGCTCGGGATGAGACCCCCTATCCTCTTAATTAGGTCTTGTTTGTTTATTTTTCTTGGGTCCCTCTTGTTTCTTGTTGAGAGGCCTTTTATTTCCTTCTCGGGGATCCCTGGGCGAAGCATCTCTAGGTCTTATTCTTATTTTCTTTTATCTTTTACCAGCTTCTTTTACTTTCTGGGCCTCTAGCCCCTTCTTCCCACGAGATAAGGTGCAACCCCACAAATATATCATCCTAATTCCCATACTAGGTTAATGGGGCAGATGAGTGGAAGATAAGATGAAAAAGTGATAATATGATTGGAGTGGATGATGACTCTCCATAAATCTCCCCCGGTGGCAAACCAAAACCTATGGGTATAGGCTTGCTAGGGCACCCTGTCAATTCCCCCAACCATGGTCAAGTGGGCCAATGTAAGATCCAAGTAGTTGTCAGAAATAAGAAGAGAAAGATGCATATATCTAAAGGTTATAATGATAAAAAATGACACATACCTTGATACCTGGACCAACTACCTCATGAAGCAAGAGCCTTCTCCGATACAATACCAAGCCGATGGTGATGGATGTTGCTGCTGATGACAAGACAAGTCTGATGAAAGAGAAGAAATATGGGCCATCCAGGGCCATGCTCAGGTCAATCCTGCTCTCGGTACTCCATGTCTAGGACCTGTGGGCCTCGAGACATGATCTCCTAGTTATCCCTAAAAATTGGGGATAACATTCCCCTTTTGAATAGATTGTGAAGAAGCTAAATTTTGCAGTATGAGATACTACCTTGCGACACTTTTTAGGTGGAACAATAGTTGGAACTAACTATGGTATTCTGTAGAGATGACCCCCCAAAGTAACAATAATACTACGAGGTCGAGACTCATAAAAAGGATGGCGTCTCCACATATATGGTTGGCCCCAGAGGACATCACATACATCAAGTGGGGAAACATCACATAATACCTCATCCTTGGAGGGCTTAATGTCCTATGATAATCTACATTGTTGGTCGACGCGGAGATCTCGTCCTTGGCGAAGCCACCTGATGTTGTATGGTTGCGGGTGTGGCGTTGTCAACAATCCCACATGTTTGATGACCTCTGCTGAGATGAGGTTCTTTTGGCTTCTACTATCAACAATAAAATGCAGCGGGGTCCCCTTCACCCACATCTGTGAATGAAAAAGGTGCTCCCCCTCTTCAGGATATGTTGGTTCTTCTGGTTGAATTGCTGCGGTCGCAACAATAGAAGTGGGGTCTGCGTCAATGATTTTCCTTTTACCAGTGTTTTCAGAATCAGATTCAGAATCAGGGTTCGTCTACTTGTCTTTGATCTCGACCACCAATGAATTTTTTGAGCGACATTCATTGATGTTGCGCCAGGGGATTTTGTTGAAATCGCACCATTTTCTAGTGTCCTTCTTTGTCTTCCATTGACCCTTCTTTTCCTGTGGCTTGGAATGGTTTTCGGGAGACTGTTTGTTAGGTTCGTCTTTGTCTTTTTGTGGATTTGCAGACCCGAACTCCCATTTTTTTTGTTGCTTAAATTTTTGCTCGATTTTAACAGCATATCGATAAGCAACACCAAGTGATGAGATGTCCAGAAAATCCATTTCAGTCTAGATGTATCCGTGTAGAGTCCTGCGGTATTTCAGAACCAAATGTCATTCAGAGTCTTTGATACCCAGCTTGGTGCACAAGGTATGGAAGGTATTGGTGAACTATGGAACTATGTGGCCCCTCTCTTGTTGCAGTGTGGTCCATCTCATTTACTGGTCCTCATATTTTCCAATAGGGTAATATTGTTCCTTTACTGCATCCACGCAAAAAAAATCCCAAGTGGGCTCGGTCCCATATATTCCAGACTCCTCTGTGGAGATTTGCTTCCAGTAAGTTTCCCACCAATGTTTGACATGGGGGAGATATTTAAGGAGTGCGAAGTTGATCTTCTCTCTGTCAGAGAAATTGTGAACAGAGAAATAACCTTCTAGCAGGTTTAACCATTTGTCTAAGGCTTCTACATCTATCTGTCCTTCAAATACCGGAATATCGAAATTAACTTGTACCTTGAAAGGCGAGGTGCCTTCAAAGTGGACATTTGATGATTATGCGTCTTTTTCTATCGACAAGTGTTGAAGGATGTGGGAAAATTTTTCCATCATTTCGTCCCTCTGTCGCGTGAGAGCTTGCTCAAGCAACAGACTTATAGGATCATCTGCTCCGTCATTTTTATTTTATTCCGCCATTGAGGGTTTCTTGGGTGTGCGAGAGCGATTTTCCTCAAGAGAGACAAGCTTGAGACCCAATTTTCTATACTCGTACCTCATCGGGGACATGCAATGAAAAACGATCAAGAGCAGCGTGCTCTGATACCACTGATCTAGATTATTTTCGACATGAAATGAGAGCGAAGATATAATAAAGAAATGCATAGAGATATCACATATATTCAATGATATAATAGGAATTTATCAGAGATGCAACCATAAACACATATATACAATAATACTTGATTTCTATTAATGAAATAAATGTACAGAGACTGTAAAAATACAGAGTGAAAGACTCGCTAGAATGGTGGCAACTTATCTCTGAGAAGAGATGTGACGACTACTCACTTTTGAAAGAAGATGATTACAATGAGGAACTGAAGGCCTTTTTACAATAAACAGGAATTCCAAAAAACCTAGACATCCAAAAACCTAATTCTAGGAGATGAAGCGCCAAAAATCATGTGGGCCCCGTTTGGGTACATTAGTACATTAACTTCCTGGGGTCGTAACTTTTGCATACCATCTCTGGTTTAGGTGTATGATAGCCCGTTGGAAAGGTATCGTCAAGGAGATTCATTTTGTGGCCTCAATCATGCCTTATTCTATCATTTAGTTGGGTCAATCCCGAAAAACCTTCATTTAGGCCTTCAAAATGGCCCCAGAAGTTAAAAACTGCTAAAAATAGTAAATTGTCAAAATTTCCAGAAAGCTATTTTGATCTAGTCAGAAAAGGTGGGTGGCCACCGATAGACACATAGATGAATCCTCCCTCCTTAGGAAGCAATGGTATCCATTTATTTGAGTTCCCGAGGGAGAGGGAAAAGCATTTGCTAAATCTGCATCTTGGTGAGTTGCTTGCCTTGTTGGAGACGTCGCGCTGCTCAGTTTGTGGAAGTCTGCCATGAAACTGTTGAGGATGAGGCTGTTCAACAAGTCGAGCTACGTGAGAGGACAATGTACAAAATGAATCTTTATTCTTTTCTGCAACCTTATCGACTTTCTTCTATTGGATAGAAGGTGCTTAGGGCGAGCCTGTAGTGGTTGCAGTGTCATTTTGTTCCCCTTTTGAATAGATTGTGAAGAAGATGAATTTTGCAGTATGAGATACTACCTTGCGACACTTTTTAGGTGGAACAATAGTTGGAACTAACTCTGGTATTCTGTAGAGATGACCCCCCAAAGGAACAATGACACTACGAGGTTGAGACTCATAAACATCATGGCGTCTCCACATATATGGTTGGCCCAAGAGGACATCACAAACATCCAGTGGGGAAACATCACATAATACCTCATCCTTGAAGGGTTGGATACCGTACGATAATTCACACTGTTGGCCGACACAGAGATCTCGTCCTTGGCGAAGCCACCCGATGTTGTATGGTTGCGGGTGTGGAGTTGTCGACAATCCCAACTGTTTGTCGAACTCTTCTTAGATGAGGTTCTTCTGGCTTCAACTATCAACAATAAAATGTAGCGGGGTCCCCTTCACCCACATATTTGAATGAAAAAGGTGCTCCCCCTCTTCAGGATCTATTGGTTATTCTGGTTGAATTGTTGCGGTCGCAACAATAGCAGTGGGGTATGCATCAATGATTTGTCCTTTACCACTGTTTCCAGAATCATATTCTGAATCAGGATTCGGCTCCTTGTCTATGATCTCAGCCACCAATGACTGTTTTGAGCGACATTCATCAGTGTTATGCAAGGGGATTTTGTGGAAATCACACCTTTTTCAGGTGTCCTTCTTTGTCTTCCCATGACCGTTCTTTTCCTTTGGCTTGGACTGGTTTTCGGGAGACTGTTTGTTAGGGACATCTTTGTCATACTTTGGTTGTTGCAGATTTGCAGACCCGAACTCCCGTTTATTCTGGTGGTTAAATTTCTGATTGATTTTAATAGAATATTGATAAGCAACACCGAGCGATGAGATGTCCAGAAAATCCATTTCAGTCTGGATGTATCTGTGTAGAGCCTCGCAGTATTTCAGAACAAAATGTCGTTTGGAGTCTTTGATACCTAGCTTGGTGCACAAGGTATGGAAGGTATTAGTGAACTCCAGAACTGCTTTGCCCCTCTCTTGCTGCAGTGTGGTCCATATCATGTATTGGTCCTCATAGTTTCCAACAGGGTAATATTGTTCCTTTACCGCATCCACAAAAAAATCCCAAGTGGGCTCGACCCCATATATTCCAGACTCCTCTGTGGAGCTCTGCTCCCAGTAAATTTCCCACAATTGTTTGCATGGGGGAGATATTTAAGGAGTGCGAAGGTGTTCTTTTCTCTGTCGGAGAAATTGTGAACAGAGAAATAACCTTCTCGCAGGTTTAACCATTTGTTTAAGGCTTGTGCATCTATCTGTCCTTCAAATACCGGAATATCGAAATTAAATTATACCTTGAAAGGTGAGGTGCCTCCAAAGTGGCCATTTGATGAAGATTCACCTATTGCTATCAAAAGGCATTGAAGGATGTGGGAAAAAATCTCCATCATTTTTTCCCTCTGTCGCGTGAGAGATTTCTCAAGCAACAAACTTATAGGATCGTCTGGTCCATTGTTTTTATTTTATTCCACCATTGAGGGTTTCTTGGGTGTACGAGAGTGATTTTCCTCAAGAGAGAAACGCTCGAGACACAACTTTCTATTCTCGGACCTCGTCGGGGACATGCACTGAAAAACGATCAAGAGCAACCTGCTCTTATACCACTGATCCAGATTATTTTCGGCATGAAATGAGAGAAAAGATATAATAAAGAAATGCACAGAGATATCGCAAATATTCAATGATATAATAGGAATATATCAGATATGCAACCATAAACACAGATATACATTAATATTCGATTTATATTAATGAAAGAAATGTAAATAGACTGTAAAAATACAGAATGAAAGACTTGCTAGAATGGTGGCAGCTTATCTCTGAGAAGAGATGTGACAGCTACTCAAGTTCGCAAGAAGATGATTACAATGAGGCTTTGAAGGAATTTTTACAATAAACAGGAATGCCAAAAACCCTAGATATCCAAAAACCTAACCGTAGGAGATGAAGCGCCAAAAGTCATGTGGGCCCCGTTTGGGTAAGTTAGTACATTAACTTCCCTGGGTCGTAACTTTTGCATACGATCTTCGTTTTAGGCGTATGATAGCCCGTTGGAAAGGTATCATTGAGGATATTCATTTTGGGGCCTCAATTATTCCTTTGACAATCATTGATTTGTTTCAATCCCGAAAAACCTTCATTTAGGCCCTCAAAATGGCCTCGAAAGTTAAAAACTACTAAAAATAGTAAATTACTAAAATTGCTAGTAAATTGTTTTGAGCTAGTCGAAAAAGGTGGGTGGCCACCGATATCCACCTGGATAAATCCTCCCTCCTTAGTAAGAAATGTTATCCATTGCGTTGATTTCCCGAGGGAGAGGGAAAAGCATTTGCTGAATCTGCCTCTTGGTGAGCTGCTTGCCTTGTTGGAGACGTCGCACTGCTTAGTTTGTGGAAGTCTGTCATGAGCCTGTTGAGGCTGAGGCTGTTCAACAAGTCAAGCTACATGAGAGGATAGTGTACATAAGGAATCTTTATGCTTTTCTTCCACCTTGTCGACCTGCTTCTGTTGGATAGAAGGTGTTTGGGTCAAGGTTGTAGTGGTTGTAGTGTCCTTTTGTTCCCCTTTTGAATAGATTGTGAAGAAGATGAATTTTGCAGTATGAGATACTACCTTGCGACACTTTTTAGGTGGAAGAACAGTTGGAACTAACTCTGGTATTCTGTAGAGATGACCCCCCAAAGTAATAAAGACAATACAAGGTCGAGACTCATAAACATCATGGTGTCTTCATATATATGGTTGACCCAAGAGGACATCACAAACATCCAGTGGGAAAACGTCACATAATATCTCATCCTTGAAGGGTTGGATGTTGTATGATAATAGACACTGTTGGCTGACACAGAGATCTCATCCTTGGCAAAGCCACCTGATGTTGTATGGCTGCGGGTGTGGCTTTGTTGACAATCCCAACTGTTTAATGCACTCTACTGAGATGAGGTTCTTATGGATTCCTCTATCAACAATAAAATGCAGCGGTGTCCCTTTCACCCACATCTGTGAATGAAAAAGGTGCTCCCCCTCTTCAGGATCTGTTGGTTCTTTTGGTTGAATTGCTGTGGTCACGACAATAGTAGTGGGGTCTGCACCAATGATCTGTCCTTTACCAGTGTTTTCAGAATCAAATTATGAATCAGGGTTTGGCTCCTTGTTTTTGATCTCGGCCACCACTGACTATTTTGAGAAACATTCATCGGTGTTGTTCCAGGGGATTTTGTGGAAATCGCACCATTTTCCAGTGTCCTTCTTTGTCTTCCCGTGACCCTTCTTTTCCTCTGGCTTGGATTGGTTTTCAGGAGACTGTTTGTTAGGGCCATCTTTTTCATACTTTGGTTGTTGTGGATTTGCAGACCCAAAATCCCGTTTGTTCTAGTGCTTAAAGTTCTGCTCGATTTTAGCAACATATCGATAAGCAACACCGAGTGATGAGATGTCCAAAAAATCCATTTTAGTCTGGATGTATCTATGTAGAGCCCCGCGGTATTTCAAAACCAAATGTCGTTTGAAGTCTTTCATACCCATCTTGGTGCGCAAGGTATGGAAGGTATTGGTGAACTCTAGAACTGCTTGGCCCCTCTATTGTCGTAGTGTGGTCCATCTCATGTACTGGTCCTCATAGTTTCCAACAGGGTAATATTGTTCCTTTATTGCATCCAAATTTTTTTTCCAAGTGGGCTCGACCCCATATATTCCAAACTACTTTATGGAACTCTGCTCCCAGTAAGTTTCCCACCAATGTTTGACATGGGGGAGAGATTTAAGGAGTGCAAAGGTGATATTTTCTCTGTCGGGGAAATTGTGAACAGAGAAATAACCTTCTAGCAGGTTTAACCATTTGTCTAAGGCTTCTGCATCTATATGTCCTTCAAATACCGGAATAGAAAAATTAACTTGTACCTTGAAAGGTGAGGTGCCTCCAAAGTGGCCATTTGATGAATATGCACATGTTTCTATCGGCAGGCGTTGAAGGATGTGGGAAAAATTCTCCATCATTTCATCCCTCTGTTGCGTGAGAGCTTTCTCAACCAATAGACTTATAGGATCATCTGCTTCGTTGTTTTTCTTTTCTTCCACCATTGAAGGTTTCTTGGGTGTGTGAGAGCGATTTTCCTCAAGAGAGAAAGGATCAAGACCGAACTTTCTATACTCAGACCTCATTGGGGACATGCATTGAAAACAAATCAAGAGCAACCTGCTCTGATACCATTGACCCAAATTATTTTCCTCACGAAATGAGAGCGGAGATATAATAAAGAAATGCATAGAGATATCGCATATATTCAATGATATAACATGAATGTATCAGATATGAAACCATAAACATAGATATACAGTAATATCTGATTTATATTAATGAAACAAATGTACAAAGACTGTAAAAATACAGAGTGAAAGACTCGCTAAAATGGTGGCAGCTTATCTCTGAGAAGAGATGTGACGACTACTCGCATTCGCAAGAAGATGATTACAATGAGGCTTTGAAGGCCCTTTTACAATAAACAGGAATGAAAAAAACCCTAGACATCCAAAAACATAACCCTAGGAGATGAAGCGCCAAAAGTCATGTGGGCCCTGTTTGGGTAAGTTAGTACATTAACTTCCCGGGGTCGTAACTTTTGCATACGATCTCCGTTTTAGGCGTATGATATTCCGTTGGAAAGGTATCTTTGAGGAGATTAATTTTGGGGCCTCAATGATGACTTTGCCTATAATTGAGTTGGGTTGATCCCGAGAAACCTTCATTTGGGCCCTCAAAATGGCCTTGGAAGTTAAAAATTGCTAAAAATATTAAATTGCCAAAATTGCCAGAAAATTGTTTTGAGCCAGTCGAAAAAGGTGGGTGGCCACCGATATCCACCTGGATCAATCCTCCCTCCTTAGGAATAAATGGTCTCCATTGCATTGAGTTCCCAAGGGAGAGGGGAAAGCATTTTTTGAATCTGCATCTTGCTGAGTTGCTTGCCTTATTGGAGACGTCGCGCTGCTCAGTTTGTGGAAGTCTTTCACGAACCTGTTGAGGCTGAGGTTGTTCAACAATTCGAGCTACATGAGAGGACGATGTACAGAAGGAATATTTATGATTTTCTACAACCTTTTCGACCTGCTTATGTTGGATAGAAGGTGCTTGGGGCAAGGCTGTAGTGGTTGCAATGTCCTTTTGTTCCCCTTTTGAACAGATTGTGAAGAGGCTGAATTTTGCAGTATGAGATACTACCTTGCGACACTTTTTAGGTGGAAGAACAGTTGGAACTAACTCTGGTATTCTGTAGAGATGACCCCCCAAAGTAACAATGACACTATGAGGTCGAGACTCATAAACATCATGGTGTCTCCACATATATGGTTGACCCAAGAGGACATCACAGAAATCCAGTGGGAAAACATCACATAATACCTCATCCTTGAAGGGTTGGATGCCATATGATAATAGACACTGTTGGCTGACATAGAGATCTCATCCTTGGCGAAGCCACCCGATGTTGTATGGCTGTAGGTGTGGCTTTGTCGACAATCCAAAATGTTTGATGCCCTCTACTGAGATGAGGTTCTTATGGCTTCCTCTATCAACAATAAAATGCAGCGGTGTCCCCTTCACCCACATCTATGAATGAAAAAGGTGCTCCCCCTCTTCAGGGTTTGTTGGTTCTTCTGGTTGAATTGCTGCGATCGCGAAAATAGTAGTGGGTCTGCATCAATGATCTGTCCTTTACTAGTGTTTTCATAATCGGATTATGAATCAGAGTTCGGCTCCTTGTCTTTGACCTCAGCCACCAATGACTATTTTGAGAAACATTCATCGGTGTTGTGCCAGGGGATTTTGTGGAAATCGCACCATTTTTCAGTGTCCTTCTTTGTCTTCCCGTGACCCTTCTTTTCCTCTGGCTTGGATTGGTTTTCAGGAGACTGTTTGTTAGGGCTATCTTTTTCATACTTTTCTTGTTGCGGATTTGTAGACCCAAACTCCCGTTTGTTCTGGTGCTTAAATTTTTGCTCGATTTTAACAACATATCGATAAGCAACACCGAGTGATGAAATGTCTAGAAACTCCATTTCAGTCTGGATGTATCTGTGTAGAGCCCCACGGTATTTCAGAACCAAATTTCATTTGGAGTCTTTAATACCCAGCTTGGTGCACAAGGTATGGAAGGTATTGGTGAACTCCATAACTGCTTGGCCTCTCTCTTTCCGCAGTGTGGTCAATCTCATGTATTGGTCCTCATGGTTGCCAATAGGTTAATATTGTTCCTTTATTGCATCCACAAAAAAGTCCCAAGTGGGCTCGACCCCATATATTTTAGACTCCTCTGTGGAGCTGTGCTCAGAGTAATTTTCCCACCAATGTTTGACATGGGAGAGATATTTAAGGAGTGCGAAGGTGATATTTTATCTGTTGGAGAAATGTGAATAGAGAAATAACCTTCTAGCAGGTTTAACCATTTGTCTAAGGCTTCTGCATCTATCTATCATTCAAATACCGGAATATTGAAATTAACTTGTACCTTGAAAGGCGAGGTGCCTCCAAAGTGGACATTTGATGAATATGCGCATGTTTCTATCAGCAGACGTTGAAGTATGTGGGAAAAATTCTCCATCATTTCGTCTCTCTGTCACGTGAGAGCTTGCTCAAGCAACAAACTTATAGGATCGTTTGCTCCATCATTTTTATTTTCTTCTACCATTGAGGGTTTCTTGGGTGTGCGAGAGTGATTGTCCTCAAGAGTGACAAGATCGAGACCCAAATTTCTATACTCGGACCTCGTCGGGGACATGCACTAAAAAATGATCAAGAGCAACCTGCTCTGATACTACTGATCTAGATTATTTTCCGCACGAAATGAGAGTGGAGATATAGTAAAGAAATGCACAGAGATATCACAGATATTCAATGATATAGAAGGAATGTACAAGAGATGCAACCATAAACACAGATATACAGTAAAACACAGTTTCTATTAATGAAATAAATGTACAGAGACTATAAAAATACAGAGTGAAAGACTCGCTAGAATGGTGGCAGCTTATCTCTGAGAAGAGATGTGACGGTTACTATCATTCACAAGAAGATGATTACAATGAGGCTCTGAAGGCCTTTTTACAATAAACAGGAATTCCAAAAACCCTAGATATCCAAAAACCTAACCGTAGGAGATGAAGTCCCAAAAGTCATGTGGGCCCTGTTTGGGTAAGTTAGTACATTAACTTCCCGGGGTCGTAACTTTTGCATACGATCTCCGTTTTAGGCCTATGATAGCCCGTTGGACAGGTATCATAGAGGAGATTCATTTTTGGGACTCAACCATTCATTTTCCTATAATTTAGTTTGGACATTCCTGAAAAACCTTCATTTAGGGCCTCAAAATGGCCTTGGAAGTTAAAAACTGCTAAAAATATTAAATTGCCAAAATTGCCAGAAAATTGTTTTGAGCCAGTCGAAAAAGGTCGGTGGCCACTGTTATACACCTGGATCAATCCTCCCTCCTTAGGAATCAATGGTATCCATTGCGTTGATTTCTCGAGGGAGAGGGAAATTCGTTTGTTGAATGTGCATCTTGGTGAGCAACTTGCCTTGTTGGAGACGTTGCGCTGCTCAGTTTGTGGAAGTCTATCAAGAACCTGTTGAGGCTGAGGTTGTTCAACAAGTTGAGCTACATGAGAGGACAATGTACAAAAGGAATATTTATGCTTTGCTGCAACCTTGTCGACCTGCTTTTGTTGGATAGAAGGTGCTTGGGGCGAGGTTGTAGTGGTTGCAATGTCCTTTTGTTCCCCTTTTGAACAGATTGTGAAGAAGCTAAATTTTGCAGTATGAGATACTACCTTATGACACTTTTTAGGTGGAACAATAGTTGGAACTAACTTTGGTATTCTATAGAGATGACCCTCCAAAGTAACAATGACACTACGAGGTCGAGACTCATAAAAAACATGACGTCTCCGCATATATGGTTGGCCCAAGAGGACATCACAGACATCCGGTGGGGAAACATCACATAATACCTCATCCTTAAAGGGTTGGATGTTGTATGATAATCGACACTATTGGCTGACACAAAGATCTCATCCTTGGCGAAGCCACCCAATGCTGTATTGCTACGGGTGTGGCATTGTTGACAATCCCAACAGTTTGACGACCTCTTTTGAGATGAGGTTCTTCTTTCTTCCGCTATCAACAATAAAATGCAGTGATGTCCCCTTCACCCACATCTGTGAATGAAAAATGCGCTCCTCCTCTTTAGGACCTGTTGGTTATTCTAGTTGAATTGCTGCGGTCGTGACAATAGCAGTGGGGTCTACGTCAATGATATGTCCTTTACCAATGTTTTCAGAACCAGATTCTGAATCAGGGTTTATCTCCTTGTCTTTGATCTCGGCCACCAATGACTATTTTGAGAGACATTCATCGGTGTTGTGCCAGGGGATTTTTTGGAAATCGCACCATTTACCGGTGTCCTTCTTTGTCTTCCCGGGACCCTTCTTTTCCTATGGCTTGGACTGGTTTTCAGGAGACTGTTTGTTAGGGCTATGTTTTTCATACTTTGGTTGTTGCATATTTTCATAGCCAAACTCTTGTTTGTTCTGGTGCTTAAATTTCTGCTCGATTTTAACAACATATCGATAAACAACACCGAGTGATGAGATGTCTAGAAAATCCATTTCATTCTAGATGTATCTATGTAGAGCCCTGCAGTATTTCAGAACCAAATTTCATTTGGAGTCTTTGATACCCAGCTTGGTGTGCAAGGTATGGAAGGCATTGGTGAACTCTGGAACTGCTTGGCCCCTCTCTTGTTGTAGTGTGGTCCATCTCATGTACTGGTCGTCATAGTTTCCAACAGGGTAATATTGTTCCTTTACCGCATCCACAAAAAATTCTCAAGTGGGCTCGACCCCATATATTCCAGACTCCTCTATGGAGCTCTGCTCCCAGTAAGTTTCCCAGCAATGTTTGACATGGGGGAGATATTTAAGGAGTTTGAAGGTGATATTTTCTTTGTCGGGGAAATTGTGAACAAAGAAATAACCTTCTAACAAGTTTAACCATTTGTCTAAGGCTTCTGCATCTATCTGTCCTTCAAATACTGGAATATCGAAATTAACTTGTACCTTGAAAGGCGAGGTGCCTCCAAAGTTTCCATTTGATGAAGATGCACATGTTTCTATATGCAAGCATTGAAGGATGTGGGAAAAATTCTCCATCATTTCATCCCTCTGTCGCATGACAGCTTGCTTAAGAAACAAACTTATAGGATCGTCTGCTCCGTCATTTTTCTTTTCTTTTGCCATTGAGGGTTTCTTGGGTGTGCGAGAGCGTTTTTCCTCAAGAGAGAAAATCTCGAGACCCAAATTTCTATACTTGGACCTCATCGGGGACATGCACTGAAAAATGATCAAGAGCAGCCTGCTCTGATACCACTAATCCATATTATTTTCGACACAAAATGAAAGCGGAGATATAATAAATAAATGCACAGAGATATCACAGATATTCAATTATATAATCAGAATGTATCATATGTACAACCATAAACACAGATATACAGTAATACTCAATTTCTATTAATGAAATAAGTGTATAGAGACTGTAAAAATACAGAGTGAAAGACTCGCTAGAATGGTGGCAGCTTATCTCTGAGAAGAGATGTGACAGCTACTCACATTCGCAAGATGATTACAATGAGGCTTTGAAGGCCTTTTTACAATAAAAATGAATTCCAGAAAATCTATACATCCAAAAACCTAACCCTAGGAGATGAAGTGCCAAAATTCATGTGGGCCCCATTTGGGTAAGTTAGTACATTAACTTCCCGGGGTCGTATCGTTTGCATACGATCTCTATTTTAGGCATATGATAGCCCATTGGAAATGTATAGTTGAGGATATTCATTTTGGAGCCTCAATCATGCCTTCTACTATCATTGATTTGGGTCGATCTTGAAAAACCTTCATTTAGGCCCTCAAAATGGCCCCAGAAGTTAAAAACTGCTAAAAATAGTAAATTGCCAAAATTGCCAAAAAACTGTTTTGAGCCAGTCGGAAGAGGTGGGTGGCCACTGATATCCACCTGGATCAATCCTCCCTCCTTAGGAATAAATTGTTTCCATTGCGTTGAGTTCCCGAGGGAGAGGGAAAAGCATTTGCTGAATGTGCATCTTTGTGAGTTGTTTTCCTTGTTGGAGACGTCGCGCTGCTCAGTTTGTGGAAGTTTGTCACGAACCTGTTGAGGCTGAGGTTGTTCAACAAGTAGAGCTACATGTGAGGAAAGTGTAGAGAAGGAATATTTATGATTTTTTGCAACCTTTTCGACCTGCTTCTTTTGGATAGAAGGTGCTTGGGGCGAGGCTGTAGTGGTTGTAGTGTCCTTTTGTTCCCCTTTTGAACAGATTGTGAAGAAGCTGAATTTTGCAGTATAAGATACTACCTTGCGACACTTTTTAGGTGGAACAATAGTTGGAACTAACTCTGGTATTTTGTAGAGATGACCCCCCAAAGAAACAATGACACTACGAGGTCGAGACTCATAAACAACATGGCATCTCCACATATATGGTTGGCCCAAGAGGACATCACAGACATCCAGTGGGGAAACAAAACATAATACCTCATCCTTGAAGGGTTGGATGTCGTATGATAATCGACACTGTTGGCCGACACAGAGATCTTGTCCTTGGCGAAGCCACCCGATGTTGTATGGCTGCGGGTGTGGCGTTTTCGACAGTCCCAACTGTTTGATGACCTCTGATATTATGAGGTTCTTCTGGCTTCCACTATCAATAATAAAATGCAGCGGGGTCCCCTTCACCCACATTTGTGAATGAAAAAGGCCCTCCCCCTTTTCAGGATCTGTTGGTTCTTCTGGTTGAATTGATGCGGTCGTGACAATAGAAGTGGGGTCTATGTCAATGATATGTCCTTTACCAGTGTTTTCAGAATCGGATTCTAAATCAGGGTTCGACTCCTTGTCTTTGATCTCGGCCAAAAATTACTATTTTGAGCGACATTCATAGGTGTTGTGCCAGGGGCTTTGTGGAAATCACACCATTTTCCGGTGTCCTTCTTTATCTTCCTGTGACCCTTCTTTTCTTGTGGCTTGGAATGGTTTTCAGGAGACTGTTTGTTAGGGTCGTCTTTGTCATACTTTGGTTGTTGCAGATTTGCATACCCGAACTCCCATTTGTTCTAGTGCTTACATTTCTTCTCGATTTTAACAACATATCGATAAGCAACACTGAGTGATGAGATGTCCAGAAAATCCATTTTAGTATGGATGTATCTATGTAGAGCCCCACGGTATTTCAGAACCAAATGTTGTTTAGAGTCTTTGATACCTAGCTTGGTGTGTAAGGTATGGAAGGTATTGGTGAACTCCATAACTGCTTGGCCCCTCTCTTGCTGCAGTGTGGTCCATCTCATGTACTAGTCCTCATAGTTTCCAATAGGGTAATATTGTTCCTTTACCACATCCACAAAAAAATCCCAAGTGGGCTTGGCTTGACTCCATATATTCCAGACTCCTCTGTGGAGCTCTTCTCCCAATAAGTTTCCCACCAATGTTTGACATGGGGGAGATATTTAAGGAGTGCGAAGGTGATCTTTTCTCTATCGGAGAAATTGTGAAGAGAGAGATAACATTCTAGCAGGTTTAACCATTTGTCTAAGGCTTCTGCATCTATCTATCCTTTAAATAACGGAATATCAAAATTAACTTGTACCTTGAAAGGCGAGGTGCCTCCAAAGTGTCCATTTGATGAAGATGCGTCTGTTTCTATTGGCAGACATTGAAGTATGTGGGAAAATTTCTCCATCATTTCGTCCCTCTATCGCGTGAGAGCTTGCTCAAGCAATAGACTTATAGGATCGTCTGCTCCGTCATTTTTCTTTTCTTCCACCATTGAGGGTTTCTTGGGTGTGAGAGACCTATTTTCCTCGAGAGAGAAAAGCTCAAGAACCAACTTGATATACGCAGACCTCATCGGGGACATGAACTGAAAAATGATCAAGAGCAACATGCTCTGATACCACTGATCCAGATTATTTTCGGCATGAAATGAGAACGGAGATATAATAAATTAATGCACAAAGATATCGCATATATTCAATGATATAATAGGAATGTATCATATATGCAACCATAAACACAAATATACAATAATACTCAATTTCTATTAATGAAAGAAATGTACAGAGACTGTAAAAATACAGAGTGAAAGACTCACTAGAATGGTGGCATCTTATCTTTGAGAAGAGATGTGATGACTACTCGAACTCGCAAGAAGATGATTAAAATGAGGTTCTGAAGGCCTTTTTACAATAAACAGGAATGCCAAAAACTCTAGACATCCAAAAACCTAACCCTAGGAGATGAAGCGCCAAAAGTCATGTGGGCCCCTTTTGGGTAAGTTAGTACATTAACTTCCTAGGGTCGTAACTTTTGCATATGATCTCCATTTTAGGTGTATGATAGCCTGTTGGAAATCTATATTCGAGGAGATTCAAATATCATTGAGTTGGGTCTATCCTGAAAATCCTTTATTTAGGCCCTCAAAATGGCCCCAAAAGTTAAAAACTGCTAAAAATAGTAAATTGCCAAAATTGTCAGAAAATTGTTTTGAGCCAGTCAGAAAAGGTGGGTGGCCACCGATATCCACCTGAATCACTCCTGGTGGAAACCTTGGCCAACATTTCTAGGTTTCTCTTGGTCAATTCTTCTTTAAAAGGCTGCAATTCTGCCTTCAATTTCTTGATTTGAGCTTGATGAGATCTATTCTTCCTATAGAGATTTATGAGATGTCTGTGAAGTGGCATGAATATTTAATCCAAGAACTTGGCCTTTTCAATAGTCTCATGGTACATTCCCATAATCCCATTAAGATTATTTCTAGAATCCAAGTCTTTCTTCTTCAATTTATCAACTTTAGCTCTTGCTTCCTTGAGTTGTCTCTTGAGCCTCTTGAAAGTGGGATTGCTTTCATGCTGAGGAGTAGTGATGTCAATAACTTCAATTGGCTTCTCAAAATATTTAGATTTACCTTTCCTCTGGGTTGAATTCTTTGTTGCATAATCCTTCACAAGGGAATTTTTCTTGGTTGTTTCTCTAGTAAAAGGCCTCCTAGGCTTAACTTTTTCTATAGCAATGGGTGAAGGAAAAACAAGCTTTCTTCCTCTCAGGATTGTGGATTTGCTTGAAGGAACCTCCATAGGAATAAGATTTGCTATAGGTGAATATTCTCTATGTGAAGATTTTGAGGGCCCTCCTGCTTCTACTTCATTTGTGGCTCTGTTAGGTTTATCAGTCATAGTACCCCTTTTCTTCTTGCTAACCTTTGAATACACAATCCTCTTAATAGGATTAGGAATTTGTATCTTCGACTGTGGATTGGGGGGGAAATTTAATTGAAACTGTGATGAAGTGAGGAATGTTTCCCAATCAATGTTTTTCTTTCTCAACTCTTCCATCACTAACATATTAATAAGGCCAGAGTGAAAGACATTGGTGTCTACTTTCTTTGACTTGGCTTGAACTCTATCAACCATTTTATCAATGCTTCTAAAAATATAAAATGGGAGGTTCATTGGTTCTTTCCCTTTGAAGTGTAGCAACATCCTAATGTGGTATTGGTATACCATGTTAAAACTCCCCTCACAGGTGAATACCTATGGATAACCTTCAACATCTTATCAAAACCTTCAAGCATGTGGCTTCTAGGTACCCCTTTGGACAAGTTCTCCTCCTGATACTCTAGCTTAAAGAATTCCTTGGAAAAAGAAACTTTTAATGACATAGCCTTGAAGCACTTTTCTTCAGTTTTGGGTATCTCTGTTGCAAAAGAGATGGAATGTTCATAAACCTTAAACTCTAACATCCCCACTTTGGTTTTAGTCCCATTAAATTTGAGTGCAAACTCTCTGGTCACCTTTGGATGCCCTCCTCTGCATATTTTGACCAAAATTAATGCAACCTACCCTCTGAAAGAATTCCTTAAACAAAGGTTCAGATTCAAGGAGTTTCATATCATAAGGATCTTTCCTTAAAATCTCCCCTCCGTTGTGAGTCTTCTTATGTTGTTGAATATCCATAACTACTGCTAGAAGAAAGATTTTCTGTAAATTTTAATGACATTTAGATGTGTGAAAACAGGGAATACATGAAATTAGGGTTTTGATGACATAATTGTTTTCAATAGGTTGACCTTGTACAGAGGTTTATACACTTTAATCTATACAAATTTAGGAATGAGACAAGGAATTATTCAAATAGGAAGGATAAGGAAAATCAACTGAGAGTTATAAAAAAAGGGAGACAAAAGATAAATCTCTGCTAAAATAGGTCTTTCATCAACATAAAATTGGTTAACAATATTAATAATGTGTGCAACTTTAAGCTTGCTTCAACAGATGATCATCCATGCATTTCAAACTTGATAGGGGTAAAATTCACTCGTTTAAGGATGAATTTTAAAGGGTGCATAAGATGAAAGTTTTAGTAGTTATGGAATAAAGGGTTCGCAGTGCCTAGTTCACAACACCAGATTAACCAATTCGCAGCGTGGTGGGGAATTTCAACGATACAAGTGATTTATAAGTAGTGAGAAATATGGATGAGGTCAAAAGACATCTAGGACTGGTGAGCAAGGTTCAAAACACCATGGAGGTGAGTTTGAAGTCTGTCAACAAAAGAATTGGACAGTTCGTAGCGTCGATAGATAAACAAACAAAAACATTTCTCTCAACCTTTAAACAACATGGTAACCCTCAAGGAGTACCTGGTAGACCTGTGCTTGATGCGGATGTCTGTGAATTTGAACATAGATGTTTCCAAGCTATCCAACCACCAATGCTCCTCTTCAATCAGTTTGCAATGCTAGTTTGTAGTGTCTATCTATCAATTCATAGTGCCTGTCTACCAGTTCGCAGTGCCAAATTCAAACATGAATTTCATACTTCGAGGAGAGTGCTAGAAGATCCGATGAAATAATCCCTGAAACATTGGTTAAAAGATGGTGCTGAAAATAATGAAATCTCCTTTGACATGGTTCTTTCACTGCAATGATAACGATTGAATGCGTGAGGTACTTATGAGTATGTTGTAGACTCTCCTGGTGAGTTGGTAGCACATACACACGACTTTGATTTGACATTTAAACTGTTGGATGGTGACAAAGGGAAACTCATGTACAATTTGGAGGTATGACATGTCAAGGTAATGATCAAAGGCGTGACTCAAAGGAACTTTATTTACCTTGTCATGGTTGCTCATTACATGAGCTAAAGACTCTAACCCAAGGTTGATTTTTTTTTTTTTTTATCTTATTCAAATAAAACTTTAAGTTATGACCCTAACAAGAAGACATAAAAACCTATGACTTATGTAACCTGATGACTAAAAAAAAAAAAGATTTTTTTGACCCCTACAATTCTACGTGTTAACATATGGATACACAGGGGATGACATGCTCCTTGTGAACTGCCAAGAACATGCAGTTATAGTGCCTTATCCATTGGGATATGAGTCATTATTGAAATAAAAATAAAACTAACTAAAGATTGATATTGACAATGCAATAAAGCCACTCATGGATTTAGGAAAAGTATTTCTTCAAAAAATTCCTATTGACTGGGCCACCATAAAATTCAGTATCTTCCAAGCTCTGCAATTTCAGAGTGTTATTTTGCAAAACATCAGAAATATTGAAAGGACCAATTCAGAAGGCTTCAAATTTACCAAGTTTACCCTTGTCTTGCCTTTGTGCATCCCATTTGAGTACCAGGTCTGCCAGATGGAAATATTCTTTCTTCACCTTCTTGTCAAAATATTGTTTGATTTTCTACTGATGGCTTTGTTCTTTATCAAATAGCTTCTCGGTTTTTTGTACTTCCACTAGCCGATGCATCCTCCTTATCATGTCATCTGGTTCTCCTTGTTAGTCTTGAAGAAACTTTTCCATAGGTAAGGCTATTTGAGTAGGAAAAACAACTTTAGTTTCATAGACCAACTGGAATGGATTAGTTCCAATTGGTCTCTTGGTAGTTACTCTATCTGACCATAGAGAAAAAATCAACTTTGAATCCCATGACTTTTTTTATCCTCCAACATCTTTCCGATGATATTTACTAGGATTTTGTTGGAGGATTCTGCTAATCCAATACCTTGAGGGTAGTATGGAGTAGAGTGAATAAGATGAATCCCAAAATTTTCACAAAACTTAACCAGAGGCTCAGCTTTAAAATCTACACCATTATTAGTAAAAATCTTGTTAGGACAACCAAACCTTGACAAAATGTATTCTAGGAATCCAATGACTACTTTATGTGTTTCATTTCTTGTGGGAATGGCTTCTATCCACGTGGTGAAATAATAAGTAGCAGTCGGAATCCAATGATGTTGACCACTTGAAGCTAGATGGATTTCTCCAATGAAGTCTAATCCCCAATGCTGGAAGGACCAGATACCACTATGGGATTCAAAGGAAAATATTTTAGTTGTTTCTTTCCTGAGAATTTATGACATTTATCACATGTTTTTATCTTTTAACACACATCAGTGAATAAACTAGGCCAAAAGTACCCAGCTCTAATTATTTTGTATGATGTAGTCCTCCAAAAATGATGACCTCCACATAGGCTATCATGAAAATCAATCATGGTTTGTTTTACCTCTTCTGGATCCAAGCATCTTAAAAGAACCCCTACATGATATTTCCAATACAAAACATGATCAATAATGCAATACCTGATTTCTTTAAGATTTAAAGCCATCATCTTATTCTTCTCAAGTCCACTAGGAGGATGCAATGTTTGCAAGAAATGGATGAGGTCCTTGTACTAACTACACTCTGTCAACTTTGGGTTGATATGTGAGCTACTACTAGGAATATCAGTTTGCTCATTTTCAGAATTAACATTAATGAAATTAATCCCAATTTTCTTTAAATTTGATTCAACTAATAATATAGCTAAAACTTTTCCTTTCACCAACTTGGTAGGTTTCATCTCAAGATCAAACTCCATAATTTTAGCAATCCACTTACTCCATTTTCTATCTATGTCAGGCTGAATCATAATTTCTTTTACAAAGCTTCAAGGGACACAAGCAATAATTTTGGAATGAAAAACATATACTTTGAAATCTTTGAGGGCGTTGGCCAAAGCATAAGATTTATTCTCCATGATGTCGTATCCGACTTCAATATCTCTCAAAGATCTACTGAAAAAAGAAATAGGTTGCTCCATTCCATCTGAGTTTTTTTGAAGGAGGACATGAACTAGTGTATCATTTGAGGCAAACGAAAATATCATAAATTCTTTTGAATAATTAGGACTGATTAGAATAGGTGCCTTAACTAGTTTTTGTTTAATTTTCTCAAAATAATTCCTAGATTCAAGTGTCCATTTTACCTCATTCCTTTTTCTCAACATGGATGTGATAAATTTGACCAACTCAACAAAATTGGATATGAATCTTCTCAAGAAATTTATCTTACCCAGGAAGAAATGAATTTCTTTATTAGACCTTGGGAGAGACAAAGTATTAATAACCTATACTCTACTTGGGTCAATTTTTACCCCTTTAGCTGAGACAATATGTCCCAACAACTTACCTTCCTTCATAGCAAAAAGGGACTTCTTGGGATTAAGTTACAACCCATATTTTCTGTATTTCAGAAACACCTTCTCCAAATGTTGATAATGCTCTTGATCATATTTTGAAAACACTATGATATAATCCAAGTAGATCACCACAAACTTATCCTTTTCTCCAATAAAAGCAATATCCATTGCACGTTGGAAAGTTGCCCCTGCATTCATGAGACCAAGGGGAATCTTGGCATACATGAATGTACCCCAAGGAGTGGTGAATGTTGTCTTCTCCATGTCTTTAGGTAAAACAAAAATATGATTGTAGCCTGAAAAAGCCATCAATCATGGACATCCTTGCTGAGCCTATCACCCTTTGCAAAATATGCTCCATCTTAGGCAAGTGGTAATTATCTTTCCTAGAACACCTGTTTAAATTTCTGAAATCAACACAAAGTCTGATTTCTCCATTCATTTTCCTAACATGGAATAGATTAGCTATCCACTAATAATACCTCAAAGGTATAATGATCTGAGAATCAAACAATTTTTAACCTCCTTCTCCATGATGGGAAGCAACATAGGATTGATTGTTAGGGACCTAACCTACCTAACCCCTCAAGTGGGTAGAATAATATATTTCCATGTAATAAAGGTCAATATTAATAAGGCCTAGCAATAAGGAGGAACAAGTCAAATGTAAGAAGACCTAATAGAAGTTTCTCCTTCTAGAAGGATCTTCCTCTAGATTGTTCTTTTGGATAGATAGATTTAGTATAAATAGGAATAGAGGGTATGAGAAGTTTTGTCTTGGATATTATTGTAATAGACCTCTGCTATGTTGGAGGTTGCCGCCTTGAAGAGGCAAGTGAACATTTCTCTCAGTAATCAAAGTGCTCTTTCTGGTGTTATTTTGGTATAATTTTGGTATTATTGTGGTGTTGTTATGGTTATATCATTTTTTATCTGTCATTTCTAGCTAATTATTTTTGTTCTGCATACTATTTTATATTTGGAATATTACAAGTGGTATCAGAGCACCTTCCTCGATAGAAAATTGTGGGTTAACTTTTTTTTAGGGTAGAGATGTATTCGAGCGTCTATAAACTACAAAGATCTTTTGTTACACACATAAACCCACAGTCAGAGATTCATACATGCAGGAAATACAAGTGGTACTTAAGCACACATTTGTTGGCCACCGTTGTAACCCCTGTTGGTACCCCTTCGAGTGGTATCACATCGGACAACACCTGTATACGGATCGACTTAGATCTCCTGAAGCCCTCCATAGATAAATCAATTAGCCTCCTGACTGCTATAGTGCCACCGAGAACAACACTCGGGAATATACTCTCTAGTACTTGGGTAGTCGGGTAATACAACTAAGGGTACGGTCTAGCCTCCTTAGTTGGTGCCCTGAGATATTGGGTTGAGTACTACTGTTGGACCTCACACGTATATCAGAGAGATATAGCACAGGGAAAACCCTTGTCTGTAGAACCCTTGAATACCCTAACCCTTGGGAAGGAAACATAAACAGAACATACAAGATCTATTGTCATGCTACAATGTCTTATGCATTCTGGTTGCAAAATTACTACACATTTCTTCCTGTTAATCATTTGGGCATTTTGTCACTGCAATATTCTTCAGGCCGGAGTTAAAAAAGAGAGAGTATAGTGGTCCCATTGGCACACTTATTTGTGACCTATTCCATTGGATTCCCAATTTCTCCCTCATTGCAGTCATACCCTTCATTTTTAATCCTTTTTGCTTCAGTGGACCTGACCCCTTCCCAGTTTCCCTATTTTTCCATCTATTCCATTATATTTCCCTTCAAGCACTGATCGTCATGGTACCTATCACTTCTAAGTCCTTTTTTTTTGGTCCCACCCATCCATATTTTTTCCTCACCAGCACTTTCCCTCTCAAAATGGCCACCACTAGCAACCAAGACCTCCAAACTTCCGTCAATCAAGCCCATGTCTCCATCTCACATCTCACATCTCATATGGATTCTAACCATTCCCGCATTGAAAAATTAGAGAAAAAATTTAACAACATGGGAGCCAACCTCACAACCCAATTGACCTCCCTCCAGTTTGTTGTCAATCAATTGTTGAACCGCCCTATGGGTCCTTTCTCATCAGACCAACCCGATGCTGTTGATTCCTCTCAGTCTCCCATTTTCACTCCAATTCCTTTCATCGTGAACCTCATCTTCATCCTGTAGAGGTCAATAAATTTGATGGCTCTGATCCTACAGGTTGGGTCACTCAAATGGAGCATTATTTTTCTCTACATGGTATTACTAACGAGATGGCCAAACTTCACTATGTTGTCCTCTATCTAGATCTTGAATGTTGGCAATGGTGAGAAAATTCACATCAGGGGTATATTTCCTAGACCCATTTTATTGCTGATCTCTATGCCCCCTTTGATATTGACACCCACTATATCGGTCATTTCACCAAGTTGAAACAGTCAGGCACAGTGGAAGACTTCATCACTACTTTTGAGAATTTGGACTTTCGAATAGAGGGCATGTCAGATGCATTCTTTTTTGAATGCTTTATCAGTGGTCTCAAGGATGAAATATGATCCCATGTTCTCATGTCCCGTCCTCCAACTTGATTGGAAGCCAATCAACATGATAAAGAGGCCCAACAAGTTGTTTTTCCTAGAAAAAAAACCCCTTTTTTTCCTTGCCCTCGACCCAATAATTCTAACCCACCTGTCAGTCCCCTAAAGGTACAGAAACTAACTAGGGCTGAAATGGTTGAATGCCAACTGAAGGTTATTTGCTATAATTGTGATGAAAAATATTTTCTGGGGCACAAGTGTGAAGAAAAAAAACTATTTATGGCCATTTCCAAAGATGTTCTTGAAGAGGATGTGATAGTTCCCCTTGTTGAAGAACCCTCCCTTTCTAATGACACCCAAGAGCTTGTTGACCCACTTATTTCCTTGCATTCCCTCAATGGCTTCTCCGCCCCACAAATGCTCAAGCTCATTGGCTACATTAAGAATAGGAAGGTCATCATCCTTGTTGACAGTGGTAGCACCCACAATTTTATTCATAGTTGCATTGCCTAGGAAACCAATTGCTATATTCATGTTGTCAATAATTTCCAAATCATGATAGCCAATGGTGGGTCCATGAAATGTCGTGGGCATTGTGAAAATCTCCATCTTCAAATTGGACATTACCAACTGAAATCTCATATGTTTTCCATTGACATGGGATCTTGTGACATTGTACTCGGTGCTGAATGGTTATGCACTTTGGGTCCCATTCTTATGGATTTTAAGGAATTAACCATGCAATTCCAATGGGAAGGAAAAAGGTATCAATTCCAAGGTCTCATAGATGGTTCTCCTGAGATAATTATTTCCCATCATATGGAAAATATCATCAAGAAAGGCCACGCGGTATCATTTCTCAACTCCATTCTATTCAAGCCGTTGAGACACCCTCTGTGCATCTTGACCTTCAAGCTATCCTTTCTAAACATCAAGCTCTTTTTTCCACCTCTTGGGGACTTCCTCCTTCTCGTGGTGTTCATGATCATTCCATTCCCCTTGTTCCTAGAAGTATTCCTCCCAATGTTCACCCTTATCGTCACCCCTTTTCCCAAAAGAATGAAATTGAGAACATAGTGGAGGAATTACTCCAAGAAGGTGTTATCTTCCCTAGTACCAACCCTTATTCTTCCCCTGTGGTCATGATACTTAAGAAAGAAGGTACTTGGCACATGTGTCCCGAATTTCGTGCCCTCAATAATATCACCATCAAGGACAAGTTCCCCATTCCTGTCATTGATGATCTCTTGAATGAGCTGAGTGGTGCTCAATACTTCACTAACCTTGATCTACGTTTTGGCTACCAGTAGATACGTATGAAATAAGTTGGAATACCCAAGACTACCTTTCGAACTCATGAGGGTCACTATGATTTTCTGGTCATTCCCTTTGGCCTATGTAAATCCCCCTCCACCTTCCAAAGCCTCATGAATCATGTCTTCCATCATTTTCTCCGTCATTTTCTCTTTGTTTTCTTTGATGATATTCTCATCTATAGTAAAACTTGGAAATATCATATTTCCCATGTGGATCAAATTATCCATCTAATCTCACAGCACAAAATTTTCCTCAAATTCTCTAAATGTGCCTTTGGAGCCTCAAAATTAGAGTACTTGGGTCATATTGTTGGAAAGGCTAGTGTCCGGGTGGATCCTAAAAAGATTGAAGCAATGCAGGATTGGAATTTCCCCAAGACTATCAAAAGCTTGCGTGGTTTTTTGGGTTTAACCGACTATTATCACAAGTTTGTTCGGAATAATGGGAAGATTGTGGCCCTTCTCACTGCTCTTATTAAAAAGAATTCTTTCACTTGGAATCTCGCAGTGGATCAATATTTTCAAGCTTTGAAGGTAGCTATGTGTACTACTCCGGTCTTGGCCCTTCCTGATTTCACAAAAAGCTTTGTCCTTGAATGTGATGCCTCGGGCAGAGGAATTGGAGTTGTCCTTATGCAAGAGGGAAGACCTTTGGAATTTACTAGCAAACAATTGTCTGAATGCCATTTGGGAAAATCTATCTATGACTATGAAATGTTGGTTATTTTGCATGCAGTGGATCTCTGGTGCCCTTATCTCTTGGGGAAACGCTTCCAAATTAAGAAAGATCATCAAAGCCTCAAGTATTTTCTGGAGCAACGACCTTCCTCCCCAGAGAAAAAAAAATGGGTAACTAAGTTCTTTTTTTATGATTATGAGATGATTTACAGGAAAGGAAAATAAAATGTGGTTGCTTACGCTCTTTCTAAAAAATATGAAGATGAAGGGTCCCTTTTTTCCCTCTCCTTCATTGTACCATATTGGCTCCAATTTGTGTGCCAAGAATGGCTACATGATCCTAAAATATCGCATATGATCCAACAATTGAAAGACAACTCTCCAGTTTCCCCAGGGTACTCTTGGCACAACGATGAACTTCTCTACAAAGGTCATTTGTATTTAACTAAACAATCACAACTTAAAGCTATGATGCTTTCTGAGCTTCATGCTACTACCACAACTGGGCATTCAGGGTTTACCAAAACCTATGATTGGGTCAAACGTTCTTTTTTATGGCATGGTATGAAAAAGGACGTTCACACTTTTGTATCAGAATGTGATGTTTTTCAACACAACAAAGGCAAAACCATCAAAACTCCTGGCACAATCCAACCGCTTCTGATTCCACCTGCTATTTGGAGGGACATCTCTATGGATTTTATTGTGGGATTACCTAAATTAGGAAATAAGTTTGTCAACATGGTTGTTGTGGACTGCCTTTCCAAGTATGCTCATTTGTGTGCTCTTCAAACCCATTTACCGCATCAACGGTGGCTCAACTTTTCATGGATCTTGTCTTCAAGCTTCATGGCATGCCTCATTCTATTTTTTCTGATCGAGATACAACTTTCACAAGCAATTTTTGGCAAGAACTCTTCAGACTCCAAGGCACCCAATTCCATCTCAACACCGCCTATCATCCCCAAGCTAATGGTCAAACTGAAGTCATCAATAAGTGTTTGGAGACTTATTTGAGGTGTTTTTCCTCAGAAAGGAAAAATCAATGGGATCAATGGTTACCATTAGTTGAATGGTGGTACAACACTTCTTACCATACAACTATTCACATGACTCCTTTTGAAGCAGTATATGGCAAAAATCCACCTTCAATTCTCTCCTACATTCCAGGTGTATCGAAGGTCCAGGTGGTTGACCAAACACATATAGTTCACGAGGATATTCTCCGTACACTCAAAGAGAATTTGGTAATGGATCAGAATCACATGAAACAATAAGCCGATCAAGGTCGCTCAAAACAATTTTTTTTTTAAGGAGACCAGGTATTTCTTTGGCTTCAACTTTATAAGAAAACTTCAGTCAAGGCCCAACATTGTCAGAAACTGGCACCCAAATTTTATGTTCCTTATACAATTCTCAAGTACATTGGGCAGGTGTCCTATCAGTTAGCTTTACCCAATCAGTCTAAGATCCATCCTATTTTTCATGTCTCTTTCTTAGAGAATGTGATTGGAACTAAGTTCCAAACTCAAACCAACCTTCCTGAGTTGGATGAAGAAGGATCCATCTAGTTGCAACCACAAGCAGTTTTGGACCAACGAGAGTGTCGTCTTCATCAATGTACCATCAAGGAAGTGTTATTCCAGTGGAAAGATACAACTCCAGCAGATGCCACCTGGGAGCCCACTAACATTCTGCAGCAATTTCCTCATCTCAAGCCTTGAGGACAAGGTTGATTCTACGAGGGAGGGCATGTTAGGGACCTAACCTACCTAACCCCTCAAGTGGGTAGAATAATATATTTCCATGTAATAAAGGTTAATATTAATAAGGCCTAACAATAAGGAGGAATAAGTCAAATGTAACAAGACCTAATAGAAGCTTCCCCTTCTAGAAGGATCTTCGTCTAGATTGTTCTTTTGGATAGATATATTTAGTATAAATAGGAATAGAGGGTATGCGAAGTTTTTTCTTGGATATTATTGTAAAAGAGCTCTGCTCTACTGGAGGTTTCCCCATCGAAGAGGAAAGTGAACATTTCTCTTAGTAATCAAAGTGCTCTTTCTTGTGTTATTCTGGTATAATTTTGGTATTATTGTGGTGTTGTTCAGGTTATATCATTGTTTATTTGTCATTTCTAGATAATTATTTATGTTTTGCATACTATTTTATATCTGGAATATTACATTGATATGCCTTAGTTTCTAATTAAATGGTTTGGTATCATACTTCAAGGGTATTTATGCTCAATAATGCTCGTATTATAAGTTTGCAAATCCTCATACTTCCAAGCAAAGACATCAACAAATTCATTTTACAATTTGATATACTCAGCTCTTTGTTATGCTGACAGAGTACTAGGGATCCTCATCAGTACCTAGATTGCACTTTGTCAGATCAACATCTTCATTTGAAACTCTCACTTTCATAGCCACATCATTTCTATCAAATAATCTCTCCAAGGGAACTAATCCTTTGGGAATATGATTGCTAGGAAACTGGAAAATATTGTGGTCTACAATCTTATTCAGGAATTTATCAGCATGAGGACTTTTCTCATCATCTAGGTCTTGATCAATGTGAAAAGTAGAAAATTCCTCTAATGTTTCCAGAAATATCTTTATTTCAAAATCATCTTCAAAATCCTTACAATGTTTGGCATTGTCAGGTATAGAAGGAATATACTTTACCTCAACATCATACTTGAGTTTAGGAGGCAGTGGGATTTTAAAGTTACTAGCAGAAACAACTAGGGAATCGACCAATGCATTATCTTCTCCGAGAACAAAGGATATGTTGAAATATAGGAATAAATTGTCAATAATATCCCATACCTAATTCGTGTAAGTCCTCATTCTTGGATGTTTTGATTGATATATATTTTTGGCTTGATGCACAATCATCTCTACATCTCCAAAAACTGATAATTCTTCAATTTTCATATCTTTAGCAGCCCTTAGTCCAAAAACTAGGGCCTTGTATTTTGCAATGTTGTTTGTGGTTTCAAATTCCAATTTGAAAGACAAAGTTATGATTTATTGAGAGGGAGAAATGAAAACAACTTCAACACTAGAACTAACTTTAGACCATGCCCCATCAAAATACATTTTCCAGGGTTGGGCACCTTGTTTTACTGTTTCACATGTTGTTGGTGATTTCTTTCTAATTTCCAGTGGTGACTGAGGAAGATCAGTAAGATGCAGAATGATAGATCCCAAATAAGTTGTTGGATTACTGAGAGGGGGGGTGAATCAATAATAGAGCAATTTAATCCTTTTTCACCATAAAATGAAAGTCTTATATCAATGTAGCATTATCATCCAATAGTTGCAGAGTAAATAAACAATGAAAAAATGAGCAATCACACACATACACAATATACCAATGTTTTACGTGGAAACCCAAAGCGGGAGAAAACCACATAATGCTTTTTCTTATATATATTTAAGAATTACATGCATTGGAAGCACCAACTTCCTTTGTTTTACAACTGCAACTGGAAAGAGGCTACAACCTAAGGGAAGCTCCAACTCCCCAATTATTTGGATACAACCATAAGGAGGATGCAACCCCCTATGTTCTTTGACTACAATAGAAAGGTGGCTAAAACTACCTATCCTTGCCTCGTCCAACCACCCTGGAGTATAAATTTCAAATGTAGACAACCTGTCACTATCACTGAATCAACCACTGCCACTGTCAACCTGTCACTATCAACAAGTACCAATAACCTGTAACAACATGTACCAATCAACCTACACCAAAAAAACTATACCAATAACCTGAACCAACATGTACCATGCATCAACCATGCATCAACATGTGCATTGACCATGCATCAAACATGTACAAATAACTTGTCACAACAACCTATCCAAACAACCTATCACAACAACATGTCTCATCAATATTATCAACCAAATCAAATCTACTCACCAATATCAATCACCAAGACAAATCTCAACCATATGCACAATATCACCAAGATGTGCATCAACTAATCACAACAACTCATAATCATCACCAATATCAATACCCATATGCCAAATGCCAACAACAAAATACCAATTGTAACCCTCAACAAATCTGATATATGCAGCAATACTGAACATCCAATACCATCTCAAGAGCTAAAACCTAGCTCACAAAACATACCTCAAACAAGAAGTGTCATATCTCTCATAAATAGACCCCAACCATGTTGTTGCCGTGATTTTTTGCCACACATTTGTTGCTGCCATTTTTCTGCTGTACCTTTTCTATCGCACTTTTTGTGCCGCCATTTTTCTGCCGTGATTTTTCTGCCGCGATTTTTCAGCCGCACTTTTTCTACCGTGATTTTTCTACCGCCATTTTTATGCCATGATTTTTCTGTCGCACTTTTCTGCCGCACTTTTTCTGCCACAATTTTTCTACTGTGATTTTTCTGCCGCACTTTTTCTATCACACTTTTCCTACCACACTTTTCTTTATCAATAATACTTTCCCAAATAACCTTTCACAAAATAGATATTCAATGATATTCAATATGGTCAAGTGTGTTTAAATGAGAGTCTTGCCTCT
This sequence comes from Picea engelmannii, assembly GCA_009831015.1. Taxonomy (NCBI): domain Eukaryota; kingdom Viridiplantae; phylum Streptophyta; class Pinopsida; order Pinales; family Pinaceae; genus Picea; species Picea engelmannii. The sequence goes on from ML777735.1 coordinate 1,198,932, forward strand.
TATTTATACTTTCATGTAGCATCCTCAAGGGGTTATCCTTTAACCATCTTAACCCACTTTCTTTATTTTAGGGTTAACTCACTTATAACCACTTGTCCACTTAACTTAACCACTTTCCATAATTAGTAAGTACTCCATTAAATTATTATTTAAATAATTTATTTTTCATCCTCTTTGACTTATAGTACACTATTCACTTCACTTTATTATTTAAATAATTTCTTCTTTGCAAACACTTTGACTACTTTGACCTTTTGGGGCTTCTAGATCACTCATGAGGGTTCTCCAACTTCACATGGTCATAACTCTCTAACCGTGAGGAGTTATGTGACATTCCACATACCAATGGAAATGGAATGACATGTACTATCCATTTAGAATAGTCTTACTTGGAAATATATCAAAACTCACACAATTATCCATAAAACAAACTTGGGTCCATTACCCAAACCTTTGTGCTACCGAAACTCGCTACCAGACTTTCTTCAAGGGTTGACATCAATGAAAACCAACCCAATTAATAAAAAATCAGTGTCAACAAAATAAATAGGATGGTTTGTGGGATTACCTTAATCACTAATAATATAAGCCAAATGTGCTTCTCTATACAACCTTCTGTGTTCACCCCCAAAGAATGGTATAATGGCATAAGAAATATCCATATGCAATGTCCCTCCCAAACTTTTAATCCATGATCTGGACAATAACATCCCAAACTTGGGGGGGACATCTAAAACTACAATATCCATGACTATACTCTTCACGATTAGTTGAAAGAGAGTAACAACCAAATCTTTAATCATTGTTGGCCCTTGACCAAGTTTTGAGGAAACATTGGTCGTGTTTTTGGGACTTCGACAGGCTGGTCGAAGATGGAGCGCCCAGGCGAAGCTGAGATTGCAGGATCTCACTTGTTTTACGAGAATTTTAGGGTTTATGTAATGGGTATGGGATTTCATCCCATGGGTTTACCCATGTTTAGGCCTTTTTGTAATGTATAAATAGATATCTAAGCAATGTAAGTTGTAGTTCTAACCTGTCTAAGTTGGCTTTGTGCAAGAATATGTAAAGGTTTCTACGTGCGAAGAATAGTTGTTGGTTTTTGTGCATATTGTGTGTTAAGACTTGCAGGGCTAAGTGAAAGTGATTGTAAGGGGATTTTTGTAGATAGACTGTGTAAGACTTTGTGCTATTAAGGAGTTGGATTTGTGCCTTAACCTAATTCGGGGAAGGAGGATCTGGCGAGGTGTTCACAAATCTCCTATCGTTTGAGGAGTTGGACATGTGGCTTTGTACACAGGAGCAGAAGAATGTAGAAAGATTGTAGACTAATAAATAGGAAGAAGAAGAGTTGGTGGACGTAGCCCCACACTAGGGTGAACCACGTATATCTTGTGTTGATGTGCTTTGTGCGATGTTGTCGATGTTGTTTATATGCTTATTTGCTTAGTGTTGTTGTTATAACATATAATGAATGAATATGATGTTGTTTCTTAACGCTTAATGATGTGAATGAATTCTATATCTGAGCTGATGCTATGTGCTAAATGATTTGATGTGATTAATCTTGATTACTACTGCGCTAATCTGTAATAAGGGTTTAACCTGCGATGTGGATAAAGTTCAATAACTAATGCATGTTATCGGTTAAGTGCTCTGTCAAGTGTTGTAATCATATATCTGTGTCCCAGCTCGGTTGTAGATGCCTGAGTCCTGAAACCCCCCTTGCCTCTACCTTGGGTGAGACTTCATCTGCTTTGCAGGTGTTGCCGAAAGGGCTAGTAGTTAGGGTTTTGTTGGTGCATTGTTGAAGCGTTGAATCCTGGTTTTTCCCTTGTGCCAACAATCACCCCAAGGAATTTCACCTTTATTGAGTCAAAGGAATATAGATCATGATATGATTTGGTGATTTCCACACCCAGATAATCCATGACATACTAAGGAATTAAGTTATGGGGTGCACCTAAGTACATCAGGAAATTGTGCAAGATTTTATCATGTACATTCAATGAGGTGTAAAAAGGAGGAGAGGAGTCATATCTATCTTCTACTAAGGGCCCCAATATAACAACATGTTTTTCATATTGCAAATTTACCAAGTCTATTGAATGGGAAGAAAAATTAGGATACAACATTTTAGAAATGGACTTATTGAAATCTTCATTCTTTATCAACTCTAGGAATGGAACTGGAATTTTAATCCTCTGGATTTCATTCTCAAAGTTAAAAGAAGAAGGGTATTTCATAATTTCTTTGATTTCTCAAACATGGGCTTTAATCACAGGCTGATTATTTTGTTCTTCATTTCCTTTCTTTGGTGTAGCCACTGTTTTAGTAGAAGTTTCTGATTTTTTGCGCTCATTGGATGTACTAGGATTTCCCTCTTTTTGTTTCGACCTCAAATTGTACTTGTTCTGAGTTTCATTTGTTTTTATCTCCCTTAATTAACTCATTTAGTTGATTGTTCATTAGATACTCTTCATAAGCAGATTGAGTTAGATGAGGGGAAGTAGATGTGTCCCTCAGATAGTGAATTTCTTGATTTGTTTCCTCATTTTCTCCTTCTTTATCATCAACCGGATTTTTTTGAAGAGGGGTCTGAACCTTTTGATCTTCTCTATTATTCTCATCTCTTTGAATAATTTTAGGTGCATTGTTTTGTCTTCTTAAATTGTTTCTATTTTCAAAATCTTGTGTGTTCCTATTTTCTTGTCTCCCCTCAAGATTTAGTTTTCCATTTCTACAGAAAGGGACTTGACTAACTTAGTCAATTCATCAACTATTATGAACATAAATATACATATAAATAGATATTCATAACATAATAATTAATTAATAAATAATAACTATTCATAATGAAAGGACATGTCTCAAAGGACATGACTATTGGTTAAGGGCACCCCTGCGTGGGTATATAAACGAGCCCTCATTATCAGTTGTATATCATCTTATTTTATCTTAGCTATTCATATTTAATATATTATTTACAGTCCTACATGGATTATTATATTATATTCCAAGTATTTTGGATAATTCTTGTGTGAGCAAACTTTGTTCGTCTCATTTGGTATCAAAGATTTGTTTTTCTGATCCCTGCCTTTGGCTTGTCTCTTTATCAGACCTTGTCTGAACCAAATTTTAGCCAACCCCATCATTTCAGAGTTTCTCTGATAAAATTGGTCTTTGACCACCAATTAGGCCTTTTGCCATCAAAACAAAATAAAATTATATATATATATATATATATATGGGCGTGGATTGTGTAGGGGTGGAGTGTGTGAGGATTTACG
>ML777735.1:1202311-1218767 GCA_009831015.1 Picea engelmannii
ATATAAATTCGTTAAAAAGAAAAATAAAAACTCCCAGCAAACCCTCCCAGCACACACCCATAAACCCTCACACACTCCACCCCTATACAATCCACGCCCCCTTCCACCCGACACCAACTTCCCCAACACTCTCACACATACCCTCCCTGACACACACCCTGTAGACCCCCCGCACCCCCATTCCCCATGCCCTCACATATATCGCACACTGTCTCCACATATATCATTTCCATTCTCCCTTCCGCAACCTTTCCTACCCCCATAACCCTTCCCTTTCCCCATTCCCCCGTAACCCTTCCCTTTTTCCCTTCCCCCTTAACCCTTTCCCGACCCCTACCCACTTCTTTTCCCGTCCTGTCCACTCCCATAACTTCCCGTCCCTCTCTCACGACCTTCCCTTCCCACCCGATACACCACCCACCCCCATTCTCGTCCTGTCCATTCCATGACTCCCCAATCCCGTGACCCATCCGACTCCCCAATCCCTGTCACTTAGTCACATCTCCCAGACCTAACACAACCGCAGATCCTGTCGACCACCTCTGCAAACCACACAACCAAATCATTCTCCCCCCAATTTCCATAAATTCATTGACGTGACTTTTCATTAAGTCGTACGTTTTCAAGGAATAAACTTTGACTAAAAATAAATATAAAAAAAAAGAATCCCAACTTATATATATATATATATATATATATATATATATATATATATATATATATATATATATATATATATATATATATATATATATATATCAAATAAAGTAACTTAAGTCATTAAGAAGAAGAAGAAAAAAAGGATTATCAAGAAAAATATTTACAAGGAAGTATAGAAATAAAAGAAAAAAATAGAATATTCAAAATATATATTACTTGTTTATATATATATATATAGTTATATTTACATATTTATAAAAAATGGAGTTTTGTGGTGAAAAACAAGGAAGATCCCCCCCAACTTATAAAAAATATGTGGATCCCTTATTAAATTTAATGGGATTATTCAGGGAAATAGTATCAACATCGCTATTTGCCCGACTGCTAGGAAAAATCACATTAACGTTGACCTGACAAACCAATTAATGGTTTTAGAGACAAATATAATTGAAAATGACATGTGTCTTTCCAATGAGAAATATGACATTAAGAACCTACAACTATCTATGGGCGATTAAAAATTCATAGCTCAATTCAATGTCATGTCAATCTATGAATACAGTGTTGATATAATTCTAGGGTCAACTTGGGTAGATACATTAGGTACTTTTATTTTCAACACAAGGAGAAAGGTTTTGACATTTTCTTATAAGAAGAAGAAAATCACATTACAGGATGCTAGAATGAAGTCAATTTCATAAGCTCCATCATCAGAAGACCTGAAGGACATATCAGAAGTGATCCTTCTAGATAACCAGAAGTCAATACAAAAGTTGCAAGACCGACAAGAAGAATGTGACAAAATCATCATTGAAAAAGATGAAGAGATTTCTTGCTTAAGAAATCATAATCATAAACTACTTGCAAAAATCATGAAATCCAAGGAGAAGAAGCGATGTTTTCAAAATTTTAAACAAGAAAATCAAGGTCTCAAAGAGAAATTAATTGAAAAAGAGGGAGAAAGCTCTTGCCTAAGGAACCCTAATCAAAATTTACTAGAACAAATTAAAATCTTAAAGGATGAAAGTAAAAAAAATCTAGAATAAAAAAATAAAGTTGGCAAATCTGAAGATGAAGAAGAAAATTCATGCCTAAGGGTTCATAATCAAGATTTATTAACTCAGATTAAAAAGTTGAAGCATGATAAGAAGACTTTACAAGAAAATCTATATCGGAAAACATCATTAGTCAATAAGGAAATGATGATAGACCCAATCAACCTTACAACTCAAAAGGAGGCAAATCCAGCTGATGTAAAGAAGTTTTCAATTGTCGAGGTACAAACAAGCCAAAGATATCAAGAAGACTCAATTCCAAAATTTAATCAACAAAAAACTACAAGTGTACGGAGTAAGGATCGAGTTGCAAGGATGCCTTATCGACATTCTAATCACAAAAATCGATACTTTTGCCAATCCTTGTATCAATAGAAACAAATGACCAGTATGTTGAAGAATATTACTTCCACTGCAAGTGATGCTCAAAGTAGAAGCTATCATGGGAGTAGAAATGTATCAAGTTCTTTCCAAGAACCCTATAAAAACCCAAATCCACAGAAGATCGAATTAGGATGGGTAGACTCCTTCAGGATTCGACAATTCTGCTCAATGCTTAGACGATCCTATAGTCTCAGGTCCTCAACGATTACTAACTCAATTATGAAGAATCAAGAGATAACAATTACAAGATAGAGAAAGGGATAAGTCTTCCATAAAGTATGCTTTGAGGACAAAGCATTTTTTAGGGGAAGGCAATGTTATGAACATAAATATACATATAAATAGATATTCATAACATAATAAATAATAACTATTAATAATGAAAGGAAATGTCTCAAAGGACATGACTATTGGTTAAGGGCACCCCTGCGTGGGTATATAAACGAGCCCTCATTCTCAGTTGTATATCATCTTATCTTATCTATTCATATTTTATATATTATTTACAATCCTACATTGATTATTATATTATATTCCAAGTATTTTGGATAATTCTTGTGTGAACGAACTTTGTTCATCTCATCAACCTAGGGGTTAATTCATGAAGCATTAGAAGTTGAAGCTTATTCTTTTTGTTTCCTCCTATCCCTATCAGTCTTGCCTCTTAATTTATCTGCTGCCAATATGTTTGATTCCACTTATAGAGAAACATCTTACATATGGGCTGGGCTAGTGAAGTAGACCTTCTCTCTCTCAATAGGAGACAAAACTCAGGGTCAAAGGCACTAGTATAGGTTATTTTGTTAGAATTTTCAGTAGGCTTGATCTTAGTAGGGATTTTATTATACATTTTGTTAAACCTTTTTGAAAAGTCTGATACCGATTCACCTTCTTTTCTTTTGAGAGCCCCAAATTGAGTGATATAATATAAAAATTCTTTATTGTCACCCCAATTCCTTAAAAATGAATCATCTAGGGATTCAATCCCAACAATTGATCCATGGGATAAACTCCTAAACCATTTTCTAGCTTCACCATCAAGACTTTGTACAAAAACTCTCATCCAAACATCCTCAATCTCAATATTTAGATTATCAACATAACTATAAAATGATGCAAGGTGTTCTTCTACAGTGATATCCTCTTCTCCTATGAACTTGGGCATATAATTTATGTAATCTCCTTTTGGGAGAGAATTCATAGGTTGAGGAAGCACTAGAGGGGCATACCTAGCAGTCACAATGGCATCCATTATGTTTCGAGGAGGATTTTTCCCTGCCATTTTATTAGGAAAAGGAGGATTTTGAATTCTAGGAGAAGTAGGAGGTGATTTGACAGGTAAATATGTGTTGACACTTGAATCTGTTAAGACTAAAATGAAAACCTCACAAGGATACAAATCCCCCTGTGTTTTTATAGAGGTGGTCCTCCTCGGTTATGACTCTAGTGGGACTCTAGATCTTCAGAATGTGGGACTTTTATAGAAGTTCTTCATGGTAATCAAAATAAAGTAAAAATATAAAAATGGAAAAATGTTTTATTTTGTTTTAAAGAAAGTTCCTGAGAGTGGACGAGGAACCACACACATTCACACATTTAAAGAAAATAAACAAAATTTCCTCGCATCCATCATAGTAGGGATAAAGATTTCTGATCACATAAAAAATTAAAAGAAAATGATCCAAACACATAAGAGAACTTTGACAAAGTGATACATGGGTAGATCAAATAACGATAATGATAGATCAACTTCAAATACTTTATATTCATAAAACTGGGTTACAAAGTACAATCGAGATTGTTCCCAAAATAACTCTTTTGGAATTTCTAAAAAATATATAGTTCATTACATAATATTTGAAATTTAATTGTGTTTTTCATAATGACTAGGATTGGGGATCTCATGGACCATAAAGCGAATATATATAAGAATGAGGTTTGTAGAAGGAAGAAAGTAGGCGGCGAAAGACAACAAGACTTGGTAAGAAGAAAAATGAAATTATCAGTCTTCAGTTAAACATTTCTATTTAAAGAGGTGGAGTAACTGGATGCAGAACTTGATAAAGACAAAAATATGTGATCAGTATGAACTTATTATGATGGTATATCCTCTTGTCACTTGCTCGCTGATGTCCTTTTATGGCTTTCATTGAATGTTACAGGAACCATCTCAACTGTCTTTTTCCCTTCATCAGTAAGCTTGTCGACAACCTTTTTAAACCACTTCTCGATGTAGCTTCTCATTGGTGCCACGTTCATTTCATGCCAAAATTTTATATTGAAAATATCGCCCTCGAAGTCCCTTAGATCAATGGGAATATTCCACAAATCTTCTTCAATCTCTTGATTTTTCATTGAATAGTCCACTAGCCAATTCTCCACATCATATTCACTATACTCAAGAATGCCATAGAATTTTTCAAATGATAGCCCTTTAAATATATCAACTTGTTCACCAAAGTATTTCTTGGTTAGGAACAACGAATTGAGAATTAATTTGGGGTATTGGACCTCATTGGTGCTCCCGGCTAGGTCTATCTCAGTCAACCTTTTGAATAATTCTTCTCTCCTATTTATTGCTTGGATGCATGCTTGGACAATAATATTCAATTTCTTAACCTTTTCCTTCCAATATACGTTTAGTTTTTTTATCTGGTTCAGAGAAGGGAGATCATCCTCTCTTCTTCTCAAATTTATCATATTGGTAACTTTAAAACCAAAGGGTATGGCCGCGTCGAGGTAAAAACCTTCTTCGTTTTTCAATTTTTTTCTGTAAATATTCATCGAAGGTATGTGCCCTCATTCCAAAAGATACCGTTGTAATTAATTCCATTATTTTTTTAATTTTCTTCTCCACATAGCCCCTGGCTGATGTGAGCAGGCTTGCAGATCCTTTCAATTTTGTTGCAGGTGTGGTAGGCCCGATCATTACTAAAGGACTAGCAAGTACTGGAAGAGACATTGAATTTTCCTCCAATTATTTGATTCTTTCCTTTAAATTGGTGTTCTCTGCTTCAAGGCCCCCAATAGAATCATATAGATAATCTCTAGTTTCTCGGTGAATTTTGGAAATTTGGGAAGGTGACATGTTCTGTAGGTTAACCTCTGAATGAGATTTCCCCTTTTTATTCTTTACATCTCTTTTCTCAATAATTAAATTTTTGGACTCATTGTAAAAAATGACGCTCTGAAATACAAAAGACTCTTCTTCATCGAAGGTCTCTCTCTCAATAATTTCCATCAAAGGATTCCAGTGAGTTGTGTTCTATGGATGATCAACATTTGGGAACACTTCTTTGATGTCAATCTCAAGTTCCATATCCTCGAGGGAGAGGTCATGGATGTCGCTTTCACCTTGAGATCCCTCCTCTTCTTGCACAATATTTTTTCTTTTCTTCCTCAAGGGAAGCTTGTGGGAGCTTTGAATTTTTCCCGAAGGAGGGTTCTTATATCCTCCTCCGCCTAAAGAACTATGGGTTACTTTCTTAATTTGGTGTGTCGTTGGAGCACTTCTCCGAGATGTTGTACTCTTTGGAGTGACAATTGGGGATTAGACACTCTTCTCACCGGTACCTTTTCCTTTATGTTTGTAGGACTCATTGGTGCTAAGTATCATTTTCAGGTCACCAGTGTCACGAGAAGGATTGCATGAGACATTATCCTTGTATTCATTTAGAATAGCATTAATAAAAGAATTGTTGAAGCCAACTGCCAGTATATGTTCTACAAAAATTTCACTAGGGTCAAACCCTTTTACCCTTTCAACATATATTAGGTTCACGCTATGGAAATGGCCTGCAAATTCATCAATCTTGTTCATATTTCTAAATATGAAGTCCCCAAGTTTCCAAGGCATAGGTATGAATTGCTTTTCTCTCTTTTTATGGAAAAAATGAAACTAGTAGTTGTAATTCCTTGCTATTTCAGTAACAAACATTTTGTCAGATATGTGGTGTTGTTGCAAGAGTTGACTCTAGGCTGTAATAGATCCAAGCCTTAACACATTTTGAAAAAACATAATAATGGGTGATTGATCTGTTATTGGAGGCTTCTAAAACTAGGTCTGAGAGATATTTTCAACCATTAAAAATCAGAAATAAAGAGGCATGACCTCATCTGACAAATGCATTTTAAAACCATGAGGATGGATATAAGATAGGAGATACACAAAATTGAAAGAAAAATCCAAGTATACAATTCTGATAAATCCATTCTTCCTTTCAGTAGAAGAAATAACACCAAACTTCAAATATCTGGACATAGGTCTTGTCTCACTCACAACAAGAAAGAGGAAAATCTATGAACAAATAAAACTTGTAAATAAGGAAAAACACTTAAGATGTAGGTCTTGTTTTTCTCACAGTAAAATAGAGGAAAAGTTGCACATGAAGGAATGCCTTAAATTAGCCACATCAGAAGTCTCACTGAATTGTAACCATTACAAGCTGAATAAATGAATGGAAAGAAGAAAATTATCCATGTAAACTTGAGAAACAATAACACAGGAAGATGACAAAATCTAACATAACGAGGTATATAATATCTTTGATTATATTAGGTATTATTGAAAATATTGCATTACATATCCCAGCCTAAAAGGCTCTCGGGCTGCCCCCCCCTGATACATTCAGAACTTCTAATATTTATACCAAATGAGTTCCTTCGGTTTGAAACCGATTACAACGATCTCTGAAAGAAATTTTTCGGTTATGACTGATTACAATGATCTCTCAAAGAAACGTTTTGGTTTTGGCTATACATCATAGGAATATTTAAAATTTATTCAGATTTAATTTGATGTCATCTATTGATGATCTGTCTTCGACTCTTGTTGCGTGGTTGGTCTTTGTTGCTGATAGTGGCCACTTCTGAAAATATCATGACTTGAAATCTGGAGATGATTGGCTGCATGTTTATCCTCTGTTGCTAGGTGTCTCGAGTCATATATCACCAGGAATGAGTTTACTGGAGTAAAGGATTGCGATTGAAGCTATGGTGATGGCGATTGGACATCTAGCTGCATGCAGGCTCGTTATGGGAGGGTGGTGCATTCGTCGGGAGGTGACAAGTAGTAAGAGTGGGAGACAAGTGGCGAGGGGTGATAGGTTTTATCTTTTGTAGGGGCACGAAGAAATGGTTTTGAGGTAACCTGCTTTTCATCCCACAATGCATCTAGTGATTCCATGCAACCCCGAGAGAAAACCACGGTTTAAATTGCGGGACTGCCTCTCAAAATTAAACCCCGTGCAACTCTGCACCTCGTAATCTCCCTCAACCGTTGATCTAGGTGATATCAAGATAAGCCTCCAGATCTTCGCAAAGTAAGATAGGTGCCCAAAGTTTGAGCTGAGGTCACAACTATTGGTCATATGTAGAGAAGATAAAGTAGATTTTGTGCAATTCATGTCCGTTGATCTGAGCGGGATATACGTGTCATATGATACCCATATTTCAGAGACTTAGTTAATTCATATATTTTCACCTCGGAACTCCCAAAGCCCAGAGTCCTGAAGTAAATCCTCACCATTGAAATCAAAGGACACGTGACATGAGATCCTCCACTTCGAGGATTTATCATTTCATAGATTTTCACCTTGGAACGCCTGAAGCCCGGAGTTCTGAAGTAAATCTTTGATGTTGAAATCAAGAGGACACACGGCATTAGATCTTCCACTTCAGGGACTTAACGCTCTAGAGATTTTGTACTCTGTTTTCTGTATATTTAGCCCCTTCCCTGCTATATTTGGTCCTTTTCTTAGTTTATCCAACTTCCGAACCGATTTATCATTCCACTAGGTTCTGATGGTGCCATTAACCTATTCAAAACAAGAGAAGTCTGTAAGTTCTTTGCATTGATGGAAAATCAAAAAATAATTATTCAAATTATTAACTCTAGCCAATCATAAACATCATTAACAATTTCAACGATTCGACGTTCGAAGGTTTTGAATGCAAGAGGGAAAAAATCTCCCAAAGGTCGAATTCATGGAGCAGTTAATCTTTTATTAATTACTTTTAAGTTTTAATTAATCATGTTTTAAACATCGAGTTAGCCTTAAGGACTTCGACGGTTCGTGTTTGGGAGTTCTAGATGAGACAGAGTGATAATTTCCCAAATCCCGAATCTGTGAAGGTTAATACCTGGATAACCGCTTTTAAAACCTTAATTAATCATGTTTAAAAAGATGTGTCAACTTCAAGTGTTTCGGGAGTTCAGACTTCAGGAACTTTAAATATAGCTCGAGAGAAAATTCTTGAAACCAAAAAATGCGAAATGATTAATTATCCGATAATCGATTTTAAGTCTTAATTAATCATATTTAACTTTAAGTGTTTTAGAATTTTGGACTTTGGAGATTTTGGGATACGATGAAGGGTAAACGTCTGAACCCCGAAGTGTGAAGAAATTAATTATCTGTTGACCACAATTAACTTAATTAATTAAATTTTAATACTTCGACATTTTGGTGCTTCAGTGATTTATGAATTATTTCTTTGTTATATTTTTGAAGGGTCATCTCCCATAGTGACATGTCACAGATGACGTCATTCTAGATGATGTGTTGAGAAAAGGGAGGTTCCATGTGTTACTTGGAATCATATGAATCTTCAAACGAAAATGTCAGAAATGGGTGCCACGTGTCAACTTAGGGAAGACTCAAAAGATACATGTGTACTATGACTCATGTCCTTTAAATGCTTAGGAAAAGTGATGAATAGAGACTTTTGGGTTTCGGGGATTTTATTGTTAAGACTTATCGAAATGCCCTAAGCGCGAAGCTTTGGGGCGTCTTTAGTTATTTACCTCTTTAACAATTAGAAGGCTCCAAAACACCAGAGATTTTAGGATCATTCGATCAAATAGAAAAACTTTATCAACAAAGGATATCACACGTGCCTTATTATTAATTAACCATAAATGAATTTGATTTAAAATTCGAAAGTTATTTTCGAAGTTACCCTTTTGGGAAAGATTGTATTTTCATGAAGTGGAGAATATAAAGCTCAAAAGTTTAGGATTATATGTGTTACAACATAGGCTCCATATGGGGATTGTGGCTCCTTGTGAGGCATGAAAGAATAGTATACCAAGTGCCTTTATTGGGTAAATTGAGTCATTATTGTTTTCTGAAAAACACTTTCTAGTTTTATTTAATCATGCATAGAAAAATGAAATTATCCAAGTCCCAAGACCTTCAAAACATACTCAATAAAAAATTTCAAGTTAGGCCATTCAAATTTTCCTTTTCCTAAAACTGATTTCAGAATTGTTTAAGATAATCAAAATAATTTTAACTAGAATATCAGGCTTCAACCGACTTTGTTTGCTTCAAGGTTAAGTTGATCATATTTATTTAGGGAATCCCTAGTTGGCTCGGGATGTAAATATCACTAGAAAGAGAACTAGATAACATAGTATGATATATGGATATATATGACAACCTTACATATATCGTAGATATTGCTTCACTGCTAGTGAGCCTGTTCAGTACCCCAGTGAAGTTATCTACTTCTCCCATTGAATTTCCTTTCACCACTTCAATTTACAAATTTGCATTTTGCTGAGATGAGGGCAATCAATATATGAATTTCCTTTCATCATCTCTTTTGGACAAGATGGGGGCAATCAAATTATGAATTTCCTTTCACCATCTGTCTTGTATTTTAACATTTTGAAGTGGGGGCAATCAATTTGTTGTAATATACCAGGGAGGATATCTGTTTAAAATATTTAAGATGAAAAGAAGGTATGTCTACAATTTTAAGAATACTCTGAAACTAACCTTCCAATTTTCAATACACCTTCACCTATAGGAGATTTTTTTATTTTTTGGGGGAATTTCAATTATTCCAGGGATCAACCTTGAGCGAGTTTGTCAGTTTAAAATCTGATATCAGAGCTAAAATTAGCAGGATTATCCTAGACATACTTCTTCAATTAAAATCAAAGGAACATAAATATTTTTGCCAAACTTTGTTTTGAAAATATGTTTTTTAAGTTTTTTAGAGCCAAGGTAAGTTTCTTTGTTTCTATGAAGACTAAAGAAAATAAGAAATGAGAAAGAAAATCTGAAGTGGATAAGAACTTGGGGATAGGTAAAAAATGACCCAATCACAGTTTTGAAGGATCTGAATCAACAAAAATCCTAATCCCACACAAGTTCGTGTATCAAACTTCTTTCAAGCTTATTTTTTTATTATTTTTATTATTTCATATTTTTTATATTAGAGAGCTAGAATGAAATGTTTATTTGGACAACTTATTTATATACATTGGCCCTACACTAATCAGGTGAAATTCCATTGATCAAGTAATATGAAATTTCCAATGGAGCCATGCGAATAGTGGGTTGCTTAACATACCTTGCTTGTTGATAAATGAAGGAATGAAAAGATAATATTTTTTTTGCAGCAAAGAATGAATAGGTAGCTTGCGCTTACTGTTGAAGTCTGGTTGCACACAAAATACTACAACATTTTGGACCTCTTGAATAAAATACTCCAACCAAATAGCTACAGGATCATAAAAAGATAGACACATAAAAATTTCAAAGTCAATTGATACATTTTCCTGTTGACCAAGTAGTATGAAATACCTACTTTCTCCACTGTTGATCTTTTAGTTTTCTGGTTCGAGAATGTCATATTGAGGCTTACTAGTCTACTGCTCATTAGTTTTTAAATAGGAAAGAGAGATCAACTGCTCCAGTAACTCCTTATTTCCTTCATCGTCGGTCCAAGAATCACTGTCATATATAGGTTGACTGCTTTTATAGTGCAACTGACACTTTTCCTGCTGAACAAAACTCTTTGAAGGAAAAGAAATATTTTGTTGCTCATCAGTTTCAAGATCACACTCATCATAGTTATCAAACAAAGGAGAACTATTATATGTTTCCATGCATGCTAGGAAATAAATATGCTCTTCTTCATCCTTTGGATACTCATCGTAAATAGGTTGATTATATAAAATTTCTAAACTTTGACTTTCAAAAAATTTCATTTCTTGATGATCTAGTAATGATGACTGAATAATAGCAGCTTGATCAAAATGAGAATTTAGAATAGTAGTTTGATCACGACAGTAATTACTATGAATATTTGGTACATTGACAAATACACTTAGAGTATCGTTTCCATAATCATCTTTACCAAGAGATGATTCCTTACAGTCTTCAATAAGCCTGCCTTTGCAAGGATCTAGATCAACAAAAGATTCATCATCCTGTCTTTGATCAACTTGAAGGACTGGAGGGTCCGTAAGGATTTCTTCATTTTTACTTGCAATCATGTCATCTTCATTCTTACTGCTGCAAGAAACCTCTTCTTGATTTACTTCAAAGTCTTCTTCATATAAATTTTCTTGATCTGTTTGAAGGATATCTTGTTTTTCATATAGTTGACCACAATTGCTATCATGTTCTGATTTTTCATCAGCAAACTGATTATCTTCACAATATTGTTCTACGAAATCTAAAATGCAACAGTCTTAAAAAAGGAACTCTGATGAATATGTTCTTTTGCAATATTTATGAAAAGCTGCATGGAATTATTTTAATGATGAAATGTTGGAAGGGAGTAGAGATTTGTAGCAAAGTCGAGCATCCCCTCCCAGACTAAACATGAATAGTTTCATCAAAACATATTCATGATGAATATCTAGTTGATGCATGAGCTTATGAAATTCAAACAAATGTTGAGTAGGATTATCATCTTTATCCTCGCTAAAACTAGGAAGATGATCTCCCCATTCTTTAATATCAGGAACAATGTTTGGAAAACCAAAAACATTTGTAAGTTACAAAGGAGCAAACCTTGCAGCAATCTGAGTAGCGAAATAATTTGACATATTGGAACCAGTGGATTCGCCAGGGAATCATGTGGAGTCTTTGAACCAAGGAGTCACCAGGTGAATGATTACAACCAATTGAATTCCTATCCCATGTTCACCATAAAGGAATAGATCTAATCTTTTGTCGTACCCCGAGGAAGATATAGACCTTCAAAACTGTCCCTGGCAGCGGTGCCAAATACTTTTGTCTCAAGAGTTGACTCTCGGTTGTAATAGAGCCAAGCCTTAACACATTTTGAAAAAATATAATAATGGGTGATTGATCAGTTATTGGAGGCTTCTAAAACTAGGTCTGAGAGAGATTTTCAAACATTACAAATTAGAAATAGAGAGGGATGACCTCATCTGCTAAATTCATTTTAAAACCATGAGGATGGATAGAAGATAGGAGATAGAAAAAACTGAAAGAAAAATCCAGGTATGCAATTATGATAAATCCGGTATTCCTTTGAGAAGAATAAATAACACCAAACTTCAAATATATGGACATAGGTCTTGTCTCACCCACAACAAGACAGAGGAAAAGATATGAACAAATAAAAATTGAAAATAAGGAAAAACACTTAAGATGAAGTTCTTGTTTTGCTCACATCAAAACAGAGGAAAAGATGCACTTGAAGGAATGCTTTAAATTAGCCACAGTAGAAGTCTCACTGAATTGTAACCATTACAAGTTGAATAAATGAATGGAAAGAAGAAAAGTATCCATATAAACTTGAGAAACAATAACACAGGAAGAGGACAAAATCTAACATAACGAGGTATATAATCTCTTTGCTTCTGTTAGGTATTATTGAAAATACTGCATTACATATCCCAACCTAAAAGGATCTTGGGTTGCCCCCCCCGGATACAATCAAAACTCCTAATATTTATACCAGACGAGTTCCTTCGGTTTGAAACCGATTACAACGATCTTTGAAAGAAACGTTTCGGTTCTAACCGATTACAATGATATCTCAAAGAAACGTTTCGGTTCTAGATGTACATCATAGGAATATTTAAAATTTAGTTGGATTTAATCTAATGTTATCTATTGATGATCCATCTTCGACTTCTGTAGTGTGGTTGGTCTTTGTTGTTGACTATGGCTACTTCTAAAAATATTGTGCCTTGAAATATGAAGATGATTGGTTATGTGTTGATCCTCTATTTCTAGGTATCTTGAGTCATATGTCATCGGGAATGAGTTTACTGGAGTAAAGAATTGTGGTTGAAGCTGTGGCGATGGTGATTGGACAACTAGCTCCACACAGGCTCATTATGGGAAGGTGGTGTGTCCGCTGGGAGGTGACGTGTAGTAAGAGTGGGAGACAAGTGGTGAGGGGTGATATGTTTTTTTTTTTTTCGGGGCGCGAAGAAATGGTTTTGAGGTAACTTGCTTTTCGTCCCACAATGCATCTGGTGATGCCACGTAACCCCGAGAGAAAACCACAGTTTAAATTGCGGGACTACCTCTCGAAATTAAACCCCATGCAACTCTGCACCCCACAATCGCCTTTAGTCGTTGATCTGGGAGAGATCAAGATAAGCCGTCAGATCTTTTCAAACTAAGATAGGCACCCAAATTTTGAGCTGAGGTCACAGCTCTTGGTGATATGTAGAGAAGATAGAACAGATTTTGTGCAATTTGTGTCTGTTGATCTGAGTGGGAGATACGTGTCAGATGACCTACGTATTTCGAACACTTAGTTATTTCATAGATTTTCACCTTGGAACGCTCGAAGCCCATAGTCCCGAAGTAAATCCTCATTGTTGAAATCAAAGGGATCCTCCACTTCGAGGATTGAGCATTTAAGATATTTTCACCTTAGAACGCCCAAAGTCGGAGTTTCGAAGTAAATATTCATCATTGAAATCAAGAGGATACATGGCATCATATCTTCCTGTTGGATCATGTTGTCATTGATGCCAATGGTTTGTCATTGGTGCCAATGGTTTGATTATTTGGGAGATTGTTGGATCATATGTAAATGGTCTGGTTTGATTGATGTCAAGTAATTGATTGATATGATTCCCTTGATGAGAATAATATATGTCCAAGTGGAAACCAATTGATAAAGATGGATCATTGATATGATGCATTGATGAAGATGGATCAATGAGTTCTCATTGATACATGATGAAGTGGTGAACTGATGCAAAGATGAATCATTATTGTCTTATCATGGTTGATAAGGTGCACAAATGTATGAACTCCAAAGTGGTCCCCTTATGGTGAAATCCCTCATGGGAAGACACTTTACGGATTGGGTTATCCTAGAAGAACGGTTGGAGGACCCATGCTTGCATGTGGAATAACGAGATGAAGATCAATGAAGTTATTGGTGAAACTATCCTAGATGGATAGTACTTGACATGCCATTTCTGGTGGTATGTGGAATGYCACATAACTCCTCACGGTTTGAGAGTTATGGTCTTATGAAGTTGGAGGACCCCCATATGAAGGCTTGAAGCCCCCAAGGTCAAAGAAGTAAAAGTGCTTGAAAAGAAGAAATGGGTTAATATTATTTAAATGATAAATTAAAGTGACAAATTCAAGGTGGATTATTTAAATAATCAAGAGAAGTGACAAAATCAAGAAATGATAAAGTAAGGTGAAAAATTCAAGAAGGAATATTTAAATGATAAAGTATTGGAGAAATTTCTATTTATGGAAAGTGGTTAACCCTAAAATAAGGAAAATAGGTTAAGTGGCCTAGAAATGGGTTAAGTAACCTAAAAATGGGTTAAGTGACCTAGAATATGAAAGTATAAATAAGAAGGATGTCTTGTAAAATGTACATTTGGTAAGAATCCTTTTTGTGGATCAATGGAGAGCTTCTTGGTAATATGTTTTGGAGTATTGATGGAGAGCTTCTTGTGAGAGAATCTTATTGGTGTGGATCTCTTGAGCATGATTGAAGATCTATTTTGAAGAAGAGAGCGAGAGGAGGATCTAATGGACGCATCAAAGTTTCGGCAATGTCGGAGATCTTGACGACAAAAGTCTCGGAGTCACAGAAAACCCTATTTTTTGATTCCCACGCGGGCTATCTGTGTATAGGGTGCATGTACACATGGTCTAACTGTGTATAGGGTGAGTGACATGCGGGCTGATTGTGTACAGGGAGCGTGGACTGAATAACCTCATGGAGATTTGTGTTTGAGCTGGTGCCAAGCTCTTGGATGATGATGCAGGTTCCAGATCTGCATTCTATGGCCTCAGATCTATCACTAAGACACTGGTATGGTTTCATTATTGTCTTGATAGATTCTATTGTTTGATATGTTGTGAATTCTTAGGGAATTCTTGGTATGGCTTCTATGATGTGGCTCAATTTGGTTGATTTGATGGATGGAGTGAGAAGCACTCTTGTGATTCAGTAGTGACATGATTGCTATGGTATACTAGCTATTTATACATGATTGAGATAACATTCATATTAATTTGATGTGGAGCATGAGAAATCTATTGGAGAGAGCTTGGATGTGTTGTGACTGGCTGTGGGTCAGTTTGGACAGTGGAAGACAGAAGGGTTCTAAGCATATGAAGAAAATCAAAAACCTAGTTGCTTAAAAGCAGACGCTTGTGACATTATACACTGGTTGTGTTCACACACAGGTTGTAGTGAGCCAGGGCGCGTGCACATGTGGGCTGCACTACTGACAGGTCGCGTACATGTTGACAGATTGATATATGTTGAGGATTGTTGCCTCATCTCAGTTGGTGCTGAGAATGTAAGTTGAGTCTTGCATATAGAGTTGGTGCTCTTGTAGAGTTGTACTCTATTCAGTTGTTGTTGATAAACCCAAGGATTGCAGTTCGTAATAAAAAGAAAATTGTACATACATCTTGTGTTCTTTGTGTCCATTGTGATGATGACTTGTTGATGATATATTGTTGATATATGTTGTTGATATGTGCCTACATCTAACTAGTTATAAATGATAGCAATGGGTAAATGAATAAATGTTGAATGCTAATTGATGAGTTTTGTGCAAGAGGGAAGTTTTGGGAAAAAGAGCCCCACACTCATTCACCCCCCCTCTAAGTGTGGTAGGTGTGTCCTACAATTGGTATCAGAGCTTGGCCTTCACTACAAGCCTTAACAAGCTTGAAGGAGATCCATAGACACACAAATGGATGATGAAGTTCCAATCCTTGATGAAGAAAACTATTCTACTTGGATAATAGAGATGAGAGTGTATTTGAAGACAATGGGAGCAGCTATTTGGAAGGCAACCATCGGTGGATATGTTCCATTGAAGAACAAGTCAAAGTTTTCAGCTCAAAGGGAAGGAAAGAAGAATTATGCATTGGCTCTCAAGACAATTCTTAGTGGACTCTCAAGCCCTATCAAAGAGAGCATGGAACAATTCACTTCCACCAAGGATCTATGGCTAAAGCTAGAGGAGACATATCAAAGCAAGGAAGAGAAAGAAGAAATTGAATACCACTCCATCAAGATCATCAAAGGTAAAGAATCATCAAAAACTCTTGAATGCATTATTTCTAAATGTG
>ML777735.1:1221912-1236997 GCA_009831015.1 Picea engelmannii
AGAGATCTTGACGGCAAGAGTCTCGGAGTCACAAAAACCCCTATTTTCTGATGCCCACGCGGGTTGTCTGTGTATAGGGTGCATGTACACGTGGTCTGGCTGTGTATAGGGTGAGTGTACATGCGGGCTGACTGTGTACAGGGAGTGTGGACTGAATAACCTCATGAAGATTTGTGTTTGAGCTGGTGCCAAGCTCTTGGATGATGAGGCAGGCTCCAGATCTGCATTCTATGGCCTTAGATCTATCACTAAGACACTGGTATGGTTTCATTATTATCTTGATAGATGCTATTGTTTGATATGTTGTGAATGCTTAGGGAATTCTTGGTATGGATTCTATGATGTGGCTCAATTTGGTTGATTTTATGGATGGAGTGAGAAACACTCTTGTGATTCAGTAGTGACATGATTGCTATGGTATACTAGCTATTTATACATGATTGAGATAACATTCATATTGATTTTATGTGGAGCATGAGAAAGCTATTGGAGAGAGCTTGGATGTGTTGAGACTGGTTGCGGGTCAGTTTGGACAGTGGAAGACAGAAGGGTTATAAGCATATGAAGAAAAACAAAACCCTAGTTGCTTAGAATCTGACACTTGTGACATTATACACTGGTCGCGTTCACACGTGGGTTGTACTGAGCTAGGGCACGTGCACACGTGGTCTGCACTACTGACAGGTCACGTACCTATTGACAGATTGATATCTGTTGAGGATTGTTGCCTCATCTCAGTTGGTGTTGAGAATGTAAGTTGAGTCTTGCATATAGAGTTGGTGCTCTTGTAGAGTTGTACTCTATTCAGTTGTTACTAATAAACCCAAGGATTGTAGTCCGTAATAAAAAGGATTTTTCTTGACACGTCATCTAGAATGACATCATCTGCGACACGTCACTACAGGAGATGACCCTTCAGAAATATAACAAAGAACCAATTCAAAAATCACCGAAGAAACAAAATGTCGAACTATTAAACTTTAATTAATTAAGTTAATTATGGTCAACAGATAATTAATGACTTCACACTTCGGGGTTCAGACGTTTACCCTTCATCGTATCCCAAAATCTTTGAAGTCCGAATTTCCGAGTTAAATCCCAATAACTTCTTGACGATGTATGGTCCGATATAGAGTTCTTCGAACTTTGTATGTATGGATGAATTCTCCTTGGCCTTGTTCCAAACTAGCACCAACTCTCCCTTCTGGAAGTTATTCATAGTTGTGCTTTGATCAAAATATCTCTTGATGCTCTACTGCCTCTGAGAAGTTCTATTCAAGGATTTTCTTCGTTCCTCTTCCAACTTCAACAACTGATTGATTCTCTTCTGGATGGGTGAATTGTCTTTTGTATCCTTGGTATTAACTGCAAATATTAATGCATTGAGATTGAGGCTAATCGACATTTTTTCCTCTTTCCCATAAACCAACAGATATAGAGACATCCATGTGATATCCTTCAGGGTTGTTATTTTTTCCCATAATGCTTCTATCAACTTCAGATGCCAATTCCTCTAGTTGCTATCAATGGTTTTCTTCAGTACCTGCATAAGTGTTTTTCTCATGGATTCAACAAGGCCATTACCTTATGGGTAATAATTTGATGATTGACCCATGATGATTCCATATTGTCCGCAAAACTCTATGAACTTTGACCCAATGAATATCGAACCATTGTTTGTGATAAATTTATCAAGGACACCAAATCTCGACAAAATATTGTATTTGAGGAATTTAATCAGTTCTTCAACATCAACCTTCTTTAGTGTCATCACTTCCGGCCATTTCATGAAATAATTGGTAGTTGTCAGAATGTATGCATGCCCCTTGCTAGATTTTGGATTAATCGTCCCAACAACATCAAGTCCCCATTGGAAAAATGGTTTTTCTACCACAATCAGTTGCAAAGTCATCGCAACTTTCTTCATTTTTCCTGAAAACTGTTGGCATGACAAATATTTCCTTATTGTGGAATATGAATCTTTGAATATTGATGGCTAGTAAAATCCTTCTTTGATTATTTTGTGGGTGGTTGCAGTAGGTGCAAAGTGTCCATCACATATTCCCTCATGGAATTCTTTGATCAGTTCTTGGGCTTGATTTTCATCGATGCATCTCATTAATATGCCATGAAAATTTCTTCTGAACAATATGTCAGCAATCAACACGTATTGGTTCTCCTTCATCTTGAGTGTCCTTCACTTTTTGGGATTCATTGTGACAGGAAAATTGCTCAGACCTTAAGTAGAATATAATATCTTTGTACCATTCTGAATCAGCTAATGATTCTCCGAATGAGATTGAAATCATCCCATCGACTGAGTCCCCATTCGTGATGACCTTGCATAAACCTTGTCCCTTGATTTCCTTTAAATGTTTAATATCAATATACATTCTTGAATTTTTGCTAACCAGTTATCCCATTTTCCTTCTCTCAACTGTTGATTTAGAAGTATATTCACTAGTGATGAGGGAACATAAGCTATAAAATGGAATTTTAATATATACATCCAAAAATGTTCTATTTCTTTTACAAGAGACAAGGCTTGCTTCTCGAGTTATGAATACCTCAACTCATAGTCGTGTAGGGTTTTTCTCATAAAACTTATGGAGTTCTTCTCCTTTGTTATTTTTCTGGGTGAGTACAGAAGCAACAATTGTCTCTGTAGCGAATGAATAGATGATGAAATATATTTGAAAGTACATACTAATGAGGACAGGAGAAGTGGTGATTCCCCCTTTTATATTGTTGAACACCTCATAAGTATATTATATCCATTTGAACCTCTACTCATTTTTCAGTAACAAATTGATCAGATTTACGATGCTTGCATAATCAGGAACAAATCTTCGCACAAAATTGATTTTCCCAAAAAATCACTGGAATCCATTCTTGGATGTCGGGGGGTTGAGCTCATTTATTTATTTAACTCTTTATGTATCTATGTAAATCCCTTCCTTGCATACAATATGGCCCAATAACTTGCCTTGAGTCACAACGAACAAGCATTTATTTCAATTTAGAGAAATGTCGTATAATATACAACTTTCAAAAAACTTTATTAAATTATGGATGTGATCCTCCCTTTTGTTTGAATGCACCATCAAGTCATCTTGATAGTCTGCCATAAACGTTTCTATCAACCCGT
Source organism: Picea engelmannii (assembly GCA_009831015.1). Taxonomy (NCBI): domain Eukaryota; kingdom Viridiplantae; phylum Streptophyta; class Pinopsida; order Pinales; family Pinaceae; genus Picea; species Picea engelmannii. The sequence continues at coordinate 1,225,061 of ML777735.1, forward strand.
TGAACACATGATCCATGGCCCTTTGGAATGTGGCTCCAACATTCTTCAGACCGAAGGGAATTCTAGCATATGTGTATGTCTCCCATGGTGTGATAAATGTTGTCTTTGGTATATATTCCTCAGCCACTAAAACCTTATTATATCTAGAGAAACCATCCAAAATGGACATGCAGGTCGATCCAGTAACTTGTTATATAAGAAACTCCATGTTAGGCAAAAGAAAATGATCTTTTATGCTTTCTTTGTTAAGATGTCTGAATTCAACACACATCTGTATTTCCCCGGTATTTTTCCTTACAATCATTGAATTTGAAAGCCAGCCTGAATGTCTGATGGGATAAATTATCCTTTCCTTCTTCAACTTCTCCAATTCAATTTTTACCAGAGGTTTTAGCTTGGGATTCATCATCCTTATTTTTTTTTTCACTGGTTTCGCTTCTTCCCTCAAAGGAATGATATGCTGGAATATTTTTTTATCATAGGCTTTGAAATCATCATAGGTCCAAGCGAATAAATAAATATATTATTTCAATAAGGAAACATATTGGTCAACCTCTTCAGTGGTGCAATCAACTCCCAAGTTGAAATATTTTGGGGACTTGTCCGTTCCAATATTGAATTTTCTTGTTTCTTTCACCTTTCAAACTGAAACTTCCTCAAGGAGATTCTTGGCATGATCATCTTTTGTAAACTAATATTCAACTTGTATACAGTATTTTGGGACGACAATTGATCTCTCGTCTTCTTCATCATCATTGTTTAACAAAAAAATTTCCAACTGTTCATCGTTCTCAAATGCTTGTAAGTACTCAATATTATTGGGCACAGATGGTTGAAAAGCTCATTCTACCTGGAAAGACATTTTTCTTTGGACATCATCTGGGTTTGATAATGAGGCCACCAAGGCTAGTGAATTGGCCTTGTGATTCTTGTAACTTGGAATTAAATAAATGTTGGAGGATCTGAAAGATTCCATTAGTTCATTAACTCTTTTGAAATACAACTTAATTCTTTCCTTTTTGATTTTGTAACTTTGGGTAACCTGATTGATAACCAACTTTGAATATCTAATCACAATAATATGTTATATTTACATTTCTTTTGCAAGGATCATCCCCTGGATCAAGGCTTCATATTTTTCCTCATTATTTGTGCATGAAAACTCCAGTCTTACAACATGGGGATGCATCATCTTATTTGGACTCACAAGAACAATTCCAACTCTGTTACCAGATTTAGAACATGCTACATCGAATGACGTCCTCTAGTATCCTTCAAACAAACATTCTTGGCCTCCCAATCCTTCAACTCTCTCTAGGATTTCATTTTTATCCATGTCCAAGATAACATAGTTTCCAATCCCAACATCTATATAATATTCCATTAATTCATTGTCCTTCTTCTTGAAGGAGAAGGATTTTCTGGGTTCACGGGGTACTTTAATCATCACTCCCTCCTTTCCTGGTAGCATCATACAACTTTCATCGTTCATTATATATCCACCGATCATGGATGTCGAGTCTCTTCCCAACACAACCCCATATGTTGGTGGAAGGTATACCAAAATAATATTGAAAATTGTAATGATATGGGGCGATGTTGTAATCCAAGCATAAAAATACTTGATTTCTCCATACACTAGCACTTTTCTAAAATCAATTGCATATATTCTCTCACCGGTTTCATAATACTTAGTGCAACTCATGCCCAATGCCTACATGACCGCAAGAGGTATTATATTATTTGTCACGCCAGTGTCAACTAAACAGTTATGTAATGAAACATCATGATTTCCAATTGAAATGTAGAAGGGAATAATCTTACCTCTCAGCTTGGTAGTTGATGGGATTTGGCTCTGTTTTGGACTGGTAATGATAGCTTCAGTTCTTTTCGATGGATCATCCAAAAACTACAAGATGTTTTGTCTCTGCTGAGGAATATTTACCACTTTCGTAAAAGACAGAGTTATCCTCAATTTACTTAGGTCCTACATTACATTATACGTCATTTAAGTGGAGCTTGATGCCATGTGTTTCCTTTTGGTCCCATTTCCATCCGTCACTTTCTCATTCGACACTTTTTCATTTGTTTTTTCTTTTTCTTTTTCTTTTTCTTTTTCCTTGTCAGAGACGCCTTTATTCTTTGGTCTATTCATAAACCCTCTTGTCTGGGTGTTGTTTTCTTGTGAGTTAGGATCGTTGTAGTCCTCTCCAAATATATACATGGACATCTCGCATCCGACCATCTGCATGGTTTCAGAGATTTCATCAGGTAAGTAATAAATTTCTTTCTTGATTAATTGCTTGTCATAGACATCATCCAGAACAATCGCGTTTGGAGTAGGACGTCTGGGAACCCTTGGTCTCTGTGGGTTATCAATATCCTCAAACCTCACTCTGTTTTCAGGGGGAGGGTTCCTCCTTTGATCGAGAATTGGCATTCTTGGGTTTGGTATGTAATTAACTCCCCTTCTCAGTCTGGTTATCTCGTTCTACATCTGTTTTATGGTTCTATTCATCTGTGCAATTTCAATTCTTTTATTTGTTTCCTGCGCCGCCACAGGATCAACCTTTATGTAAGGTATGGTTCCTTTAAAAAATCCTATTCTCGCCATTTGATTCTAAGCTGCTCGAGGTTTGAATTCTTCATTCTTTCTTGAGCTGCTCGAGGTTTGAATTCTTCATTTTTTCTTGAGCTGCTCGAGGTTTGAATTCTTCATTCTTTCTTGAGCTAGAAGCTCCTTGATTATCAATATTTAATCCTCCCATCTGCCTTTGTACTCTTCCCAGTATAATGTTGGGGTTGACACCTGTCTCAATCATAATTTCTTCCATCTCAGTGACCTTAGTCATTTCCTCCTCCAAAGTATCCATTTGGGATGTTCTGATGGAATATTTTACATTCGAGGGAATAACATTCTTATAATAACTGAGAATGACCGGGTCATTTGGTCTTTTATCTTCTGGAATTATACTCAAATTATTATTGAACTTGAGGTTAAAATGTTGTATCCCTTCGTTCTTCCTCAACCCAATCTAGTTGAATTCTGTGAGGAGGGTATGGTAGGAAATTGGGGGGGAAAACATAGTTAGGAACATAGCTTCGAGGTCATTAAATGAGAAAATGGATCTACTGGGAAACATTGTATACCATTCATTATCTCTTTCTGATAAGGTTTGCAGGAACAACCTCACCATGATGTCGTCATATTCAACTCGATGAAAGTCACAAATGTCAAGAAATAAGTGCATATTCCTCTTTACATCGATTGCTCCGTCTCCAGAAAATTCCTTTAAGGTTCCCTTAGGGAGAACATGGAGCTCATGTTGTTCACCTATAATATTAAGAGTGGAATCTCTTATCCTCCTTCTATTTCCAAAAACTGGGATTCCTTGGTTTCTTACGACATCTCTTTCACCTCCTTGTCTCTCCTCATGATGCTCGTCTTAGGGTTGTTCATCTCTCGCTGCCATGTACAAGCAGACTTCGGGGCTAGACTTTTCACTTCTAAGGATAAATAGTTTCTTACTTTTACTTTTGGTAATGGGTCCCTTGTATTTGTCCAACTTCAATATTGATCTTGTTCTTGTGATACTCTAGCTAGCCTTTTATTTATTTGATCTTGTTGTTATTCTCTCCTCTATCTTCGGAGGATTTATCTTTCCTAATCTTGGGCTAAGATCTGCCAAGACATTTCTAACTCTTCTCGAGTTTGGGATGTGGTTATTACTAGATTATACAACTGGTGTAAAATGTTTCGTTGATTATTCAATCCAATTTCTAAATGGGGTTGATCACCCTAGAGTAAATTCATATATTCTTTCACAAAAGCTGGGCCAGGTTCTGAATTTTCAGTTCATGTCCCCAGTATGGTCGCCAAAAATGTTGACGATTGAATCTGTTAGGACCGAAACAACAACCTAAAGAAGATACAAATCCCCCTGCATTTTTATAGAGGTTGTACTCCTCTGTTATGATTTTAGTGGGACTCGATATCTTCAAAATGTGGGACTTTTATAGAAGTTCGTCATGGTAATAAAAAAAAGGTAAAAATATAAAACGATTTTTTATTTATTTATTTTCTTTTAAAGAAAGTTCCTGATAGTGGACCAGGAACCACACACATTCAAAAATTTAAAGCAAATAAACAAATTTCCTCACATCCATCATGGTAGGGATAAATATTTCTGATCACATAAAAAGTTAAAAGAAAATGATCCACATGCATAAGAGAAATTTGATAGAGTGATACATGGGAAGCTCAAATAAATATAAGGATAGATCAACCTCAAATAATTTATATTCAGAAAATTGGGTTACAAAGTACAGTCAAGATTGTTCCCAAAATAGCTCACTTGGAATTTCTAAAAAATATATAGTTCATTACATATTCTCTGAAATTTAAATGCGTTTGTCATAATGATTAGGATTGGGGCTCCTGCAGACCATAAATCAAATATATATAATAATGAAGTTTGTATAAGGAAGAAAGTGGGCGACGAAAGACAACAAGACCTGGTAAGAAGAAAAAGGAAATTATCAGTCTTCGGTTAAACCTTTCTATTTAAAGAGGTGGAGTAATTGGATGAAGATATTGATAAAGACATAAGGATGTGATCAGTATGAACTTACTATTATGGTATCTCCTCTTGTCATTTGCTCGTTGATGTCCTTTTATGGATTCCATCGACAATTATAGGAATTGTCTCAACTTCCTTTTTCCCTTCATCAGTAAGCTTGTAGACATCCTTTTTAAACCACTCCTCGATGTAGCTTCTCATTGGTTCCACATTGATTTCATGCCAAATTTTTATATTGAAAATATCGCCCTCGAAGTCCCTTAGATCAATGGAAATATTCCTCAAATCTTCTTCAATATATTGATTTTTCATTGAATAGTCCACTAGCCAATTCTCCATGTCATCTTTACTGTACTAAAAAATGCCATAGAATTTTTCAAATGATAACCCTTTAAAGATATCAACTTGTTCTTCAAAGGCTTCCTTGGTTAGGAACAATGAGTTGAGAATAAATTTGGGGTCTTGGACCTCATTGGTGCTCCTGGCTAGGTCTATCTCACTCAACCTTTTGAATAATTCTTCTGTCCTAGTTATGTCTTGGCTGCATGCTTGGACAATAATATTCAAGTTCTTAACCTTTTCCTTCCAGCATGCATTTAGTTGTTTTATTTAGTTCGGAGAAGGGAGATCCTCCTCTCTTCTTCTAAACTCTATCATATTGGTAACTTTCAAACCGAAGGGTACGATCACATTGAGGTAAAAACCTTCTTCGTTTTTCAAATCTGCATGTAAATATTCATGGAAGGCATGTGCCCTCGTCCCAAAAGAGACCATGCTCTTTGACATCTCCCAAGCCTCTGTAATTAATTCCATTATTTTCTTAATATTCTTATCCACATAGCCCCTGGCTTATGTGAGCAGGATTGCAGATCCTTTCAATTTTGTTGCAGGTGTGGTAGGCCCGATCATTGCTAAAGGACTAGCAAGTACTGGAAGAGGCATTAAAGATTCATCCAATTCATTGATTCTTTCCTTTAACTTGGCGTTCTCTACTTCAAGCCCTCCAATAGAATCATCTAGAGAATATCCAGTTGCTCAATGAATTTGGGAAATTTGGGAAGGTTGCAGGTTCCATAGGTTAACCTCTGAACAAGATTTCCCCTTTTTATTCTTTACATCTATTTTCTCAATAATTAAATTTTTGGACTCGTTGTAAAAAATAACGCTCTGAAATACAAAAGAATCTTCTTCATCGAAGGTCTCTCTCTCAATTATTTCCATCAAAGGATTTTGATGAGCCGTGTTCTCTGGTTGATCAACGTTGGGGAACACTTTCTCAATGTCAATTTCGAGTTCCATAGCCTCGAGGGAGAGGTCATGGATGTCTCTTTCGCCTTGAGGTGCCTCCTCTTCTTACACAATATTTTTTATTTTCTTTCTCAAGGGAAGATTGTGGGAGCTTTGAATTTTTCCCGAAGGAGGGTTCTTATCTCCTCCTCTGCCTGAAGAACTATGGGTTACTTTCTTAATTTGGTGGGTCGTTGGAGCACTTCTCTGAGATGTTGTACTCTTTGGAGTGACAGTTGGGGATTGGGCAGTCTTGTTATCGAGACATTTTATTTTCTATTTGTATGAATCATTGGTGCTAAGTATCATTTCCAGGTTACCAGTGTCACGAGCAGGAGTGCTTGAGACATTATCTTTGTCTTCATTTAGAATAACATTAATAAACAAATTGTTGAAGCCAACTGCCTGTAGATATTCTACAAAAATTCCAGTAGGGTCAAACCCTTTTATCCTTTCAACATATATTAGTTTCAGGCTATGGAAATGGCCTGCAAATTCATCAATCTTGTTCATATTTATAAATATTAAGTCCCCAACTTTCCAAGGCAGAGGTATGAATTGTTTTTTTCTCTTTTCATGGAAAAAATGCAACTAGTAGTTGTATTGCCTTGCTATTTCAGTAACAAACATTTTGTCAAATATGTGGGATGGAAGGAATGAAGGATTTTACTTGGAACCAAAAATCCTTATGAAGTTGTAATTCTCCATTTGTTCCAGTGTCCCCTTACTATCCAGGAACTTACTCGCCTAGTCAGACATCCGAGGAGTGTCCTTTCCAAACACCGGGCCTTTAAAAACTAAGACAAAATCATTAAAAAGTTCATAAAAATGTTAGGAAGCTTTGTGACTCCATAATGTTTGATACCAGAAGGTTACCGAGTCGAATTCACAACTTACCTTCTTCCACACAGATAATATTTGAAACTGGCATTATCACGAAAACCAAATAAGATGACATAAATAATTTCTTCTCCTTCTTGTATTGTGACAATTGGGAAGAGATTTCAATGTTAATCAACTTTCCCCAATCGAATATGGCATGTTCCTTGACCGTAAATTATAAAATGTAAAGAATCATGTGGGAAATGTTGGTTGTAGTTTCTTGTCTTATTATCCTCTTGAAAAGCCAAGCAATTTCCCGAAATGGATTTTTGAATGAGATAACCTGCAATCTCATGATGTCCTCGGTGACAGTCGTTGGGTTCTCTAGGAACTAAGGCAAGAGGTCTAATCCATTGTCATGCTTCTTTAAGAATTATTTGCAATCTTCACCTTTGAAGGTAAGCATTGGCTTGGGCAGTCTCAACATCTTACAAAATACATGAGGCGACAGAGAGACAGGGGAATGATCCCACAATTGAATGATACACTAGCTTGGAATATATCTTTCGGCGCACCAGGTGATCAAATCATTACAGTCAAAGCCTTCTGGGACACAACCTGCATGTGCAATTCCAGATGTCCACATTAGTTCCTTCTGGGAAGAAGGGGATGAGTAGTAATAATATTCTCCAGACCACTAAAAGATCTAGTCCTCATGCCCAAACATATTCAATGTATCTCGATAGAACTATTGTTGAGTTGCTGCCATAAGTTGACGAGAACGTTCCTTTTCTCCAGATAATGTTTAAAATGAACGCTTGAGAGGGATACTATAATCCTCTGTAAATCCTAGTTTAATGCGTTTTAACAGGATATCTCCTTGATCCCTTCGCTTATTAATGACAATTTTTACGAACCTACATGATGATTTGTTAGCATTCAAAGCATACTAAATGTGCATTGGGAACAACACGAGGGTGACGGGGACGGACGAGAGCGAAATAGAATTTGAAACTTTTGTCAACTCTGAAACTCGTGAACCCATGACATGCAGAAGGTTCAAAATCATCTAAGTACAGAAAAGCGTGGAAGTCGGTCAGACTCATCATAGGAGGAATGATACTTGTAAGTTCAGGGAGTCTAGGGGTCAAAATGTAGATCGCAAAACTTTTGGATGCAAAATGTATATCACAAAACATGGGATATGAGAGTTCGACCCCACCAACCCAGGAACCCGCGATCACAAAATCACTTAAGTATAGAACTAGAAAGGGAAAGTAGAAGGGAAAAATGGAACAGGGAAAAAACAGGTAAGTATAGAAGAGGGAAAAGAAAGCGAGAAAAGAATTTGGGAAAACAGAAAATGGGAGGGAGATTTTTGGAAGTGGGAAATGATTTGAACAAGATGAAATATGTATAGCAAGTAATTTGGGAAAAGGAAGAGTATAAGATGGAGTAGTTTCAAACTTAACAAAAAGTGGTTGGGTCTTAGATGATGATGGGGGAAACTCATGAGGAATTGAGGTTCCTTCTTCTTTGGTCACAACAAATTTAAAAGAATGGGGAGAAGGAGAACCTAAGAGAGGAAAATATTCTCGACTCTCAAGCCTAAACCAATTTACAACTTCAGGGATGCAAGAACATCAAAAGTTTCAAGACTTTATTCTTTTAGCTCAGGAGAAAAAGATGAATATTCTACAATGAAATCTCCTAGTTTTGACTTTACAGGAGTTTCAGCAATAGGAAAATGAAATATGAGAAATGACAACTGGTGTATGGAAAGCAGAGTTAGGTAAATTTCAAGAAGTACCTGAGGATTTGGAAGAGGAAGCTCCTTGCAAAAATTTTCCCTTCTTTAAGATTTTTTCCGGATTAGGTTCACGTGCAGCCAAAGGTGACTATGGATTCAACCTCGTGTGTCTACCTTTGGGAGCCACATCTGAAATTTGGAGTCGCCTGGTGCAATATGTAGTATTTTGTTTATTGATTACTGTGCACCATCAAAATCAATATTTTCTCTTGTCGTACAAACCAGGGAATTGTCTTCAATCCAGTCCTCGACATCAATGCCAAAAATGTTAGCACTAGAAGTCACACTTAGATTGATGTAAGTGAAATCCCAATACCCATCATAATGTGAAATATAAATGTTTATAAAAGGTGGAAAATGGATAGAAAAATCAGAAAATAATGTCAATTATAGATAACTCCATACAATATACACCAACAAATAAGGCCTTGAATAACTTCAAATTAGGTTTTAAGAGATAAAGTAAGTAGGTGGAAGACTAAACAAGAAATGTGTAATATGCATATCATCTACATCAAGTAGTAATAACACACATATGAAGAAATCTCTCTGAAATGAGAGCCTCTTAAAACAAAGAGAAAGACTCTGATATATTAGTAAACATTATCACAATAGATATTTTATTGCAACAAAGATACAATCAACCAGATGAATAATTCAACAGACTGTAATCATAATAAGATAGCAAAAAGATGATAAAGAAACAAAACTGATTTCCATTATACAAAGTGTCTTAGGTATGGTCTATACAATAGGAGAAACTCTGCTACATTGACAATATCAAAATATGAATCCTCTCTCACACCATTCGAACCCCTCCTCAGTCTTAGAATCTTATTTTTATAGCCTAAACTATCATTGAAAACTTTACAATTCGAAAAAAAACTTCTTCATAGGATCTGTTTTCCTAAGGGTGGCGTAGAAACATGTGTATAACAAAAACAAAAATATTGCTATTTTCCAGGATGATGTTGGCAACGTTTGCAACATCTTTTTTTAAAGATGATGATGTGTCCATTTGAGTGTATTATCTTTAGGCAGGTGGCCTCCCAGCTCACAAATGACCTTCAGAAGTTGATACACATTTATCTTGACATATGGCAGCTTCTCTTCCCTCCAAAAACTCCAAAAACTTGAGTTCACAGCGCAACGCTGCAAACTGCCCTGAAATCGCTAGTTCGCAGTGCCAAGCACTGCGAACTTTCCTATAGTGGCCTATTTGATTATATCAAAGTATTTAACATCCAAAAACTATATCAGGTGTTCAAAAATATTGTAGACTTCATAATCTTGATCATATTGATTAAAGGAAAGCACCCAAACTGATACTCATAGTTTACCAAACATAGCCATCACCAAAAATGTTGTAAAATGAATGAAACATGGAATTTGACCAAAATTGATGTTGGTTATGGAGGCTCAATATCTTCATTTTTTAATTCTAGAGCTTCTCCTGGTGGAAACCTTGGCCAACATTTATGGGTTTTTCTTGGCCAATTGTTCTTTAAAAGGTTATAGTTCCGCCTTCAATTACCTGATTTGAGCTTGATGATATATGTTCTTCCTATAGAGATTTATGAACTGTCCATGAAGTGGCAGGAATATTTTAGCCAAGAGCCTAGCCTTCTAAATAGTCTCATGGTACATGCCCATCATCCCCTTAAGCTTCTTCCTAGAATCCAAGTCTTCCTTCTTCAATTTATCAACGTCATCTCTTGCTTCCTTGAGTTGCCTCTTGAGCCTCTTGAAAGTGGGATTTGTTTCTTGCTAAGGAGTAGTGATGTCAATAACTTCAATAAGCTTCTCAAAATATTTAGATTTACCTTTCCTCTGGGATGAAGTCTCTACTGCATAATCCTTCACCGGGGAATTTTCCTTGGTTGTTGCTCTAGTAGAAGGCTTCCTAGTCTTAACTTTGTCTACAACAATGGGTGAAGGAAAAACACGTTTTCTTCCTCTCAAGCATGTGGATTTTCTTGAAGGAGACTCCATAGGAATAGGATCTACCATAGGTGAAGCTTCTCTATGTGAATTTTGTGAGGGGCCTCCTGCTTCTGTTTCATTTTTTGCTATGTCAACTTTATCAGTCATAGTACCCCTTTTATTCTTGCTAACCTATGAATACACATTCCTCTCAACAGGAGTAGGACTTTGTATCTTGGACTGTGGAGTGGGGGAAACATTTGATTGAAACTGCAATGAAGTGAGGAATGTTTCCCAATCAATGTTTGTCTTTCTCAATTCTTCCATCATTAACATATTAATAAGGCCAGAGTGAAAGGTAGTGGTGTCTACCTGCTTTGACTTGGATTGAACTCTGTCATCCATTTTACCAATGCTTCTAAAAAGATAAATAGGGAGGTTCATTGCTTCTTTCCCTATGAAGTGTAGCAACAACCTAATGTGGTATTGGTATACCATGTTAAACCTCCCCTCACAGGTGAAATACCTATGGATAACCTTCAACATCTTATCAAAACCTTCAAGCATGTGGCTTCTATGTACCCCTTTGGACAAGTTGTCCTCTTGATACTCTAGCTTAAGGAATTCCTTAGAGAAGGAAGCATTTAAGACATAGACTTGAACCGCTTTTCTCTAGTGTTGGGTATCTCTATTGCAACGGATATAGAATGTTATGAAACCTCAAAATATAACATCCCCACTTTGGTTATATTCCCAATAAAGTTGAGTTCAAACTCTCTGGCCACCTCGGGATGCCCCCTCTACATATTTTGACTGAAATTATTGCAATGTACCCCCTGAAAGGCTTCCCTGAATAAAGGTTCATATTCAAGGAGATGCATATCATAAGGATTTTTTCTTACAATGTACGCTCCGTTGTGAGTCTTCTTATGTTGTTGACTATTCATAACTGCTGCTAGAAGAAATTTTTTCTGTAAATTTTAATGACAACTAGATGTGTGAAAATATGGAATACATGAAATTAGGGTTTTGATGGCATAATTGTTTTCAATAGGCTGACCTTGTACATAGATTTAAAAACCTTACTCTGTACACATTTAGGAATGAGACAAGGCATTATTCAAACAGGAAGGATAAGGAAAATCAACTGAGAGTTATAATAAAAGGAAGACAAAAGATAAATCTTTGCTAAAATAGGTCTTTCAACAACATAAAAATTGGTTAATAGTATTAATAATGTCTGCAACTTTAAGCCCGCTTCAACAGATGATCAACCATGCGTTTCAAAATTGATAGGGGTAAAATTCACTCGTTTAAGGTTGAATTTCAAAGGGTGCAGAAGATGAAAGTTTCAACAATTGTGGAACAAAGGGTTGTTGGAAGATTGATTGTTGTCATTGATGTCAACCCTAGTCATGGGTTTTGGACCGCAAGATTGATAAAGGTATTTGGACATGAAGGAAAATGCACATGCATATAAAACACCCATGAATGGATAGTATACATCATGTTGTT
>ML777736.1:0-30962 GCA_009831015.1 Picea engelmannii
TCGGGAGCATTTTGTAGTAGCTCATATCTATTGCTTGTATGGCCATCTGAGGTTTATGCCAGATCATCCATCTATTGTATTGATCTTACATTGCTCATAATAAAAAGGTCATATCTTTTCTTGTGCTTCTACATCTTGAGTATATTGTGATCTCCATGTGTTGATGAATCTTGTATGCACTTAATAACTCAATAAATTAGTAGTAGTTAGTGATTCCAAGAAAGAATTTGTCTTGGGATCATTACATAAGCATACTTAAAACATCCCACACCCAAAAAAATATCAAGATCTGAGATTTCATTGAATTCATTCCCCGAAGTAATTCTTTGTAAAGTTTTATTCATGAAATATATTCTTCACTACAAAACATCTCAACAAACCAATTGACTAAATATTAATAAATGAATCTTGTCGAACACAAGACTAAATCTCAATGAATTCAATAGAAATCTTGGCTTATATCTGGAATTCACATACATGGTTTTGAATACTCCATGATCATATAATAAAATTCTTTGACGAATACAGGAAAACACTCAAGAACTCAATCTTATGCTCAGTTGAGAAATATGAACAAAAGGTCTTGAGAAAATGTCGTAGAAGAATAAAAATAATGGAGAAGATAGACATCTTATATCTTCCTTGATCATAAGATTCATTGCATATTGATGACTAATCCATTCTATTATGATATTTTGATTACCTCCTTCTAACCCTTTGATGAAGTCATTTCTTTCCTTTTAAAACCGGTTTTTCTAACTCCTCGAATAGTTAGGGATTTCTTTTTCTTGGAAATACCACTTTAATTATTTCTTCAAATAAGTATCCTTAATAAATTCACATCATTAACATATTCATTTTGAAATGTTCCCTTTTTCATCTTTCATAAAAAAATTCAAATAAACTTTATTTTGAAACTTTTTAATTAACTACCAATTTAAAGAGAGGATTGTGTTTTAATTTTTTGGATGTGATATTAAAACTTTCAGCCATGGAAACCAATTTAGATGTAATTTTAATTGTTTTATCTTACCAGTGAGTCCTCCTCGGTGAAATTCCAATTCTTGAATCTCAATATATGACCTCATGAAGTCGAGGTGTCAAGTAGATTTATCGTCATAGAATGAAAATATTTTTTATTGTTCTTTTAATGTTTGAGAAAATTATGGCCAATTTCAGCTCTCAATACCTATTCCATCATATTCCTCATCGAAATATTTTTCCAATGAGGTAAATTTTGTGCGATTATGATTCTCGGATCTCAAGATATGACCTCCAGAACATTAAGACTTAGCAACCATCGATCATTTTAATGGGTCAATCTGAGCCCTTGATTTGAATTTTGCCCATTCCCTTAAGAAATTCAACTTTTTGTTAAAATACTTATCACACATGCATGGTAGTTTTTAAGTCTTTAGTGTATATATTAAAAAGTGTAATATACACTTAGTAAGAAACAAGAAACCCCTTAAGAAATTAATTAATTAATTAATATTTTGACCAACCAATAATCCTCCACCCATGCCCAGTCAACATGAATCAGAAATGAGTCATTAGTCCACATTTCATCGTGTGATAGGTCACCATCAACTGCCACTATCACCAATAGTTATTTTTCATGTGTCACCAATTGTGAGCTTCCATGTGTCTTCCATGTGTCATAAGTAATTCCCTACCATGCATCTCCAATAGTGGACCGACATGTGTAATAATCTGGTTGGTTGATAGTTCATGTAATTAAAATATAGTTTAAGTGGGTAAAAGGTGAACGATAGGGGCTATGAGAGGGTAGTATAAGAGGGGTAAAGTGTAGGTGGTGGAGGGATAAGGTGAGGTAGGGTGGTGGAGGGATAAGGTGAGGTAGGGTGGTGGAGGGATAACGTGTGGTAGGGTGACGTGGGGGGCGAGGAGTGTGGGTAACGAAGGGGTGTGGTGGGTTGGAGTATAGTGGGTTCGTGGGTTGGGGAGGTGAGCGGGTAAGGTGAGTTTGACTGATGAGTGAAAATTAAATAAGAATGGAGTAAGAGGGGAGGTAAGGGATATGATTATGGTGGGTGTGGAGCATGGTGGGTGTGAGGGAGGTGAGGCTTATGAACCAACCCACCATGTTATGAACCCATGAACCTGATAGAACATAAAATAATACAAGTATTGGATAGGTGAAGAGTGGAGGGAGGGTTGTTGAGTGAAGAATAAAATTATAAGTGTAGAGTATGAGAGAAGAGAGGAGTGGAGAAGAAATGGATAAATAAGGAGATGGTGGAAGATGAGAAAAAATTCCAAGTGTTGGACAAGAAGAAATGGGAAGAGTGGAGTGAGGAAGAAATTTGAAATAAAACTAAGTATATAAGAGAGGAGATGTAGTAAAGGAGACGAGACTCAAGAAAACTTGTAAGTGTGAGAAAAGAGTTTATTCCTATCATTCTTACCAAGTGTGGAATTATGTGTACCAGGAGATAAACATGGTTCTGAATAATTAGACATGGTTCCAAGACATCACATGGTTCCATAAGAATGATCATGGTTCCAAGAATTCTTAATTCCAAGAAAAATTAGCTTCTTCCCATATTGAATAAACATTTTTTTTTGGTTTGATGAAAAGATAGATATCTTGAGCATACGAACTCAAATTTTGAATTCATGAAATGCATGATGAAGATGAGACTAAGGGATACAAAAAGAACTTGTAATAATTCGAAAAATTTCTTCTTCTGATATCAATTTTTTCATTATTCCATGAGAAGGAAAATAGGGGTGAGAATTTTTTTATCAACAACTAGATCCAACTGTGGGATAGTGGCCCCATGTGGGTCACTGAGAACACTAGAATCTGAAAACCAAATGTCTTCTCCATTGGGATATGGAGTCATATTCAAATAGAAACTGCCTTATTATTAAAAATTTGAATTGAAGAAACAAACTATGTACATACAAGATCTACTTACCCTACCTTACTTAAAGGTAAGGAACACTTTTAGGTGTAGGTAGATTTTCTATGGATCCATTCGAGCATCCAACTAATCTTTGGAATGAGCTCCAGAACTATGAAACATTATGGATCTTGTATGAATGAGTCAAGGGAAATCTCAATGTGTACTGGAGAAAAAATGAACCAGGTGTGTTGAGAATCGGATTGCATTGCTTCACCAACAATGCTTTGGAACCATGATTCAATGAAATCAACTCTTGCTTGTGTTGTGGCTGCAACAACCCCCCTTTGGTTTTTCTTTTACAAGAGAAAATAAAGGGACCCCCTATTAAAATTTCAATCATATTGCCTAATCCTCTACCACTTGAGCCTAATGCTATCCCTTTGCCTACTTTGAGGGAGTTGGGGGTTTTATCTTGATGGATGATTGTATTTTATGGGTGTTTATTATTCCTCTTGATCTCATCATTTCAAATGTCTTCATGATGCATATTGGACTGTTATATTTTTTGACATTTGTATGATGGAATTGACACGCTCTCTTCGGACCTTTTTCTAATTCCGAAGTGTTTGAGGATACTATGTGGCTGCATGGCTTGATGTTCTATTGCATTTGTTGGATTACTGAGAGGAGGGGTGAATCAGTATGATCACTTTATACCAATTTTAACCACAATATATATATTATTTCACTTTAACAACAATGTTCAGTAGTATATCATCAATGTATCATCTATGATTGCATCCAATCATATATATCATAATCATGTAAACATAAGAAACATCACATCACATCAAGAACACAGTACACCAGTATTTACGTGGAAACCCAAATGGGAGAAAACCACATAATCCTTTCTTATATATATCAAGAATTCATTCATAGGAAGCACCAACTTCCAAATTCTCCATCTACAACTGGAAGGAGGTTCCAACCCCCTATTCTTAATCTCCAGCCTAAAGTAAACTACAACTCCCTAAATTCTCTGGCTCCAACCAAAAGGAGGCTACAACCCCATGGGTTCTTCGGCTCCAACAACCTAGTTATCAGGCTCCAACCTGAAGGAAGATCTAACTCCTTTATTCTTAGGATCCAACTGTAAGGAGGCTATAACCCCCTTTCATTTCTCCATCTTGCCACCCTGAAATATAAGTGTAGACCAATTGTCACAGAATCTACCACTATCACTGCCACAAATTCTATCACTGTCACTGCCACTGCCACTATCACTATCACTGTAATTTTCACTATCACTATCACTGTCATTGTCATTTTCACATCAACATGTAACATGTCACTATATCCAACCTATCACTTTCAATCGATCATGGTCACAACAACCTGTCCAACCAATCACCGTCACAACAACCTATCCAACCAATCACTGTCTCATCCATGAAACCATATCCACTCTCATCCACATGCAACTCATGCCAAGATCACCAAGATCATATCTCAAACCATATGCTAAACATCACCAACACATGCCTCTACCAAGCATGTACCAACATCACCACATACCATCACAAGATATGTGTCTCAACCAAGTACCAATCTTATACCATGCATTAACCATGCATCAACCTATACATGTACCATCAACAAGTGAATCAACCATGCACCAAACATGTATCACCACCTATACCACAACAAGTGCATCAACCATGCACCAAAATTGTACCAAACCCTGCATCAACCATTCACCTCAATACTCAACACTTGTACCATAACATGTGCCAACCATGCACATCAACAATATACCATATCATGCATATCAACCATGTATATCAACCATGTACATCAACACCATAACATACACCAATACTTTACCATACCATGTATCAACCAAGCACCATAACAAGTGTCTCAACCATATACCATATCATCCCATATACCATGTATCACAAGATATCCTAAACAAGTAATACCAATGGTGTACTTCAACCAAGTACTATAACTCAGAATTATGCCATGTACCATACCATAAGCCTCAAGTATATGCCAATATAATAAAGATGTGCCTCTAATAATGAACCATAACAACCATATACAAAGTACCATACATAAGAGTGTTGCTCACTCAACCAACCAGCCAACATATACTATATCCAAATATCACAACAACCATACCAAGAATTCCTCAAGCATTCACCATACCATAAGAAAATGTGATCATTAAAACAAACATGTAACCATACCAAAACTTTTGTAGATGATATGAACCTGTAGAATGTTGACTTGGGAACTCGATTCAGAGTTCAGGGACCTGGTACTAAAATATACTCAAGTTTTCATGAGTTTTTTCACATGTACGCTAATTTATCTTCTACATCCCATGTATGTACACAATTTCCTCCATTGCATCTCGTGTACATACACACCTTCCTCTAATGCAGCCCGTGTACACCTCAGAAACTAGGGTTTTTCTCAAATTTTGTAACTCTGAAACTGTCGACCCTTCACACTTTAATCTCCTCAGAAAAGTGCCACCACATTCAACCTCGTATTCACTTATTGATTACCAATAGAAAGATAAACCATTACAAAATTACTAGACCATAACAAATTTACAAGATAGATGTTTAATGTAAGTGTGTGTGAATGTACAAATGAATGACTCCATGAGGTGTATTTATACAAATTCTAGGTAACTCCCCTCCTTACTTTAGGGCTTATAGGGTTTTCTTGTTACAACAACTTTACCCCTTTGACTAGTTCACTAGGGCTTCTTAACCACACTTTGGGGCTTCCAAATTTACAAGGCCATATCTCCTTAACCGAGAGGAACCACGTGGCGTTCCACATAACACTGAAAATGGAACGATGAGTGCTATCCATATATGAGGTTGTTTTCTGTATTTACATTTTCCTTCATGTCCATATTCCTCTTTCAACATCACTATTGGAATATGCTACCAGAATTCTTCAAATGTATCCAGCACAACTATTGACCTCAATCAACTTTGGGTCCCATAACCACATGTCCAGGGCTACATGTAGATTGAATAAAATGTACCCAAATAAATCATCATCAATCTCAATCATACCGATGATAACCAACTATCCAATGATCTCATCCACATCTCTAGGGATTATAGACTTCTCCAAGGGTTGAAATCAATCTCTAAGGGTTGACATCAATCTCCAAGATCACTCTCCAAGGGTTGACATCAATCTCTAAGGGTTGACATTAATCTCGAAGATCACTCTCCAAGGGTTGACATCAATGACAACCAATTGTCCAAACCAACTATCCAACAACATGTCTTGGATGAGGTTGTCGATGATTATTTGTTGATTGACTAATTCAAATTCTACATCCTCTTGCCAACATGTTATGTTTCATTACTTCATACTTATGCTCTCTCATACGGATCCTACTCTTCTGTTTCAAATTACAATATGTAGTCTTAAGACACTCATCTATAGTCACCACACTATTGTTCAATAAACCTAACACTATTATAACCCTAAATTGTACGATACATGCATACCTCTACTTGCTATCTTTGCCAAGCCATCACCGAAAAGCTCTTCTAAAAACCATTTTTTTAAGGTGTATGCACCCTACACAACTACTTCCCATGTACACATGCTTGCTACACCACTACAGCTCACGTACACTCACAAAAAATCACGAAAAATGAAAATTGAATATGGATACGGGTTTCCAGGCCGTTACTTAACCGTTTGACCATCCATAGCCAGTCACACCAACCGTTACTATCTCTTTTGGCCTATAAAAGAAGGTGTTGAGGCCCCACTCCAAAGGGAAGCACGAGAGCATAGAAACTCTGCCCATTTCAATATTCCCCCGTTGCCCCAATATTTTGCAACCACATTGTGAGTTTGATATAGAATGCCATCTTCCTCCTTTGCAAATCCTTTCCATTTCCCTAGAGATAAATGAAGAGGAGAAGAACACATGGAAGCAGTTGGTGCATGGTGAAGAGGAGCTCAGGACCAAGTTCGAGGAGCAGTGTCGGTCTCATGTTGTAAACAAATTTTGAGATATTAATATAAAGAAGTACTTTTTCCGTCCCGCCAAATGACGTCTTAAATATTTATGATTTTTTTACATTTCTTGGTTATGATGTTTATCCCACAATCATACATAAAAGACAAGTATAGGGATCCGGTAGGCATACCTTAAAATCTGCATCCGGTGTCTATCCCTTTGCGCTCGGTTTTTTCCTGACTACAAGTCTCCTCCCAAGGCTGACCTGCATTCACCAAAATACAAACAAGAAACTACAAGCATGCATTCTATGTATGGATTAGTGGGTTAGACATCATAACCAAGAAATGTAAACAAATCATAAATATTTAAGATGTCATTTGGTGGGACGGAAAAATTACTTCTTTATATTAATCTCACAAAAGTCGTTTACAACATGAGACCAACATTGCTCCTCGAACTTGGTCCTGGGCTCCTCTTCACCATGCACCAACTGCTTCCATGTGTTCTTCTCCTGTTCATTTCTCTCTAGGGAATTGGCAAGGATTTTCAAAGGAGGAAGATGGCATTCTGGCTCAAACTCACAATATGGTTGCAAAATATTGGGGCAATGAGGGAATATTGAAATGGGTAGAGTTTCTATGCTCTCATGCTTCCCATTAGAATGGGGCCCCAAAACCTTCTTTTATAGGCCAAAAGAGATAGTATAGTTGGTGTGACTAGCTATGGATGGCCAAACAGTTAAGTAATGACCTGGAAACCTGTATCCATATTCAATTTTCATTTTTCGCGATTTTTTTGTGAGTGTACGAGAGTTGTAGTGGTGCAACAAGTGTGTGTACGTGGGAAGTAGTGGTGTAGGGAGTGTACACCTTCAAAACAATGGTTTTTAGAAGAGTCGTTCAGTGATGGCTTGGAAAAGATAGCAAGTAACATGGCCTGATGTTAGGTATGCATGTCTGGTGCAGTTTAGGGTTATAACATTACCTCTTTGAGTTCTCTATAAGTTATTGAGTCTTTAAGGGATTCTGGTCTATCATACCAGTACTCCCTGCTTTTTCATCTTTTACTATTGGTTTTCTGTTTTGAGAAGTTACAGAGGTGTACACAACCTGTAGTGGGTCTTCCCACATGCATACGTGCCCTACCTTTGAACATCCCGCGTACATACACAGGTTGCTTAAGTGTAAGTAGCGTGCCTGTTTCAGGAAGAATTTTTCTCAAGAAGAGGTAGTCATCATCTTCCCTGATTGAAGTCATGTTCTCTTTAGTTACAGTCTTTGTGCCTACGTTTGACATCAATTTCTTTATCTTTTAATGATTTCTTGTCTTTTCGTTGAAAGGGTTTTTTTTTATGATTTTGTGAGTCTTTTTTTGTTTTATCCTTTGTGGTTCTTTCAGTGACTCCCTGCGATCCGAAGTAGACCTGAAGTCAGTTTCCTGGGTCTTGTCTTGTCTTTACTTTTCCCTTTTACTTGCTTTAGAAGAAAAGAAAATAATTCATTTTCAAGTTTCTTATTTTGAAGCATAAAAAATAAAATAAAAATCAGTTTCTTGTTTGGTTAAGTAATTAGGTTAGTTGTCTTTATTTGTTAGGAAGAAGATTGATTTATTAAGTTCTTTACTGAATACTTAGGAATTTAAGTAGCTCGTAGTCAAGTAAAATTTAGTTTTGAGTTTTTCTTTTAAAAGATCTTAGAAAGAAAATTTAGTTAGAAAAGTTGGTTAAAGATTTTTCAATTTGTAAATTTTTGTTTGTTGAAGAAGAAGTAATTGTGTTTCCAGCATTTGTTCTTCTCTTTTGTCTCTTTAGAAACACCATCAGTTTCATTTCCATTCCTTTGACTTAAGATAAGCCACTTAAAATTAACGCTTAATTAAAATTAATCATAATTTCATGTTTGTAGGGTCCATCGACTAGATTAGGCTAGAGCCTTGATTTAGATTGGAGAAGAAACTCTTCAAGGCTATAAAACAAACATAGGAGTCTGTGCTAAAGAGTGAAAAATTCAAGTAACATGGAAATTATCCTTGACCCCCCTCTAACACAGGGGTTGAACACGAGGTCACGTGCAGAAAGGTAGTGGAGATAAAGCCTCCAAATTTGGACCAATCGTAGCATAGGAACACATATAGAGGACTTATCTTGGGATTACGTTGATCCCATTTGGCACAAAGCTTCATGGGTCTCGAATCCATTCGAGGTCCTCATTCATCTTCTGGAACACTTGATTTTGATACCCTCGATAGGTTTCGGGCTTGATACCCTGCTCATTGCGGTCGACCCGACTGTTGACTGTACCCGCTTGGTAGTTGTTCATGAGCTGGCAACCTAGTTACATTGATTTTAGGGAATTATGCAGGTGACTGTGGGGGTATACCATGGTACCTAGGGAAAACATTGGGCCACTCTTTGTAGAGTATACCCGGAGGGTGCTTCCGTGTTCGAGTTGCACTTGCATCGATAAGTTTCTCTAATGTTGGTTGTTGTAATTTTTCTTCCAACTAGTAATAGTGGTTTTCTTGTTGCATCTCACAGGAAAATTTTATAGTGTGTTTTTGGTCTTCAATGTTAGAAAAGCCTTAGTGTGTCGTTGATCTTCTCACACAGTGGAAGATCAAGAGCTCCACTGGTCACGAAGGCTTTTGGGCCTGCCACCGGTTAACTTGGAGCCACCATCGCCACCGCAAAGGAGAAGACTAAACCAACAAGGGTATTTTGAGGTGACCGGGCCATAGGAAACTGTACCCAAGCCATAACCGAGAGGAGAACATAAGTTTTCGGAGGAACCGAATATTTATCAACTTGGAGAAAAATATCTCGGTCCATACAACCCTTCGATCACTAACTTGTCGGCGCCACTTTTGATACAAATTTCCCCTCCATGGGTAATGCATTAAGAGCGTCAGAAAGTCCTATAAGCAGCGATGGAAGAAAATGTTGCCACTTCATCAGGGAGTCCTCATACTCCCTCTACGACCTCCACAACTGGGGGTGTTCCACCTCGTAACTCACCTTCGTAGGTCCGGTCCACTATGATCTTGACCACCTCTACCCCGGGAAGTGGTCTGATTCTGTCCATGCCAGCGATCATTGCATCGTTTACGTAGAGTGCGACGGGCCCTCCATTTTTATAAGGGATGCCCAACTTTGACACGAACTCGGTCCTCACCTACTCCACCCTATAGACTTTAGGTATGGGGGAAGCGATCTCTAACGCTCCTCTGGAAGGGTCCATGGGGTGTACCTCATCCCCCTATAACACTCTTCCTTATGGTGGGGGTCATATACCTCTGTCATCCCCCTCACTTGGTGGTGCTTCTCAGCAGCCTGCCTGGATGAACATGAATCACATCTTGTTCTGAGAAGGTAATCAAGGAACTTCTTCCAATACCACTTCGGTGGGTTCTTTGTCGTTCTCTTTGTTTGGCATGTTTGGTAACAACGCATTCTCGTCAGTTGTCATCTCAGCCAGGGGCAACCCTGGTTTTGGATCACAAAATCCTGTGCAGGGTACTATTCCTGCACAGGGGGCACGCACTTCTTAAGGACCTTGGAATCCGTGGCAGGGATCAATTCCATCGTCAGGGATGTTGACTGGGGGAAACCCTTCCATGGTCAATGGAACCTCAGGTAAGGCTCAGTACCTATGCCCATCGGATCAGTAGGGGGTAACCCTTTCTACAACCTTTGGAACACAATGTCGGGAGCAATCCCTTCTCAACCCTCAACGTCCTATTATGGGATTCAGTCCATGACGTCTCAACTAGCGCAGTATTCGAATGCTAGCCTAGGCCATGGTTTTTAGCAGAACCCAGGCCAACAACCTAACTTTTCCTAGCAACCTAGTGCCAGCCAAATCCCAGGCTCCTATCCTCCTATACATACTCAACAACCTAAGCTACCATTTCTGGCAACTTTGCATTTGCCAGAATTGTCAAGATTATTGAATGAACCAATCTGTCATGATCCACATTGGTGTGCTATGTCGACCAAGTTACCCTTGGACATTCCAATGTTCAAGGGCAAGACTAATGAAGATCCAGGTGATCACGTGACTACCTTTCACTAATGGTGCTCATCCAACTATTTGAGAAATGACTCTGTCCAGTTGCATTTTTGACAACACACTCTTATCGGGAGTGCCACGAAATGGTACATCGAGCTTGACCGCTCAAGATACTCTACTTTTGGAGAATTGGCAATGGTTTTCTTAAATCATTTTCAATTACCTGTGAGATATGATGTCGGCACTGAAATGCTGGTCAACTTTGAGTAGACAAAGGCTGACCATATCTCTGATCACATCCGAGAATGGCAACATTGGAAGAGTTTGATTAAAGTACCAGTTCCACCAGCATTCCTGTTGGAATGGTTCCTTAAATATTTGGTACCCCAGTTATCCAAGGATGTAGGAATGTCGGGGGTATTTTTGGAGGAAGAGGCGATAATGAGAGCTCAACAACTAGAGATGATTTACTCTCAGTCTAGTTTTCTTTATGAAGTTTTTCTAGATGCACCATGGTCTATTCTTGATAAGACCAAACACAATTTTTGGACCACATGCTCAGATGTCAGATGTACACAAGGTGAAATTGACGAACTCAAAGGCCAACCAGCAGGTCAAAGGGAAGAAAAAGTAGCGAAAGAAGGGTAAGGGGGATAAGAAATAGACCAATACTGTTGGCAGGGGAACATAGAGAGAAAGAAGTCAAAGTATCCATGCAACCTTTGCGTAGAAGACCACCCGAATCACCTGTTCCCTTGACTCACGGAGGCCCAAAAGTTATTGGCGTAGCAGCAACCTGCAGTGTTAACGAACCCATTTCCTCATGGGAAAAATTTAACTCAAGCCTTTGCGAACGCGGATGGGGGCAGTCAGGGACCCCCTTCATCATTTAGTAATCCCTTGACCTTGAATATCTATATGTTGAAAGGTGAAGCTCACATAGCTACTAGGGCACATGATTACGGAATGCCAAGTACTGTCAAAAAGGGTAAAGAAGTCGAAAACCCTTATGTTCCTCTCCAGATTGAGAGAACGATGGGTGAAACAATGACACGCATCCCAAAATGAGTGTTCAAGAAGGCTTTTCATAATCTAAATGTGAGGGCCACCCAAAACTACTATGTGGTGGAGGATTTGTCACAAACCCCTTGCGCAATGTCTACTTTGGAGGTCCTCCAGAGATGCTCTTCGCAGAGAAAGGATCTGCCAGACGCGCCCTTAGGATCCACTGAGACATGTAATCTGAGAACTATCATGCTTGATACAACCGACTTGAAGCCTCATCTCCCATACCATGTCGCATTTCAGATAGTAGTGGCTCACCCCACAATATCTTCTACCCGGAATATTTTTCGTACAGTGGTTGATGAGGGTGCCTCGACATGCGTGATGTCATTGGCGTGTTGGAATGCCATTGGCCAACCCATTCTATCTCCTTCACCTACTCTTCTTACGACTTTCGACGGTCGTTCTTTCAGACCACATGGAATCATTCCTTTTTTCCCCATGCAGTTAGGAGGGAATACCATGTGCGTCAAAGTTGAAGTGGTCAATGCACCTCTCGACTACAACCTCATGTTAGGAAGGAGTTGGAAATATTCCATGCATGCAGTGGTTTCCATAGTTTTTCGGGTCTTATTGTTTCCACATGAAGGCCAAATCGTGACCATTGATCAATTGTCCTTCTCCAGACCTGACCCTTCATCGGGGGCATCCATGATCTCGATGATTGATAACCCATAACCCAACGTCGTCAACGTGGGGGTTAGTTTGTTCCCACCTCTCATGGGTACTTTCGATTACCCGCCTCCTTCGGGCGATGTCAAAATGATATCGGATGTCCCCGACCAGCCTAAGGCTGAAATCTTTTCATTGTCGTCATTCCGCGTGACTTACTTTAATGATCCATGGATTCTTCCTTCCCCATCGGCCATGATAGAAGGGATAGGTCATCATGGCATGTCCATTCCCTTGTCCACGGCAGAATTTGCATACTCTATAGTTCAACAAGCTTTTGTCGACCCCAATCTGACTCCCGCATAGGAGTTAGATCCAGTTCTTGAGCTTTCCTCGGCTGAAGGTTCCCTTGCCACTACCGATTCTTTAGACTTGGCCTTGCCCTATGACGAGGTGATTTTATAGGCATTGACTAGTCTAGACAGACCCTGGGATGATCTCCATCACAAATCATATTTCATCCCAGAGTTAGAAAGAATAGAGGCGGGAGAATTTTTGTTGACTATGACTGGAGATAGGTCTTGTCCTATCAATCCTTTGGCTACACACGTAGTTTATGCCGAGGGTAATATGGAAACCATCGCTAAAATGATACCTAACGATATCTCAATAACCCCTGGCATCATGGAGAATGTCTTTTTTGGAGCAGACTGTTCCCCCGAGGAGATTCAGATCTATACAGATTTATTTAAAGAATTTTGCAACATTTTTTCCTGGTCGTATGAGGAAATTCCAGGCATTGATCCAAGAATTGTTGAACATGAGATTACGACTTACCCCAACACTAAGTTCATCTGATAGAAGCTTCATCCGGTTAATCCTTGGAAAGCAGAATCTATTAAGGCTAAAGTAGAGAAACTACTCAAAGTTGGTTTCATCTACCCCATTCAATTGACTCAATGGGTGTCAAATCCTGTTACGATCAACAAAAAGAAGGGAATGATTCATGTATGTACGGATTTTCGTGATTTGAATCAGGCCTGTCCAAAGGATAATTTCCCCACCCCATTCATTGACCAGATTGTTGATGAATGCGCAGGTTGTGAGGTCTTTTCATTCATGGATAGTTTTTCAGGATACAATCAGATACATATTAAGCCCGAAGACTAGCATAAAACAACTTTTATCGATCCATGGGGTACATTTGATTATTAGAAGATGCCTTTTGTCCTAAAGAATGTTGGAGCCACCTTTCAGCGGGCCATGTCTTTTTCTTTCCATGACCTCAAACACATATTCGAGGCTTATCTTGATGATTTAGCGTCATGATCTCGTAAGAGAGCTGATCATCCCACACACCTTCGACTTATCTTTGAGCGATGTCGCTACTATCGGATTTGCTTTAATCTAAACAAGTGCAGTTTTTGTGTGACATCGGGTCATATTTTAGGTTTTATAGTGTCTAAAACAGGGGTCATGGTCAATCATCTAAAGGTTGAGGTGATAGTTCAATTGCCTCCCCTGTGCACAGTCCCTCAGCTTCAGAGTTTACAGGGAAAAGCTAATTTTCTTTGGTGTTTTATCGCAAACTATGTCAAGATCAGTAAAGGGTTTATGCGTTTACTAAAGAAGGGAGTTCCTTTTCATTGGGAGGAAGCCACTCAGTGCTCTTTTTAAGGGTTGAAATGCACCCTCATGTTTTCCCCTCTACTTCGACCACCCAATTATAATAAATATTTCTTATTGTATTTGGCCGTGAAAGAGTCGACCATCAATATGGTCTTGGTTTAGGAGGATGATTTGCTTGAATAAAACATCATTTATTAGCTGAGTCGAGGCCTGGTTGGACCAGAACTCAAATACTCCCACATTGAAAAACTTGCATTGGCAACAATACATGTTGTCCAATGGTTTTGTCACTATATCTTGTTTCACAAGGCCACTGTCATTGTCATTGTGAATCCATTCAATACATGTTGACACGACGTGTAATCGACGAAAATTTTAGTAGATGGATTGTTATCCTCCAGGAATTTGACTTGGATTTTGTGTCGACGAAATCTAAAAAGTCGTTGGTCATTGCAGAACTTATGTCGGAACTTCTAGTCGAGTTAGGTGATGTTACGCCCGAAGAATCACTGATTAAAGGAGATATTTTTATGATTTCATCTTTGGCCCCTTGGTATGGAGATATACTAGTCTATCTCCAGAATTTGAAGTTCCCTGCCTCTACTTCTCGTGATGAGTGTTGACGTATATTCCATCAGGAAAAAAACCATCTCATACTCGAAGACACTTTGTATCGTCGAGGTGTAGATTGCATCCTTCATCGGTGCCTTACTCATGAAGAAGTGAAACTCGTGCTTAACGACTGCCACACTAGAGCATGTGGTGGTCATTTTTCTTGGTTGGAAACAACCCAAAAGATTCTATGAGCCAGTTACTATTGGCCGAAATTAATCAAAGATTGCATTGAATCGGTCAAGCAGTGCCACACATGTCAGATCTTCTCACGGAATATGAGGGCACACCCTACTCCTATGTTTCCTTTCATCACAATTGTCCCCTTCACTAAGTGGGGGATTTATTATACTACATTCCACCCCCCTTCATCCAGGGGGAATCGTTATATCATCGTAGCAGTAGACTACTTCACTAAGTGGGTCGAAGTTATTCCAATGTTCAAAGATGATGGAGAGACAACAACTCTCTTCTTTTTTAATCAGATAATAGCAAGGTTCGGCGTCCTGAAGGATATTTTCACTGAACATGGAAGTCACTTTTAGAACAAAATGATGTCTGAGTTAACATCAAAGATTGGGTTAAGGCAATAACACTCATCACCTTATTACCCATAACTGAATGGTCAGGTAGAAGCTGTGAATAAGTCTCTCAAGTCCATTCTATGGCGAACGACCAATTTGGCCAAGTCAAATTGGCATTTGATGTTGTACTCGGCATTGTGGGCCTACCGAACGTCTGTAAAGACTGCCATTGGTTTCTCACCTTTTCAACTCATTTACAGGTTGGAAGCAGTCTTGCCTATAGAATGTCAGATCCCATCTCTTAAGTTGGCAGTATATTTATTTTCAGACACTTCTCTGCTTGAGGAACGCTTATTATATCTTGAGCAGCTCGATGAGCAATGATGTGATGCAGCCTTCGCTAACGTGGCTCACAAGAAAAAATTAAAGTGTCAGTATGATCGATCCGTTCGTCCTCGTATTTTCTCTGAAGGCGACCTTGTCCCGGTCTATGACCAAGATAAGCATCCCCTGGAGGCAGGCAAGTTCAAACCCATGTGGTTCAGACTGTTCATCGTGAAGGAGGTATTAAAAAAGGGTGCTTATCGTCTGGTTTATTTTGAAGGGAATTCTTTAGCAGAGCCTAGAAATGGGCTCTACCTTAAGAAGTATTACTCATAGGTGGGTCACCTTGGGTGACTTCTTGTATATATGTATAGTTCTTATACATTTTTGTTTTTGTCTTTTTGTTTTATGGATGTGTCATTTTTTATGTCATTTTTTATGTCATCTTTTTCACTGTGGCAGATGTCAAGTGAATCAGACGTGTTCATTGGATTCGCAGGCGGTGCTAGCCAGCACACTCGAAGGCTTCCTTCTACAACTTGGGTGATCTTCACACCTAAAGGCCAATTTTTATCTTCTAGAGGTATCTGTTTAGGTGACGCCACAACCAATGTCGCCGAATACAGTGCAATAATAGAGTTGTTTTGTGATGCCTTGTCACATGGTATATGTTACCTTCGCGTCTACTTAGATGCACAATTGGTTGTGTCCCAGTTAAATGGGGTTTACCACGTTTATGATCCTACTCTACATCGACGATTCTTTAGGGTACATCTCTTAGAACGTTGTTTTGATTACATTATGTATATCCATGTTCCTAGGAGATTGAATCGAATGACATATACTCTAGCTAATCAAGTATTAGATTGGCATATTGCACACACATAAGAAAAAGTACACACATATACATGTAAATACATTTGTAAATAAATGTAACCCATAAGACAAAATGATGTACATATATATATATATACATAAGTGGGCGCAAGCACCTCAAAAAATAATGAGTCTGGTATATAACGCAGGGCTTATGCCCTCAAAATTACACAAAGAGTGCCCATGGCATGTAAATGGTCCACCCTAAGCCCTATTGGCCCCACCATAGTAGACTACAGTGTTTTCCAAATGTCGAAATAGTTGGACCCAAGTCAATGGCACCCCAACAACATGAGGCTGTATAGATGGTAGGAGATCCTCGATCTCGGCCATGGGCACAGTACGGGTGAGTGCGGTCAAGTTCCGCTCCACTCATCTCAAAACTCTCTTAGCCTCTACGGCTGGAGGTACCCCCACTGTTGTCATTGGTCTGGCGGCCACTGCTGATAATGCCTTTGGCCGTGGACGGTGCCTGCTCCGCGCAAAGTCAGTTGGACACAATGATCCCACATCTGTACATAACAGATACAAAGTTGTCAGGTACTCTGGTATACATAAAAATGATATATATAAAAAGAAACTAAAAAATTAAAAACTTAAAAAAGAAAACGTACCTAACTCTCCTAGATTTTCTCTGGGAGGTACGGACATGTCATGATCGTTGGAGAAGTTTATCTCGGCACAGGGGTATCCCTCTATAGCCGGAATCTATTGAGACCACCAGTCAAAAAAAGTATCATCGAAGGCCTCAATGGTCCTCCCTCCCCACTGTCGTGGCAGCAATGTTGCCCATCTACACACTGCTAGGAAGGAGGCCACATGCCCCGTACTATCTCTCGTGGACTAAGACTAGGTACCCTCTCGAAGAAGAAAGGGAACAAAAGAGTCCTGAACCCGAAGTTCTTGTTGTTCCATCCATGACACCCTATGAGTTGTCTCTTCATGCACTCTAGCATGGTTGTGCTCCAATCGAACACTCATGCATTTAAGCATTGTAATGCGCAATGCATATGCGCCCGAGAGGCCTGATGTAAAACCGTGGATCTAGTGATCCACCCAATAAGTAAAACTATCACTTTTAGTGATAGGTTGGTGATTTTTTGGATCGGTACCTGGGAACCCACTTTATCTGTTCTAGCCTCGCAGTGTTGCCCAGTCAACACGACAATGTTGTGAGGACCACGGGGGAAAGCACGAAGATTGACTGGTTCCGCTCTCCTCGAGATGCCAGTCAGAAAATAAATATCTTCAGTCGTTGGATTCAACGATTGTCCCTCGATCATAAACACCTCTGCATCTAGGTGCCAGTAATACACCAAGGAGTTCAACAGCCTAGGTTGTGCCCTCATGAGTGGAAACTGGAAGAATTTCCACAACTCGCATTGTTTTAATGTGGAAATAGTAGCAGGGTCTTCCTCGACCAGTATATCAATGTCCTCATGCTCCCTCTCTCCAATGGACATACATTCTGCAAAATGTCAAGTTCAAAGGGGAGTTAAATAATGCATTTTCACTTTTTTTCATATGTTAGAGGGTGTACGCGAGATGTAATGGGCACTATCGCATATGTACATGGGAAAATTATTCTTTTCCCTTGTGCATATGCGGTTTGTGCTTAGACAACCCACATACACGCAGGGCCGACCTTTTTAAGGGTGCACGCCCCCCAAAAAAACAAAAAAGAAATGAAAAAAGAAAGTATGGAAATGTCGGAGGAGCTAGTTTGTACTTGGTCCAAGCAGAAGTTTGTTTTGTCCAATGAAGCTCCCGGAATCAACTTCTTTCACAAAGGGGTTTTTTTGGATTTTTGGTCAATTCTCAATTTGCAATGGTGATAATGAACTGCCATCTTCTATTTATATACTTTTTTTGCCCTTTTTGTCATTTTTTTACCCTTTTTGTCATTTTTTGACCCTTTTTGTCGTTTTTTCTGGATTGAAAATCATGTAACATGGTTCTTGAGTTTCTCATTGGATGTTACGATACACTTTACTTTTGGTTCATTGAACGTTTTGGGAGTTGGGGCACTTTTAAGGTTCTTTGGTGAAAAGTCGTTTTCCAACTTTGTGCATTTAAGTTAGGATTCGACCTCCACTTGTTGCACCTCGTTGTCTTTTTCTCTTTACCATAGGATTGACCCCACCGAATTGTAACACATAACCATCATTGTTGCTTTATAAGTGTGTTTAAGGATAAATTCGTGAGTGCGGACATAGACTAATCTCCCCAGATCCACCTGGATCTGGAACAAAACGTGACAGAATACTACTCTTTCCCTAGATCTAGCTATTGAACGAACTAAGAGAAATGGATAGTGTACATACCTTATAAACGCTCTCCTTTAATCTTTGTTGTTCCTTTCTCTGCTCCGATGCTCTTGTGTCATCCAATCACAACAACACAAACCAACCAAAGTGAAAGCAAATAATATATCCAATAGCTAATCTATACATATGATCAAGGAATTATGTAATAAAGTAGATCTCACTTTATGGGAAAGAAACATATTACTGTATCATATTAAATGTGAAAGAGAGATTACAACCGTTGCCTTGATGTCGTAAGGTCCCTTCCCACTGTCCTTCATTCCCAACACACTTTGACTCCAAGAATTATGAAACCATAGATCTGATAGCTGCTCACAATCTATCTTGACAAAGCAAATCTCAAAGCCACTCCAACCAAGCTAATAATTCCAAGCCAAAGAACCACAACCAAGAACCATGAACCCCTTCTCCATGAGAGCTCCTCTCCTTTTATAAGCTAAAGAAGATAAGGTGAGGAGGTTAGGATGATCCCACTAAATCWTGAAAGCGAGTAAGATCCAAATCATTCGGATGCCACCTCACCCAAGAAGCTTCTCCTTCTAGAAAATTCGAGAAACCGTACGTTTTTCCCACGTGCTGGAATGTTCGCACCCTAGCTATAGAGCAACCTGCGAACTATTCGCACCCTGGCTATAGTGCAACCTGCGAGAATTGGTCATTCTCGCACCCTACCTATATAGCAACCTGCGAACATTCCTTTTTATGAGTTTTTTACATAGGAAAATGCAACTTCTTTTCTCAGGAAAAGTTCTTCTTCCTTCTCTCTTCAGGAACTCAGGCCACTGTGACCCCTCTAAAGGAAATAGATAGGTTTACATCATTAACGATCATAGGGATGATGAAAATAATGTGTAACAAAGTGTCGTAATTTAGTGGTAGAGCCTACCTTCACATAGATGCCCTAGGTAGATCCTAGTTGCATTTTGGTGTCCATGCCGTCCTTAATAACTTTAGGCTCAGGAGTCCTTTTAGTCTTGTCTTAATTACAAGTTTGAGCCTTTACATGTCTAATATTCCATCACTCTTGGCTTCACCCTTGGGACTCCCAAAAAATGGTTCTTCTTTTAATCCCTTTTCAGACCCTCTAAACATAAAAAAGATTGCCAAGCGATCTTGTTGCCCTTCACGGTCGTCAAACTCAAATTTTAAGGCACGTCTGTCCAACGGTAATTTACCCCTTTTTTGGTCCAGACAGTCAATTATACAAACAAAGGTATACTCTAAGAACTCTGGTTTGCTAGAAGAATATTCTTAGGTATAAGTTTAACCCTTTTTTGGTCCTGAGGGACTAAATTTATGAAAAAGGAACCCTCACAGAGTCCATAGTTAAGCTCTTTTCAGACTCCCTAAAATTGAAAATATCGTCGAGTGAGCTTGTTTCTTCACACTCGTTAAACTAGTCCAGAAGAACATCCTTCAAGGAGTCCATAGTTAAGCTCTTTTCAGACTCCTTAAAAGTGAAAGATCGTTGAATGATCTTGTTCTTTCACACTCGTTAATTGGTACAGAAAAACATCCACTAGCATGAGTTTACCCCTTTTTTCGGCCTGTAGATTAAGGAGGAAAAAGGTACACCTCAGGAGATTCATCTCACCGGGAGAGTTCTCCTCGGAAAATTTCACTTTTTTGGGCTAAGGAGACTAAATCTAGAAAAAGGCAGTGAGTCCATAGTTAAGCTCTTTTCAGACTCCTTAAAATTGAAAATATTGTCGAGTGATCTTGTCTTTGTCACACTCGCTAAAATGGTTTTAAATAGACGTATTTTCGATGCTAGTTTATCCCTTTTTTTAACCCACTAGACTACCTTCGAAAAATGTACCCCAGTGGAGTCTTCTTTTGCGCTTTTTCAGACTCTAAAAATTAAAAACCACCGAGCTTACCTTCTTTGGGCTCGTTTAAAATCACATTGAAGGACATTATCATTGTGTCTTATTAATCACATTTGCATCTCTATGTCTTTGGCCTAATGTCGTCTCCATGTTGCTCTCAACTGAACCTTTGAAGCATGCCTTATATGCAAGCCTTGTAGCACTTTGCCTTTGCGTCTTGACACCTTGACCCATGGAGGAATTTTCCCAAGTGTCATTTCCCTGCACATGTCTCCTTGCTCTGAGGATTAGTGTGTTCCTTGCACTTGGAACTAGTATGCTTGCAACACTCGTTCCTCATTTGTAACGTAGCATTCTTTTATTCTTTTTCAATATTGAAAAATATTGAAAAAGAAAAAAAAATCAAATATACCCCAAAAAGAGGATGGGGAAATTATTTTCTTTTATGGCAGCACAATGAGTCGCCCTTGGATAAAGCACATCCTTATGTTTGTTCGTCAAGCTTTGGGATTTAATATGACCTTAGGAAGTTGTTCTCGTAACATAGAGTTGTGTCCTCATCCATTTGGTTATCCTTCCAAACCCATGGAGAGTTTGTGTTGCCTCCTACATCGTGAAATTATGTCAATGTCATGCTTCCTGAGTCTGATCATCAGTCGTGCTATTGTCCAAGGGAATTTTTACCCAACTTGAGTCATCCTTTCTGCAGTTTGTCTCTTGACGTCATTCCCGTCCATCCCTAAAGTCCAATCAAGACCTTGTTTGAAATCACTTAAGTTCTCTTCCTGATCACCGAGATCCTATTGTTTGTTCCCCGACGAGTTGTCGAAGACCTCTGGGTAGTGAAGTTGTACACTCACATTACACTCCTACCCGAGTTTTGAATATCTTGAAGTTGTTGCTCGAGCTTTGAAGACCTCATCTCCAGCCATCAAAAGTCGTTGGCTTCTTGAAGATGGATACTATACATGTATATCTTTGATTTTGAGATGTAGATCCACTGTGTATTTCTTGCAGCTACACTTTATATAGTTATATGACATGGATCTGCAGTGTATTTGATTGGAAGCCATGATTTATTTCATCCCGAGCGTGGGTATGTCTGCCTCAGTGAAACAATTGTTATTTTGCAGATGGCACCTGCCGAAAGGCTCACTCGCTTCGTACGTTCATAAATATTTGTAATGTATTTCGGCCATCAGATGATCTTCTAACCTCACAGATTAGAGGGCATCTGTTATAATCCTAAATTGAACCACACATGTAGACCTGGCATCAGGCCATCTTACTTACTATTTTTGCCAAGCCAATACAGAACAACTCTTCTTAAAATCACTATTTTTTAGGATGTACGCGCCCTGCACCACTACTGCCCACATATGTATGCTAGTTGCACCACTACTGCCCACGTATGTATGCTAGCTGCACCATTACAGCCCGCGTATACCCACAAAAGTTGCAAGGGATTCGTTGATATTACGGGCTATTGGGTGGTTTCTTAACCAATTGACTGCCTACAGTCCATCACCCAACCAAATAACCATATTTTTGTCATATAAAAAGAGGTGTTGGGGTCTCATTCCATGGAGAAAAAATAGCTACAATGAAACTTTTCCCATTTCACTTCCCCCCCTTGCCCCAAGAATTTGCAGCCACATTGTGAGTTTTGAGCCAAAATTCCCTTTTCTTGCCTTTTTCCTCATCCATAAGCCTATGCCCATTCTCTAGAGAGAAGTGTGAGAGAAGAAGGATACGTGGAAGCAGTTGGAGCTTGGTGAAGAGGATCCCATGAATGGGTTCGAGGAACAGTTGCCAATCTCATTTTGTAAGTAACTCTATGAGATTGATATAAAGAAGTACTTTTTATGTCCCGCCATATGATGTGTTCAATCTTCATGTTTGATTTACATTTTTTTATGACATCTAACCCACTAATTAGTATATAAAATGCATGTTCATAGATTCTTGTTTTTCTTTTGGTGAATGCAAGTCAGCCTTGGGAGGATATTTACAGTCGAGAAGCTACCGAACACAAAGTGTTCGATACTGGATGCGGATTTTAAGGTAAGACTACCAGATCCCTATACTTTGTACTTTATGCATGAATGTGGGGTGTTGTCGGGATAGTTGTTAAAAGTAGGATACTTTAGACGGTTAGCTCTGCCTGCACTTTAGAACCCTAGTGTAGTCCGTAGGGGTTTTTTTCCACTATTGCCCTCCTACATTGGGGTGTTGGCATCCTCGATTCCTCCTTCCATAGGACTTGCGCTATCTCCATGTTCTCTCTTATTTCCTGGTATATCGGTGTTCTCCTAAGTTGCTTGTTCCCTAGCTACTCTAGATTTTGTCTTTTCCTTTACTCCTTCTTCCCCTTGGTTAGCCCTGCCCTGTCCTTCTGGTCTAGTCCTAGATTCCGGGTTGCTTTCTGTTGGGGATTTGCTTGGTTTCTTGTTTTCTCTGTTTCTGTAGTTCGGTTTTACAAACCCATCTTCATCCTGTTGTGTTTTGGTGTTTTTCGTTTCTTGTTTTTTATTGAGCAGATATTCTTTGATTAAGTGTCCATGTTCATGGCATATTCTACATCTAAATGGGATCTACTATATGACCATACGACCATTACAGTCAGATCTGGAGGTATAAAGTTTGAATACACATTATTTTAAATTTTTTCCTAGTAGTGTTTTGGTTTTATTTCGGTTTTGTATTATTTATTTCTGGGTTGGTACTCTTTTAGATATGTGTATTCTCTTTTCCCCACGCCCTGTGCGATCTCAGCAAATCAAAAATATATAGGAAAAGGTGCATCTTCCGGGTAAGCTAACCGAGATTTAACCCTTGTTGTCATCGAGAAGTGAAATTTTTTTCTTGTGTGAAAAGAGTTTTTTTAGCATGCTCTCCAAGACCGTCTTCCACAACAACAACAACATTTTCGATACAAAATCTTAAGACAAATGAGACAAGAAACATTCTTTAACCATGCACTTCTTACCTTAAATTTATTATTAATTTTGTTATGATTGAAATTCAAATTTCTAAAAATCCAATACCATTTTTTCCCAACAATTATAGTTAATTGGTTAGCATTAGAACAACTATTAGTAAACCGAAACATGTAATACTCTCTGTTTCCTACATCGATGATGGGGTTAGCATTCAACTATTTGTTTTTATCTCTGTCTCTACAATTCTCCAAGGCATGCAATTCTCTCAGGCATGCAAAGGTTTAGGAGAATTTGATATTTGTCTGTATTATTTATAAAACAATATGGCAATTAAAAAATAATCAATAAAAAGGAAAAAGAGATGCCAATGACTATTCTCCATTTCTAATAGCATGGGATACTATGCTGCTGAGATCGAGGATGTGAAGAGCTTTTACAAATTGGTTATGAGTGTGAATTCCTATAATGTGGTTTCCCTATTCCGAATTTTTGGATTCATTTGAGCAAATTATTATCGACACCATCTTCCAATGTTTCCATATTCTTTTGTTTCATTAATGTAATATTGTGTTGTTACAATAACGATGGTACCTGTCAATATCCACTTATATGTAGGCTCAAATAACTCCGCACTACAATATTCTATTGTAATTCTTCACATCAAGTAAAATATATCATACAACATTTCTATAAATATTAAACCAAGATATAATTCCATTCTAAACTTTAACTAATTATATTATTAAGCCGAGATATAATTCCATTCCAAACTTTATCTTTGTATCATAGAGGACAATATTTCTCATATAATCAAATTACTCCATAAGCAATTGCAGGGACTAGCCACTAAGTGGTTATCTCACTTGTTTTAATATATAATTAATGTATTTAACAAAATTAGATTAAGTTGTTCATCACAATAATTCTATATATATATATATATATATATATATATAGTTTAAAGTATATTCTATTGTATTTATTATATAATATTTAATATCTATATATTTTAACTATATTCACGATAAGATATACCAACTTCAATAAGTCCATGAGGACAAACATGTCACAAACACAATTTGAACCTAGATGGAAATGACAACAACTTCTTCTCTTATCCACCTAAGCTAAACCCAATTAACATATATGTATAACATAGTTATTGACTTAATGAGAACTGTGACCTCAAAATGAGAATTTTGGCCCAAAAAATACTTGTTTTTGGGTAAAAAACACCAAACTCAATCCATGTTTCAAAAAGTGGAGCTACCAATAGCACATTTTTTTGTGGCTAAAACTATGACTTGTTTGAAATCGTGGCCTTGACGACCGACAACATTGCGGGAAATCGAATATTGAATCGAAAACCGATGATGCCAATATCATCGAATTTTTTTCAAGTAAAAATTAATACTTAATTGGGACCATGACCTTGACCACTGGTACCATCTAAACAAAAAGGCTAAAATTATCTCCTAAGTTGGAAAGTTGAAAACTTGTTTATTAATTTAATTTTATTTGTTTTATAATTTACATTAAAAATTGAAAAAAAAAACACCTCGTAAACAATTTTTTTGAAGAGAAAGGAAAAAAAAACACATTTTAAAAAAATTGCATCCAGTAAATTTTAATTAAAAAGATTATAAAAAAAAAAGTGCATAAATCTTTAAAAAACACACTTAAAAGAAAAACGATAATTTGTTTTTAAAAAAAATTACAAATTTTTATTAAAAAAAAAACTTTGAAAATTTTCAAATTTAAAAGATTTAAANNNAAAAAAAAAAAAAAAAAAAACTAAACTAAACAAGGGTTACATGGCAACACAGTTCCTGTCGAGTTAGTTGGGAAATACATGTTGAACAATGAAACTTAATATAACTAAATGCACAAGTAATGAATATTTTTTGTCAAAAGATAATAATTGAGGGTTGTTAGTTATTCGAAATGTATAATGAACCGTAAGTTGAATGGAACTGTAATATTCATAAATATAATATAAATATATTATAAATATAATAATAAATAATATATTAGATAATAAATATAATAATGCATAATAATAAATACATAGTACAACTTTTTATATTTAGATGTGGTGATTGGTGAAATTCATTCATTATATAATTAATTCTACACATTGAAAGACGTGAAGGGAGAAATAACACTTCAATTCTATCAACCAATTAGAAATGAGAAACACAGATATTTTTATTATATCCAAAAATATATATTTGTTTTCCTATGTTAAACATTACATTGCATACACAAATTTATGGTAAAAGGCAAATAAATGTCACATCAAAAGAAAACTCGTTGTTATAGTCCCATGGCAGGCACTAATAAAGCTCTAATCTAAATAATGAAATTTAAAAATAAAAAATAAATAAAACATTTAAATTATTTAAAATTTGATTTGATAACGGGGTGAGAAAGGGGGACGACGATGCCCGACATCGCCCCTCCCCCCTTTGCATTGGTTAAATTGGATAACTTACAACATCCAACTACCCAAGATTGTTTCATGCATGACAATAGAAAGATCCACCCCGATTGCAATATAATACTCTTTAACTATATGCTTATTTTGAGAAATGTATTAATTATTATTATTCCCTACCCAAGAAGGGAATATTGTAATTGATAGGTCTAGAAAATCCATGCAAAATCATTTTTTAGGGATTTAACCTATAATTATCTTAAGTTTTTTCCTTCAACGATGCAAAGGGGGGAGGGGTGATGCCAAGCATCACCCTCGCCCTTTCCCACCCCCACGACCCTGTTGTCGGCATTGCCCGTGATCACACGACCCACCAATACAAGGAGGGGAGGGTCGATGCCAGACATCACCCTCCCCCTTCCCCACCCCCGTGACCCTGCTTTTGACACTACCCATGGTCGCACGCCTCGAATGGGTGTGGCAGAGGACATGGGCAAGACCAACACGTCCACGTGGGTTGTGCGACCACAAGAAATGCTGACATCAGGGTCGCGGGGGTGAGGAAGGGGGAGGGTGATGCCCGACATCGCCCCTCCCCCATTTGCATTGGTCTCCCCTTCCCCCTTTTCCTTGGTCAAAACCAATGCAAAGGGGGGAAGGGGCGATGTCGAGCATTTCCCTCCCCCTTCCCCACCCCTGTTTTTAATCGAAATTTTAAACAATTTATTTCTTTTTAATTTTTGTATATATATTTTATTTTTAGAAAAATAATTATTTAGATTAGAGCTTTATTTAGCAAATGAGTCTTTTTTAATAAATTCATTTGTTTAATTTTTGTTTTTTGGGTTTTTATTTTTTATTTTTAACTTTTTTTTTCTTCTGTTTTTGTAATTAAAAAAAAAGCTTTTAAAATTGATTTTTTTTAAATCAATTTTTTTTTTCTTTTTTTTAATCATTTTAAAATTGAGTTTTTTTAGTTAATTTCTTTTTAAAATTTTATGCATTTTTTTTTAATCATTTTTCTTTTAAAGCGTGATTTGTTTTTTTTAAGTTTATGGTTTTTTTTTTAGTATTTTTAATTAAAATTTAATCAATGTATTTTTATTTTTTAAATGTGTTTTTTTTTCCTTTTTCTTCAAAAAATATTGTTTACGAGGTGTTTTTTTCTTTCAATTTTTAATGTAAATTATAAAACAAACAAAATTTAATTAATAAATAAGTTTTCAACTTTCTAATTTAAGAGGTGATTTTAGACTTTTTTTAAGATGGTACCAATGGTCAAGGCCATGGTCCCAATTAAGTCTTAATTTCTACTCGAAAAAACAAATTGGTGCTACTGGAAGCATCAATTTTCAATTCGATGGTTGATTTCCTACAATGGTATTGGTCGTCAAGGCCATGATTTCAAGCGATTTCAAACAATTCACAGTTTTAGTCACAATTTTAGCCAAAAAAAAAAGGTGTTATCGGTAGCGCCACTTTTTTAAACAAACCACTAAATACGACCTCTAAAAAAGTGAGAACTTTGGAGCGTTCTCGTCAAGTTGGTAACTTTGTTGTATGTGTGTGTGCACACAACTCTACCTATTAAACAAAATGAAATAGAATCCTATCAAAATTTCAAATCATAATTACTATTCACAATAGAAGAAAAGATAAATAAACAATCTTCCCAAGTAGGAACATAGAAAATAGACTCCTTGCTATAATCATTTGAATTCCTTTTGTTGTTGATATTGGGGATAGAGTCGTGGGAATATTTACATGTTTAGGATTGTTTAGGTTCAAGTGGAAATTCAACGCAATAAACTGGGGCCATTTAAGCGAACAAAGAATGACTTCCCCAATGGATAAGAAGGAAATATAAGGGTGACTAAAATGAGTTTACTCCATGATTGTGCCTTATTCTACTAAGATTGTTTCAATTCTTCCTATTAATATCAAGGTTTTCCTCCCATGTGTTTCTTTCTTTACATCTTCCTTGGGGGTCTTTGTAGAGGGAATTCTTTCTCTTGCATTTCCATGTTCTTGCTCATCTAATTGATTGAGCCATTAAACATCATAGTCAACTTAGTCAACTTGATGATATCTTCTTGAATCTTGAAGTAAGCAATTCCTCTCCACATTAATTTTGGTCTTAAGAACATGGTTGGATATATAAACAAATTGACAAAAACAAATCATGACTTTTTTTCCATTCCTTGCATCCCTTTAATCACCACTTGAGAGTCTCCAAAATTTTGAATTTTGATGGCACCAATTTTAGATACAAGAATAATAAATAATTTCAAAGCCATAAGATTTGCAAAGTTGTTTTTACCCCTACCGAGGCCTACTTTGAATTTTAGAAAATGAGTGTCCTTCAAGTGAATAATTCCACTTTCTCCATACACCTATGGGTCTCTTTTAGCCGTACCATTAAAATAGGCCCATGCACTAGATCTATCAATAATTTCCACTATAATATATCTTGGAGGTTTCTCATTTTTGTACCTTTTGAAATTGTTTATGATGCTCTTACTTTGGGTGGCACATTGAATGGATGGTATAAATATCTCTTCAAAAGACTTGTATTCCTCACAAGCCATATCCCCTAGGCTATGTTTAGTGGCAATGATTTGAATCTATTAAGAGCCATATTGCCACAAAAATTCCTTCATATATTCCAAATATTCTTTAGCCTAATGATAGCTTCCACTTCCTTATGTACTTGAA
Organism: Picea engelmannii; assembly: GCA_009831015.1. Lineage (NCBI taxonomy): Eukaryota > Viridiplantae > Streptophyta > Pinopsida > Pinales > Pinaceae > Picea > Picea engelmannii. Next base: position 28,791 of record ML777736.1, read on the forward strand.
TAGAGTAAACACATGATATTATTAGATCACAAATAGTCTCTTCATTTTATTTGCACAATGGATATATTCTAGGACCATGCTAACTTCTTTCTTATAGAATATCCCAAGTTAATGCCTTATTATTGAGAGCCACCCACATCAAAGATACATAATTTTAAAGGAAATTTGAACTTCCAAACCATTTTCCACCACCAATTAGGTTCTCCCATACCCTCCTAGTTAGATAAGACATTGTATCCAACCTCAGGAGTATATAATCTTCTAGTAGGATTCTTTGACCAGATCAATCCATCATTTTCATCCTTAAGTCTTACATGACTTTATCTTAAATTGGCTAAAAACTATTCCCACACCAATGTCCTCACCTTTGATACTAATCATTTCTATCGACTTCCATTCGTGTTTCCAAACAATGGTACATTTTGGGGAAATCACTTGATATAGGAAATAACACCCCTTCTCATGAAGAATATAAATTAATATTCCAGGAAACTTGTAACTCTCACCACAACCAACCCATCATATTCTCCAAGTTTAACTATATGTCCATTCCTCACCTTCCATACATGCCACCTCCCAATTAGTGAAAATACTAATACAACAACATTATAGATAATAGAGACATTATGATAGGACTTTGAGAGACTTCTAATCCAATCCTCAACTAATTCATTCTCAATATACTTCCAAGTAACCACTAACACCACAAGCCTTTTCTTTATATTACCATCTAGCCACTTTTTTTTACCAATTCTTTAGAAAAGTGATGGATGATTTTTTAATCCCCACCCTTGTTTTGGAACTACAACCCTCTACCATTTGACTAAGGATATACTTATTTTTCCATTTTCCCTAACCATGAAAAGTTATGACTAATTCTCCTTATATTTTCTAAGATGCCCTTAGGAATAAAAGCTAAGGACATCCAATGAACATGAATAGATTGTAACATAGACTTCACTAATATAAGTCTCCCCCCTAGATAATCAATGATTGCACCAAATTGAGAGACTTTTTTCAACTTTAGCAATTAACTAATCCCGGTCTTTTTTTCCCAAGGTCATTAGGTTTTATGTAAAATCTTAGATACTTCAAACCACTTTGCAACTTAATCTGTTGATAAGAAAAAAACCTTATATCCTCATCATCTACACCCATATAGGTAACAATTGATTTACCAATATTGATCTTCATAGCTATAGTAGTGAAATATAAGTCTAACATCTCCTTAAGATTTAGAGTATCTCTTCTTGATCCATCACATAACAACAATATGAATTATTTGACTTTGAGGTAAAGGTAATAAAAGTGACATTAAAAGAAACAAACACATTTCTTGATGATCTGAATTCCTCTATCACTCTCTTCACATCCTCCTCTATTACCTCATAAAATCATATGAAGAATTCAATAGGTTTCCCATCAGGTCCATGCCTCTTATCCTTTTGAAAACTATGAAGAAGCTCGCGAAGTTCATATTTTGAGACCTCCTCTAGTAATCTCATGTTTTCATATTCATTCATAAAGCCAGGGGAAAAAGTTGTCATTTTGACCACTTCAACAATAATGACACTCTTTTCTTTATAAATTTCACGAAATTGTTCCACCCTTGCTCTAGCAATGTACTCAAAACTAGTAACAATAGAACCCTCATTCCTAATTACCTTCCAAAATGTGTTAGCATTATTTCTATGATTCGCATATTGGTGAACAAACCTCATATTTTCATCACCCTTTGAGAGGTAGAGGGCTATGCTCTTAATTGTTTAGAAGCCTCTCTATAAACTTTCCCTTTTCTTTGTTCCAATTTTCTAACTTCATTTTATACTCTTCATTTGGAAAACCTACCATCTCTCATTTTACAATCCTTCCAATTGAGTCTCTACAACAACTATTTCTTGTTCATCATTTTCCTTTTTATCATGAATCGAAGCTATTGAAACTTGCTTTACCTTTTTAAAATTTTCTTCAAATTGAATGGATGTTGATTATATTAGTGTCCCATCAAAGAAGACCCATTCATAAAGACTTCCACTTCTAGTTAAGAGGGGTTGAATTTGGAAGGGTTGGGATGTTTCCTCCCATCTTTAGACAATTCAAAAAAAAAAAAAAAAAAGTGATTAGACTCACCTCCTAAACAAATCCACTACCTAATCCTATCTTGGTTGTTAA
>ML777736.1:44180-64782 GCA_009831015.1 Picea engelmannii
TGGGAGTTCATGTGGATAGATAAGGAGGGTTGCAAGGGTGGAGGAGAGAGAAGCAGATAAATGAGGTAGGGGAGATCATGTGGAGAGATAAGGAGGGTTGCAGGGGTGGAGGAGATAGAGGCAGATGGATGGGTTGGGATGTGAGGGAGTATAGGTGATGCATATGAACATATTTTCTATGAAAATGTGAGGGAGGGGAGGTGATGCATTTGAACCCGCGCTCTATGAAAAAATTCAAAGTATAGGAATAAGAGAGAATGAGAAGAGGGAGTCTAGGGAGGGGAGATGGAGGGATAAGGAGTTGGAAAAAGTTCAAGTATAGAATATGAGAGAGTATGAGATACGAGAGAAAAGAATAGTTAAGTATGGAATAAGAAAATAAGAGAAGTTCCAAGATAATATATGGTTCCAAGAAAATATGTGGTTCCGATAAAATAATTGTAAGTCTGGTTCCAAGAAGGTAAGCACAGTTCCCAAAATTCCAAGAAAATAATGTGGTTCGAAGAAAAGAATCATGGTTCCAATCATTATTAGTTCCAAGAAAAATTAGCTATGTTGCACATAGAAGAAGTGCTCTTTGGGCGGTTAGACAAAAAACTGTAATATATATATATATATATATATATATATTATTCCAAGAGCGGCAAATCAAGGTGGCCAAATTTTGATCAACGAGTACCGAGCTAGTCAAACTTTGTAGTTATCAAGACCTAATAATTTGTAATTCTGTAATGAATTTTCCAAACTCCAACTAGATGACTTGTATTCATGGGCTAGGTAGTAGTATCATGGATTATGTGATATATGATATCCCAATATCCAACCAAATAGTAATTTTTGACCTTTTAAATGGCCATGAACCTAACTTTGATCAGAGACCTTTAACCCTAACTCTAAACTTTTCCATGCAAAGAATCCCCACTGAAGAAAATTATGATAATCAAAGGCACTTTTTTTTTTACAAAAGCAAAGTTGATCTTTTCTTAAAGGATTTAAATAGTGAATTAAATATGCTAAATTATAAGGACAACATTGAATGCCTCTATCATAATTTTACAACAACCCCTTCCACTTCCATTAACAAGTTCTCTTTTGAGGTGTCATGTAAGAAGAAAAATAGAACAACCAACCTATGATAATGAATGTAAAATTGTTAGGAAATCTATTAGGGATGCTTCTAATGAGTCTTTAAAACTCGATAAGATAAATGCATAGAAATCCCTAATTAAAAGGAAAAAGGGGTACTATATAAATAGAAAGCAAGAGTGTCTTTTACACCTATCTAAGCTTGATCCTAAGAAGTTATGGAGGAAAATTCTAATTCATAAAACTAAAGAAAATAATATTATTCCCTTAAAGGACTAGAATCCATACCTTGAAATTCTTTATGAATACCCTTATGCCTTGGACACCATTCCAATTGTTTCTATAGAGGATGACGTTTTTTGTATGGAAAACATAGATTTTGGGGATCAATGGCTCACAAATAGGAAAGCTAAGGACATTGAATGCTACCAAGATAAAAAAATTAAAATTGGAGGACATGTCCTCATCCCTCACATACACAAGCTCTTCAATTTAGTAGTCAAACAGGGCTTCCCTAAACCCTAGACACAAAGCCTCATTGTACCTATTTTTAAAAGTGGTGATAAAACACTCCCTATAATTATAGGAACATTATGATTAGCCCCATTTTAACCAAGTTGTACATAATTTTTTTAGAAAACAAGATTAGCCTATGGATATAAAGCCACAGAAAAATATCTAAAGGCCAAGCCGGGTTTAGGAGATATCATTCAAATATGGACCACCACGTTGTTGAAAGATTGGTTGTCATTGATGTCAACCCTTGAACATGAAGTTAACAAGTTGAATGTGAAGTTAACAAGTTGCATGTCATTAACAAGACATTATGAGTTGGCCTTCAATTAGGAAAAAGGTAAATTCTCGAAAAAAAAACCAGTTGATTTTAGAAAATTCTTGAAAAAAAACAGTTGATTTTAGAAAATTCTCGAATGAATCTAAAACTTACCAATAACTAAGAGCTAACTAGAGTGACACTATTCATCAACTTACTTTTATGACTACGTGCATAACTGAAGAGATAATTGATAATTAAAAATTAAAAAAACCCACAAAAATACTAAAACTCAAATTTGAGGCATCATATGAAGGATTTTGGCTCCCGAAAAGTGTCGAAATGGATTCTGATATGATAGATCAACACGACACAACATTGAACTCTTCGAGACACAACTCCCTATAAAATTTCATCCCAATCAAACAACCGAGACAAAACTTATGATTCTTGAAAATCCCTGCACTTTTTTAATGATATCCTAATTGGAAACACATATATACAGAGAAGAGTCAATTGAGTATTTTTGTGCAAATATAGATTGGAAGATATAAGGCAGTGAGACAAAGGAAATGAAGTTCAGCGAAGGGAGAAGTTTACAAGAGCTGAGTGTATGGAAGAAAAGTTACTGCAACAGTGTCTCTGATGTAATCTGTGAGTTACAGAAAGGAAAACTGTGGACATCCACGAGCAGACAGTGTATAGGTCGTGGATCTGTGAAGAAGACAAGAATAAGATCAAATATCTAATACACTAGGTCATCTATAGATTGAATGTGTGTCTTCTTGTGTATGTTAGAGTGTGTATTCTAAATAAATAAGGAACAAATATGTCTTAGTGATTCATAAGCATTTGATTTGGAGAAGTCTCTTATGGATCTTGGTTTGAGGTATGTGTGGTTGTAGTCTTGATGAGATATTCAAATCAGTAGAAACAACAAAAGTATCAGAAAAAATAACAACAATAACAACAAGTTATCAGTTACAACAACATAGGTAGTGACATATTGGTCTACATTTATATTTCAGGGCGATTGGAAGGGGCAAGGAAAGGGGGTTGTATCCTCCTTCTTGTTGGATCTGGTAAATTAGGGAGTTTGAGCTTCCTTTAGGTTGCAACCTATAAATATCGGGTTGGAGTCTCCTTCCAGTGGTAGCTAGAGAAATAGAAAGTTGGTGCTTCCAATGAATGTACTCTTTGATAAATAAGAAAAGAATTCCATGGTTTTTTCCCGCATTGGGTTTCCACGTAAAATTCTAGTGTACTGTGTTTATGTGATGTTTATGCCTTGAATTATGGTGTTGATGATATATTGAATGCTAATGAGAAACTATTTAAAATTATTGGAGGTTTTATATTGTGATTAAAATTACTAATTATGCTCATATTGATTCACCCCCACTCTTATTATTCCAAAAATTGGTATCATAGAAGGTCCTTCAAGAAGAAGTCTAACTATTGTAAGGAGATCATGGAATACACTAAGATTGGAGCACCAATGTTTGACGGTCATAACTATACCTTATGGAATAAAAGGATGAAAAACTATACCAATAGTAGATGGCAATCAATAGTATATGAAATGAACTCAATGAAAAAAAATCAAAGGCTAAAGGTACCATTCTGATCAGTTTAGTTGTTTCAGTATTAGTCAAAATTATGCATTGTGACAATGAAAATAATAGTTGGGATAAACTCCAAAATATTTATGAAGGATATGCCAAAGTTAAGGGAGATAAGATTCAAATCTTCAGAGCTAAGTTTGAACAATTGAGGATGAAGGAAGATGAAGACATTACAACCTACCTTCTACGAGTTGAAAAAATATTTAACACTATTAAGGTATTTAGAGTAGAAGTTGATTAATTAGTGGTTGTTCAAAAGGTATTGAGGTCTCTTCCTTTGATATTTGATCCTAAAATATCATCCCTAGAAGAAAGAGCAGATCTCGGTACATTGAGCATAGATGAGCTACATGGAATATTTACAGCCTATGAAATGAGAACAAAATAGGAGAACCTAGTCACGAAGGAAGAAACTTTCAAGGCATCCAAGAAGACAAAGAAGAAGAACAAGTAAAATTCAAAATCAGGTTGCAACTGTAGTAATGATTCAGACGAAGATGAACAGATGGATAATTTCCAATTAAAGAAATGAACTGACAAGTATAAAGGTATGCTTCCATTGAAATTTTTTAATTGTGGTGGTATTGGTCATTTTGATTCTAAATGTCCTCATAAGAATAAAGACAAAAGAAGTTTCCAAAAGGGAAAATAAATATCAAAAGGGAAACAAGAGAAGAAACAAAAGGAAATTCTTCAAGAAAAGTTTCTACTCAAAGGAGGACAGTTCCTCATTAGACGAGGAGGATAATGATAGTGACAGTGATTAAAAAAGAGTACTCTTCATGTAATTAGAATATGATTATGAAGAAGAAGGCGAAGTTGATCTCAGAGTGGAGATAATCAGTGCATTAGAAGAACTTAGGAAAGAAAGAAAGAATAACAAGTCACACAAGGTAGAGTTAAAAATGAAGGAGGGATCTCAGAATTCCAACTGTGAATAAATCAGGTAGATGATCACGAGTCTAAAAATTCAAATAGAAGAAGACAAAAGAATTGAGGAAATACATAGAAGCTAGTTAGAACAAAAGGAGAAAATGATTGGAATCTTGGAAGAAGAAATAGTATCTTTAAGGAAAGATATTTAGAAGAAAGATATGCAACAGAAGAGCACTAGAATATTGGATCAAATCATCAACAGTCAAAGAACATCCACCGAAATATCTAGAATAGGATACAATCACGTACAAAATGAGAAAGGATCGAGCTCCAAGGCAACAAAACAGGAAGCAAAACAAATAAGCTATTCAAATATTTTCATAGATTCTATCATGAAGGAAGAATGCAAGCCCTCGAAGAAGAATATTCCAAAAATAAAGAAGACTCCAAAAGACGAATTCAGAAGGAGTGCATCACAAATAAGACCATCTACTCCTAGGTATCAAATATTGTTTTATGGTCATTATTTTAATTATGCTAATTTTGGACATAAAGTTGTAAATTGTTGAGCCTATGCCAAGAACAAAAGAAACGATACAGGGTACTTAAATAATAGTTTTCCCAGAAGATTTTATGAAGCATACAGAAAAAAACAAAATTGTTTTGGCTCATTGAGCAATGAAGTAGAGTGCTACAAATGCAACAATTTTGGACACATAATGAAGAATTGTAGATTGGCTATTCCAGCTAGGGAACCAAAGAAGAACAATAACAATCATATATTAGAACCACAAGATATATGGAAAAGAAAGCAGAATCAATGCTCACTTTCTCTACAATCCCAACATAGGAAAGATGATTGGTATGTTGAAAATGGTTTTTCAAAGCATATGACAGGTGACAAGAACATGTTTCTAACTCTGAAGAAAGAAAGAGATGGATCAGTTTCATTTGGAAATAATCATTCAACTAAAATTATAGATAGAGGCACAATTAATCTTGGAAGCAAAATTGCCATGGCAGAAAATGTTCTACTACTCTAAGATATGAAACAATATGCTAATTGTAAGTCAAATGTGTGATAAAGGACACACACTTTAGTTCAACTCAGAGAAATGTGAAATTAGGAAAGAAGTATCAAGCAAGTTAGTGGCGACAACGATAAGGACTCCGGAAAACATGTATGTTTTGAATGAAATTGGAAAATAAAGTTGTTTCTTAGGAAAGGAAAATGAATCTTGGCTCTGGCATAGAAGAATGGGTCACATGAACTTTTAAAATATTGTTAAAATCCACAGAAAGGAAGCAGTAAAAGAAATGCTTGAAATTTCAAAGCCATCGAATACTCTGTGTAAGCATTGTCTACAGGGAAACATACCAAGACCAAGTTCAAATCAAAGTAGTACTCAATGAAAAAACCATTGGAGAATGTACATACCAATCTATGTGGACCAATGAGAACAAAAGGATTAAATGGTGAACAATGCTTCATGCTATTGATTGATGACTACACAAGAATGACTGCATTTTTCTTTCTTAAGAAGAAATCAGAGGCATTTGAGCACTTCAAGATATACAAAGATATTGTTGAAATAAAGACAGACTTGAAAATAAAATGTTTGAGATCAAACAATGGTGGAGAGTTTACATCGAAAGAATTCATGTATTTTTGTGGAGAACATGGAATAAAAAGGAAATTCTCAGCAACCAAGACATCTAAGAAAAACGGAGTCGTTGAAAGAAAGAACAATAGAGTACAAGAGATAACCAGAACCATGTTGAAAGATTCCAAGTTGGGTGACATCTTTTGGGAACAAGAAATACATACAACAATTCATATTCTGAATAAAGGAATTCTTAGAAGTAATAGTGATAAGACTCCCTACGAGATATGGAAAGGAAGACCGGAAAATGTGAATCATTTTAGAGTATTTGGAAGAAAGTGTTATATCAAAAGAGAAGACAACAGGATTGGAAAATTTGACTCTCGAGTTGACAAAGGCATATTTTTCGAGTACTCAAGCAAGAGAAAGGCATACATATGTTTCAATCTGAGACTCAATAGAATAATGGAAAGAATCAATGTACAGATTGATGAGAAAATCATATGAAATCCCAAAGAAGAAAGCAACGAATCAATAGAGAAGCAAGGAGAAGAGGATTTGAAAGAAGAAGTAGAAGAAGAAAAAGTTGAAGAAGAAGAAGTGAAGCCAGAAGTAGATCAAGAGGAAGATGACCAACAAAATATTCAGATATCTCCCAAAACTCCTAGTCGGCGAGTGCAGAAAAATCATCCACCAGAAAAAATCATTGGGAATAAAGATGCAAGAGTTGAAACTCAAAGAAAATTACGCTCACAAGAACAAATACATCTAGCATTATTGTCCACAGTTGAACCCAACAGTTTTGAAGAATACATCACTGATGAACATTGGATCAAAGCTATGGAAGAAGAACTGGATCAGATAGAGAAGAATGAAACATGGGAACTTATTCCAAGGCCTAAGAATAAGAATGTGATTGGCATAAAATGGGTATTCGGAAACAAGATGAACAAGGATGGACATGTAACTAGGAATAAATCAAGGTTAGTATGCAAGGGATATGCTCGGGTTGAAGGAATAGGTTTAGAAGAAACATTTTCCCTAGTTGCCAGAATGGAAGCAGTTAGATTGATTCTGGCTTATGCATGTTCTAATAAATCAAAGTATATTAGATGTATGTAAAATCAACCTTCCTAAATGGAGAAATAGAAGAAGAAGTGTACATCAAAAAACCACAAGGATTTCTACTGTCAGAAAAGGAAGATTGTGTTTTCATATTGAAGAAGGAACTGTATGGACTCAAACAAGCCCCCAAAGCATGGTATTCAAGATTGGATAGTTATCTACAAAAACAAGGGTTTAGGAAAGGAAAGGCAGACAATAATTTCTACATAAAGGTAAATCAAGATAGTATATTTATAATTGAAGTTTATGTTGATGGCATTATTTTTGGAAGTGATGATGATAGGATGAGTCATAAAGTTTCTAAAGACAAGCATAATGAATTCAAAATTTCATTACTTGGTGACTTTTCTTTCTTTTTGGGACTCTGCATATTTCAACAATATAAAGGTATTTTCATCTCCCAGACCAAGTATATAAAATAAATGCTAAATAAGTTTGGAATGGTATATTGAAATCCTGTAAGTACTCCCATGCAGACTAGTTGCAAATTGAACAAAGATGATAAATCCAAGGATGTATATCAGAGACTCTACAGATCGATGATTGGAATTTTACTCTATGTGACAACATTGAAACCGGATGTGATGCAAGAAGTTGGAAAGGTTGTAATATTTCAAGCAGCACCAAAGGAAACACATGTTATAGGAGTAAAGAGAATATTAAGATATCTCAAAGCAACAAAAGACTATGGATTATGGTATCTAAAAGGGAATGATCTATCTCTAGTTGCATACATAGATGCAGATTGGGAAGGAAGTGTTGATGATAGAATAAGTACAAGTGGAGCAACCTTCTACTTGGGTGAGTTTCTGGTATCTTGGTTGAACAAGAAACAATCTTTTGTATTGTTGTCCACAATAGAAGAAAAGTATATTACAACAAAAACATGTTGTACATAGGTTCTCTGGATGAAGCAAACTTTGTAGGACATACAGGTGGAATATGACGAGCCTATTTAGATATTTTGTGATAACATCGGTGCTATACGTGTCTCTAAGAATCCAATGATGCATTCCAAGATGAAACACATTTCAATCAAGTTTCACTTTCTATGGGAACAAGTTACAGATAAGAAAATAAAGGTAGACTATGTTGGGATAAAAGAACAAATTGAAGATATCTTCACCAAACCTCTCTTGAGGGATACTTTTGAGTATTTTCGACAGAAAATAGGAGTAGTTTCATCCCCACAGTGATCTACATGGAAGTTGGCACACTAAGACAAGTGGAGAGAAACAATAATCATGAAATACTTGAATGTTTTTTGAATTCCTTTTATCAGATACGTACATGAGGAAGCACCATGAAGAGAAACATCAGTAGATATTAGAGGCTTATAGACAGAGGGAGAAACCACAAGGAGAAGTCACCCTTTTCCATTTATGTCAAAGGGGGAGAGAAAAGAAGAGGCATGGAAATGAAGAGAAGAGGCATGAATATAGGGGGAGCCAACATGAGCATGAGTTTTTTCCATGTCTAAGTATTGTGTCTAAGTGTTTCCGTCAATTCCAAAGGGGGAGATTTTTGAAAGATTAGTTATTGAAAGATTGGTTGTGATTGAATTGTTGAAAGATTGGTTGTCATTGATGTCAACTATTGAACTAGAAGTTAAAAAGTTGCATCTGAAGTTAAAAAGTTTCATTTTAGGTGCATGTCAATAACAAGACATTATGAGTTGGCCCTAAATTAGGAAAAATGAAAATTCTAAAAAAATATATATGATTTTAGAAAATTCTCGAAAAAAAAAACAATTGATTTTAGAAAATTCTCAGATGAATATAAAACTGACCAATAACTAAGAGATAACTAGAGTGACACTATTCGTCAACTCACTTTTCTGATTACATGCATAAACAAAGAGATAACTAATAATTAAAATTATAAAAAAAAACCACAAAAACACTAAAACTCAAATTTGAGGCATCATATGAAGGATGTTGGCTCCCGAAAAGTGTCGGAACGGATTCCGATATAATATATCCGATTGAAATGACAGTGAACTCTTCAAGGAGAAACTCCCTGTAAAATTCTAGTCCAATCAGATAACCGAGTCAAAAGTTATGACTCTTGGAAATCCCTCATTTTTTTTAATGAGGCCCTCATTGGAAACACATATATACATAGAAGAGTCAATTGAGTATTTTTGAGTGAATCTAGATTGGCATATCTGAGGCATTGAGATGAAGGCAGTCAATTTCAACGAAGGAATAAGTTTACAGGATCTGAGTGTATGGAATAAAAGTTATTGCATAAGTGTCTCTGATGTAATCCGCGAGTTGCAGAAGGGAAAAGCATAGACATCTGTGAGCAGGAAATGTACAAGTTGCAAATCTATGAAGAAGACAAGCATAAGATCAAAGATCTTATCCACCAATTCAACTATAGATTGAAGGTATGTCTTCCTATGTATGTTAGAGTGTGTATTCTAAATAAATTAGGCACAAATATGTCTTAGTGATTCATAAGCATTTGATTTGGAGAAATCTCTTGTGTATCTTGGTTTGAGGTATGTGTGGTTGCAGTCTTGATGAGATATCGAAATCAGTAGCAACAATAGAAGTATCAGAAACAACAACAACAACATGTTATCAGTTACAAAGACAAAGGTAGTGGAAGATTGGTCTACATTTATATTTCAAAGCGCTTGGATGGGGAAATGAAAGGAGGTTGGAGCCTGTAAATAGGGGGTTGGAGCCTCCTTCCAGTTGTAGCTCGAGAAATAGGAAGTTGGTGCTTCCAATGAATGTTCTCTTTGATACATAAGAAAATAATTATGTGGTTTTTTTCCCACATTGGGTTTCCATGTAAAATTTTGGTGTACTGTGTTTATGTGATGTCTATGCATTGAATTATGGTCTTGATGATATATTGAATGCTAATGAGAAACTATTGAAAATTATTGGAGGTTTTATATTGTGATTAAAATTACTAATTTTTCTCATACTGATTCACCCCCTTCTTAGTATTCCAACACATTTTTCACTTAGGATCATTATGAATGAGTGTCACAATAATAAAACCAACGTCCTATGTTTTTTTGTTGACTTTAGAAAATATTTTGACACAGTTCTCAAGAAAAACCTTTGGGATAGGTTGGGAGAGATATAAGTTCCTATTGAGTTGAGTGTTGTTGCAATGAGGTTGTATGAGAATGTTATTGCCAAGTTTACAAACTTTGAGGGATGGTCAGAAGAAATTAACTGCAATATCAAATTCAAGCAAGTTTGTCCCTTGTAACACACCCATACTCACTTCTTGGCATATGTCACTAAAAATATAACTTCTATAAAATACTAAATTTCAAAATTTCTTTAAATCTTTCACATTAAAACTATGATACCATTAATTAATTATTTTTAGCCTTCCTGAAGGCTCATATAATATGGTATTAAACTATGATACCCTTTAATAGCACACCCATAACCATGTCCAACCTTCTTATACCAACAATATTAATATGCTCCACATATGAAAAAATTATGTAGTCTTAACAAGGTGTATTCCATGCATAATTATATACAATTATAGTATTATAGAATTAAACATAGATAAACACACATTAATAATAATAAAAACACATAAAATAACACTTAACCTTTTATGACAATCAACAACTAGTTGTAGACCTTAGACGTTCCTCCCATCCATAGACACCACTATTCTAGAACTCTCAATAGCAAGTCACCCCTAAGCTAGGGATATGACTCCACCATGGAAAAGGATACCTAATCTAGCTATGGTTTGAAATATAACACAACAATGGATAGACCAAGGTACCAAATCCAATATTAGTTCCAACCTATATCCTCTCATTCCCCATAAACTTGTACAACCCAAGAAAGTGAACCCCCTTCTCTGCATCATAGTCTCTTGGGATGTCCCACTTCCCTTCTAGGGATCCAATACATGTTCTTCAAAAAGTCTCATAGCACCGTGGCTCTGGGAACTCTTTTTTCAATAAGGAGTCTCCAAGCATCCTCTAGTCCTCACACTCAAGGAAACCTATTCCCGACCATTTTCCCTCTAGGGATGTAGCCTTCCCCAAGGCAACCCAAGGAGAATTATACATTCAATCTACCTAGGATTTATAGGGTTCCCAAAGGTAACAGGTTTATAACAACTCCTCACCTTGTGTCAATGGTAAGAATGATGGAAGGGAATGGTTTTTCCCGAAAAGCCCAATATTATATTTGCATGCTCCTTTCTTGACACATGTCTCTCAAGGAACTACTTTTTCCACCACTTGGTAATTTGTTCCACCACTTAGGAAGTTAGGATAAAAATAATGAAATAAGGACTTAGGACTTGGGAATATGTTATCATATTCCTTTGAATTAATACATTTAACTTAGTCCCTTTACTCAACTTCTAGCCCCATTTCCCTCTCGTGGAGTCCTATCTCCCCATACTCTCTATCTGACTTGGTCTACAAAAATGATGAATTTTATTAATATATATGAGTGTGACTACAATTTACAATGCTAGGCTCATCTTCTTTTCAATATACAAGCTATCCTGCCTAATATCACATAGGCATTCTATCCCAAAACATATACACCCAGACACTTTGGCCCAAAACATCCTAGCTCACCAGCCTATAAAACATATGTACATTTACAACTTGGGTTTCAACTTGGGGGTATTACATTCCCCTTCCCCCTTATTTATGCATTGTCCTCAGTGAATTATATACAAATGTACAATAAAAAATTTCAAACATCTTCAAAAAGTTGTGGGTACTCTTCCCGCATGACATCCTCATGCTCCCATGTAGCATATTCAAGACCATAGCAGGTCGACTAGACCTTTACCAATCTTATGGATAAATTCTAGAGCACCTTGAACTTCCTTTCTAATATGCGCATGGACTGGACCTAGAATTTTCCCTCATGCTCTGCCTGGATCACATTCCAATCAATTACATGGTTAGCATCAGGCACATGGTTCTTAAGAAAAGACACATGGAACACATTAAAATGCATATAGATGTAGGAAATGAAAGCATCTATGAAACATGACCAATCATCTCCAGGAATTTAAATGGTCCACAATATCTTGCTGCCAATTTTGGGCAACTTCCCAATTTCAACGAACTCTTATTAGCCTTCACTTTAAAAAATGCATGCTTACCCACTCTAAATTCTTTGTCTATTATACTTATCTCTACATAACTTTTCATCCTGTCTTGTGTAGCCTTTAAATTCTATTTTATTTTCACCATCTTCTCTTCTATTTCCTTAATAAATTCTGGCCCAATGATGGGTCTAGTAGGTGGGTTGTCCCAATTCATAGGTGTGTTTCACTTTCTTCCATACAATGCTTCAAATGGGCTCATCTTCAAAGATGGTCGATACCCATTATTATAAGAAAATTCAACTAAATTTATGTAATATTCCCATTTTGATGCGTTATCCATCACATGCATTCTCAACGTATCCTCAAACACCTAATTGAATCTCTCTATTTTCCCATCTAATTCTGGGTGATATGTTGTGCTAAAATTCAAATTTGTCCCAAATCCTTTTAATAATCATTTCCAAAAATTTGATGTGAATTTTGGATTTCTATTAGAAACAATTTCCGTAGGCACACCATGTAGCTTGGTATTTTCTCTCATGTAAATGTATGCAATGTTAGCTTCCTTGTGAGTTAGCTTCACTGGAATAAAATGAACAACTTTTGTTAATTTATCCACCACTACCATGTTGGAATCATATTGCTTAATTGTTCTAGGAATCTTGGTAATAAACTCAATTGTCACAACTTCCCATTTCCACTCAAGAATGGGCAATGGCTATAGCAATCCAATTGGATGTCTATGCTCAACCTTTACCTTTTGACATTCTATACATATGGCTATATAATCAACCACCTCTTTCTTCATACATGGCCAAAAATATTGGCTTCTTATAGCTGCGATTGTTTTCTAATATCATGGGTGTTTAACACAAGGTACATTATGCATTTATCTCATCACTATATTTTTCAGCTCCTGAGATTTAGGCATGTATATCTTTCCCTTGTATAAGAGGAATGCATCCTCTATGAGCTCATAATATTTGAATTTATGCTGAAAATTGCCTTGTTGTAATGTTTATTTTTCTTTCAAATAATGTTGATATGATTTTGTAGCTTCTAAAATTCTACCTTTTAAAACTTATTTGTAAATGCTATTGGTTGTAGTATGCATTTAATTCACCCTCATGCTAAGTGAATCAACCACTTTGTTCTCTTTTCCATTGATATGCTCTATATGAAAGTCATACTCACTGAAGAATTCTAGCCATCTATTTTTCCTGGAATTTAGTGTTGGTTGTCCAAACAAATATTTCAGACCACTATGGTCTGTACTCAACTCAAATATTTTTCCCATGAGATAATTCCTCCACATATTTAAGTCATGAACTATGGATACCAACTCTAAGTCATTTGTGGCATAGTGTCTCTCATGTTATTTCAACTTCCTTGACTCATAGCATATCACATGCCCATTTTGTGTAAGGAATCCACCAAACACTTCCTTGCATGCATAAATGCACACAATGAATTTTTCATCTAGATCAACAATATTCAAGACTGGTGCACTAGTCAATAAATTCTTCAAGTGATGAAAACTTCCTTCATATTTAGATTCCCATTCGAATTTCACACCCTTCTTTTGCAAAGAAGTGATTAGGCATACAATATTTGAAAATCCTTCAATAAATCTTCTATAATATCCTACAAGTCCCATGAATGATTTGACCTCTGTAACATTCCTGGGTGCTGGCCATTCTATGATTGCATTAATATTTTCTGGGTCAACTACTATCCCTTCCTCTAAAATAATATATCCCAAATAATGAATCTACCTCTGATAAAATGAGAACTTTCTCAACTTTTTATATATTTGATGCTCCCTTAACACATGTAGCACCATCCTTAAGTGTTTTTCATGCTCTTCTTCAGACTTATAATAGATAAGTATATCATCCAAGAAGACAGTGACAAACTTATCCAAGCAATTTCTGAAAATACCATTTATAAAAGACATGAAGACAGTTGGTGCTTTTGACAACCCAAATGGAACCACTAAAAACTCATAATGGTCATACCTTGTTCTAAATGATGTCTTGCTATTATCTTGTTCTTTAATTCTCACTTGATGGTAACTTGACCTAAGGTCAATCTTGGAGAATATCTTTCCACCTGTTAGCTGATAAAAAAAGATCATTTATCCTTGGAAAAGGGTACTTATTCTTTATGGTCACCTTATTCAACTACCTGAAATCAATACACAACCTTAAGGTTCCATCCTTCTTATTCACAAAGAGAACTGGGGCACCCCAAGGTGAGACACTTGGACACATATATCCTTTCTTCAAAATTTCCTCAACTTGCATCTACAATTCTTTTAGTTCTGGTGTGGTCTTCCAATATGGAGTTTTGGACATTGGGGTAGCTCCACACACCAAACCAATGGAGAAATCAATATCTCTCTTTGGTGATAACCTCAATATCTATCTAAATACATATTCATAATATTTCAAGACTATGATATTCAATACTTTTCACTTTATGCTTAGCTTCCTCTTCCATATGGGATGCATAAATTTGACATCCTTTTATGAAACGTTTCTTCAACTGCATGCTTGAAATTTCCGTGATTGATATTTTCCCTTGGAATATCATGAACTATTCTCAAGTTACCTTCCTCATCAATACAAGTGAATGCCTTGTTGTAAAAATATAGGACAACATGATGTTGGTCCAACCAAACCATACCACTTAGGTAGTCATATGGACCCAAAGGTATGATATTCAATTTTTTCTTTTTGTTGATTCCATTCATGTCCATTGGACAATCCTTAACCAACTAATTGATTCGTCTTTTAGCTCGTGTGTCTAGCTAAACCAACCAACATTTCTCATGTTTTCTTGTTTACAAATGAAATCTTTCAAAAATATTAGGATCTGTGTAACTATGGATAGCTACAAAATCAATTAAAATGGTTATGGGCCTATTATCAATCTTACCTTCTACTTCAATCATATGATATTGGTATTCTTCTTGCTTGTTTTCCAAGGCTACATAAGTCCTTGGCATGCTTCTACCCATGTATTCAACTGTATCAACGTACTAGATATTATGAAAAACTCTCATTATTTCTCCTTTATGAGGGAAATATCTATACATATGGTCTCCCTCACATCCCTAACATTTTATGGGTTGTTGTCTTGGCCTTTTTCCCAATGATTCTGTCATATTGGGTTCATTTTGTGTTGGCTGTCCGTGAGAACTATTTATGAATTTAATGGTGGATTATACCATTTCTTTCTTTTCCCCACATTTCCTTTCTTCTTGTCTTCCCAATCCTTTTGGAATGTCGAGTTTCCTTTATTATGATCATAAAGACACGTTTATTTCCTTATGGCATATTCCAGTGTCTTAGGCTCATCATAATGTATCTTATTACTATAAAAAGAAGGTAGGCCACTCAAAAATATTTGAATTTTAAACTTCTCATCCTTTATGAAGCCAACATACTTCAGTAATTCAAGAAAACTCCTCTCATACTCATCCATTGTCATGCTTCTAATTTTGAGTTCAAAGAACTCTTTCATATTTTTATCATAATAATGCTCTGACAAGTGCTTCTTCTGAAAGTGATTTTTGAACTTCCTCCATGAGATCCTCTTATCATCAATGTGATTTACTTTCTTGAGATGGTCCCACCATATTGATGATTTTACTTTAATATGGTAGATTGCAACTTTGGCTTCTATATTTGATGAATAATTGTGTAGTTTGATGTATTTCCTCATTGACAGTAACCAAGATTCTACATCTTCATACTTCTTATGATCACCATAAAATGAAAGATGCTTAATATTCCTAATCTCCCCTTGCAAATTATCCTCGGACCTCCTTTTATGATGTTTGACAAGAGACAAAATTGGGTTGATTTCTAACTCTAAGCATGTATTTTCCCTTGCAGCTAAGTGCCTTAGTGAATGGTGATGATGTCTACTATCACTTCTATATTTTCTGGCACTTTTGGAATCCTCCCTTCTAGCATGAGATTTGTGTTCTTCTACCTTCCTTGAATCTAATTCTTTATCTATCTTCCTCTGCAACATGTTCAAGCTTTTTAAGAACTGAGTGTTGATGTGATTATGCTCTTCCTAAGCTCTTATAATCCTCTCATTGTCTGGTTTATATCTCAACACTTCTCTCTATATGATTCTCATTGTCTCTACTAAATTTGTATTTTTTTTATTTTCCTCCTTTATGCACATTTGACTCAATATTTGCATTACCTAAGTTGATATACACCCCTTTGACTTCCTCCTCATAGATGTAAGCTCTCTGTGCATCCTCCATTTCTATGGTCCTCATTTTGAATCTTCTTTGTTCTATTTGTACTCTTAATTCTACAAAATGTGTATGTAACAAAATTTGTTAGAAAAAATAATTTACAATTCTGGGAAATCATGCATAATTTTTGCCTTTTAAGTCCACCAATCATCTTCCTCTTGTTTTCCTATGAATTTCACTATTCAATTCACAATTTGGGGTGATTTTCTGGATTATTCTATCCAATATATTTCCAATGATTACTTTCTGGCTTGATTCTGAGCTTTGAGTAGAAAGTTATGGTCTTCTGAACTTTTCCAATTTACCCCTTTTGTGCACTTTTCTTCCAGGTGAAATTAAACTCGGACAACAATTTTTTTCATCTGTAGAGCTAAATGTTAGGACCAAGGAAACTTTTGTATGATTGATTGATAACATTCCTGACACCGAGTTCACATCAACTCTCATATTTTCAATCTGATGCTCCAGTCAAAATCTGCAACAATCTGGAAATGAAAACTGTCTTTTTTCACCCCTTTTTCAAGACTTCAAATTTTTAGCCAAATTGGCTATCTCCCAATCTATGCATTTCTGGAAAAGATTCATTACAAAAAATTTGTTTTTCTTATTGTGTACATGAAATGTTGAGTAAATAAAAATTTCTAGATTTTCCATCTGGGGTCCCTTTTTCTCCTCTGAAAATCCTAAAAATACCCCAAAAGTGATATGGAATAGTGGATTTTCCCCTATTTTGGCATATCTACTTCAAACCCCTTATAATATGGTCAATATATTCACAGATTATTTTCATGTCTTCATTTCTACCATTCTGTGAAAATTTCATCAGTAATGATGCCCCTCCCATTGAGCACGACCTTGTTCTTCAAAAACCCCTAACTTTCATTTTCTGACAAATCAGTGCATAATTGGTCATTGTCTCTCTCTGTCACTTCTGTAGTCATCGATATTTTGGAAAAAAACCCAGAAAATTTATCTTCTTCTGAGTTATTATTCTCCCGCTATGGCCAAAATACAATGTTGGCTTCTATGTGGCATCCTTATTGATGTGGCTACTGATGTGGCATTTTGGGTCCACATGACACTCTAAGGTGATTCCATGTCAACCTTTTGGCCACCCTATCCCCACCCCCTCAATCTCCATCACCTTTCTCCTCTCTTTCTTCTTCCCTTCTCTTTTCTCTTTCTTCACTTACCTTATTTTATTTTAATAAATTAAATTATGGGCCCCACCATACATGGCTTCCCACCTGGCACCTTGTCTGACCACAGATGAGACAGGGGTCCAACTTTCTTTGCCATCCTTCCATTATACACCCCTTCATTGGCCACAGGGATGGGTGGTCCCATCCCACATCTTTTTTCTCGACGAACGTGACTTTCATACTCCTCAGATCTAATGGTAGAGATCAAAGTAGATCAATGGTTGTGATCGATATCATAGGTTTAGCTGCAGGGATGTTAATGAGGCACTATAATTTGATACCATCATATCACCCTCCACCCACGTGTCTCTTCCTAGTTGTTTTTGGAGGCTTTTTTAATTTGCAAAACCACTTGTTAAACCTCTTATACCACTTATGGTATCAGAGCTCACTTCCTCATCCACTATGGAACCCAAATCATCGTTGGGCCTACCACTAAACCATTATTTCCTACCACCTTTCCACTTTGTAAATCCACATCACCACTTCCATGTCACCTGACATGTGTCCTCCACGTCACCATGTATGGAAAAATCCCAAACTTTTCTAAAATTCATAACTTTTCCAAATTTTCAAGAATGCCTTATTTCAAAATTTCCATCAAGGTTTCCATGAAACTTTGTAATTATGATTTCCTTGGCCAATTTAAATTCTAAAAATGACCAATTTCCTCCATACTCAACCCTTTGGTATTTCTGGGTATGAATTTCTTCTCTAATTCACTTAGAAATTGAGGATTTTTACCCAATTTCATCATGGTCACTTTGCAATTCATAAATTTCGCCAATTCAGGGATTTTAATCACTCAATCAGAGGTTAAAAGTTAGGATTTTAACCCCTGGGCTCAATTTTCCCAATTTTATAAGAAATATTTCCAATTCCACATGGAAAACTTTCATCAAATAATTTGTAGACTTCCTTTGAAAAAATTTCCTCTGAACATTTATGCTTTAGTGCAGAATTTGGCTCAAGTAAGCTTGATGTTGAACCTATGGCTCTAATACCACATTGTAACACACCCTAGACTCACTTCTAGGAATATGTCACTAAAAATCCGTCTTTTTTCAAATACTGAATTTCAAAATTTCTTTAAATCTTGCACATTAAAACTATAATGCCATTAATTAATTATTTTTAGCCTTCCTGGAGGCTCTTATAATCTTATATTAAAATATGATACCATTTAATGTCACACCCAGACCCCTATCTAGGCTTCTGATACCAATAGTATTAATATGCCCAACATATGAAATAATTATGCGGTCTTATCAACATATATTCCATGCATAATTATATACAATTATAATATTACAGAATTAATCATAGATAAGCACACATTAATCATCATAAAAACACACAAAATAACACTTATCCTTTTATGAAAATCACCAACTAGTCGTATACTTGAGACGTTCCTCCCAGCCATAGACACTGTTGTTCTAGAATTCTCATTAGTAGGTCACCCCTAAGATGGGGATATGAGTCTACCAGAGAAAATGATACCTAAATTATCTATTGTTTGAGAGATACCGCAACAATGGATAGGATAAGGTACCAACTCCAACAATAGTTCCATCATGCACCCTGTCATTCCCCATCATCCTACACAACATGAGGAAGTCAACCCCCTTCTCTACATCATAGTCCCTCGGGTTGTCCCACTTCCCTTATAGGAATTCAACATTGGTCAGCCAGGAAGTCTCGTAACATTATGACTCTAGGAACTCTTGTTGCACTTAGAAGTCTTCAGGCACTCTCTAGGCCTCACTCTCAAGGAAACATATTCCTAAGAAATATCCCTCCAGGGCTCCAACCTTCCCTAGGGAAACCCAAGGACAATTATACACCTAATCCACCTAGGATTTATAGGGTTCACAAGGTAACAGGGTTGCAACAACTCCTCATATCACACTCCACAGAAAATGGTACGAATGATGGAATGGAATGGATTTTCCACTAAAAACCAACATTACATTGGCATTCTCCTTTCTTGACGCATGACACTAAGGAACTACTTTTTCCTCCACTTGTTAATTTGTTCCACCACTTAGGAACTTAGGATAAAAATCATGACATAAGGACCTAGGAATTAGGAATATATTATTGTATTCCTTTGGCTTAATCCCTTTTAACTTAGCCCCTTTCTTCAAGTCATATCCCCCTCTCCCTCTTGTGGAGTTATATCCCCCCCCCCATATTCTTTGTTTGACTTGGTCTGCAACAATGATGTATTTTCTTAATATATTTGAGTGTGATTACTATTTATAATGTCTGAATCACCAACCTTTCAGTATACATGCTCTTCAGCCTTATACAACATAGGCACTCTGATCCAAAACATATATACATAGACACTCTGGCCCAAAAAATCCTGGCTCACCAGCCTATAAAAAAAATGTACATTTACAACTTGGGATTCAACTTGGGAGTATTACATCCATTGTCCCCTACCCTTTTTTGGCATATACATTGACAAGTTAGAAGATTGTTTAGAAGAAGCAGGTTGTTTCATCCCAACTCTCACTAGTATAGTCATCATCCTTCTTCTTTACACTGTTGATATTGTTTTTATGGCGAGGATTCCCTATGATTTGGGAAAGAAAATAAGAATCCTCAAGTATTTCTTCTCCAATATGGGTATGACTATTAATATATACAAAATAAAATTCATGATAATTAAATGCAATAAGATTACCTATGATAATTTCATATATGACAACACCAACTTGGAGGAAATGCTTTCATACAATATCTCGAAATCAATATTCACCACAGGCTCAAATGGAATTATAGCATTGAGAAAATGATAAATGGAGGGTGGAAAACTTATTATGGTTTTGAAAACAATTCTAGTTCAATGGATCTTTGGATATGGGATAAGAAAAAACTACTCTTTGAGACTCTCATTACTCTTGTTATTTTATATGGATGTGAAGTTTGGGGATGTAGTATCT
>ML777736.1:146372-182302 GCA_009831015.1 Picea engelmannii
TGTGTGTGTGTGTGTGTGTGTGTGTGTGTGTGTGTGGTATGTTGTTTTTCACATTTTTGATACCTTCTATCAGTTGTTAGGAATGGATACATATACCATCGTGTTCCTCTATCTGATACCTTTACAACAAGGTATCATGGGCATGATTCTGACACCTTTAGAAAAAACTATGATCATTTAAAAATCATCATTCAGTAGTCATTGATCAAGCCCGTGGGTTAATCTAGACCATTGATTCTTGAGCCTGCAAAAGAAAAATTCCACCTGCATAATAGATCAACACTTAATGATGAGATGACCTAATCCCTATAGATATTTTGATTCAGCACCAAGGCAGTATGGGACCCACGACTTGTAACAGAATCTTCTCCAATTTCCCCTTTTTATCTTATTCGCATTTTAAACATTAGGAAAAATAATTAAAAATAAAATAAATTAAAATAAAAACTAACAAAATTATTTACATCATTTTAGATTTATTTATAATTAATAACAAAAAATTTAAAATAATTATTACCCTAATCTCATGTAACAAATTTAAAGAAAATTAAACCAATTACCCCACTAACAAAAATAAATAAAAACTATCAAGATTAAAACCAATAAAATAATAAACATCATCCTATCCCCACTAGACTTGAACTCATGTTCTTTAAGGGAAAAATGTATGTTTTTAAGTATTAGGCCAATTCAAGTTACTTGTATAATTATTCTAAAAAAAACTATTAATACATGAAATACAAAATTAAATTAAATAAAAAATAAAATTAATAGAATGAAAAATGTTTTACAAAGAAATAAATTATAAATAAATAAAACAAAATTAAATAAGAAAAAAAATTAAATTAAAATAAACAAAACCAAGGAAAATAAAAATAAAACAGAAAATAAAATAATATAACACGCCCCATGGGAATACGTGTTGAGAATAATTTTAGGGTTAGATAGTCGGAGTGGAAACGTGAGCTAGTCCACTCCGATGGCCTATCATTATGAAGAATGGATTCATGTAATACTCCACCACTCCAATGACTATCATCCGATAGCTCACATGAACATCCTCATTACTATTTTATTATTATAATTATTATTGTTATTTAATTGTTTATTTTATTATTTTTTTTTTATTTTTAATTTTTAATTTTATTTTATTATTATAAAACTTAAAATATTAGAATAAGTTTATGTTGCACTAGTTTTTGAAACGTGGGGATGTTGGGAACGTGGATATAAGTGTCCAGAACAAGTAGAAGTTTCCCTCAAATTTACAGGAAACTTCAATTTGAGAGCGACAATATTATATATTAAAAATATATAAAAAATATTTTAGATTACAATGATATTTTAGATTACAATGTATAGAGATATTGATACATTTTAAATCTTATTTCAATAAAATTGAAGTTGAATGGAGGACAATGTTTCTCCTATAACAACTACAATATCAAAATTACTAATTTAAATAGTGTTAATAATTATATGAATATATTTAACACAATAATGAAACTTTAATATCCATAAATATTCTATTAGAAAATGAGAAACAAAATTGAAAATACATATATAAAATTTTAACATCTTTTTAAAATTAAACTTTACATATATAAACTTTAAACATCTTTGTAAATTTGAAGCATTTTTTTTTTTATTGAAAAAAACAAAATAGTATCACTCTTCTAATATGAAAATACAATAAAAGTCAATGATATGGCTAGTTGGTGGAGCAAATGCTTGTAATGGATAGGGTATTGATTTATTAGACTTTCATGTTTAGATTGGGCTTGAAGGAAAACATAAATGCATTAAAGGTTTTTCATATCCACAACTATAAAGTGAGTATTATTAAGTTTTTTTACTTTACTAATTTTTGAAATAATATTTACCTGTATTTTAGTCTTAGTTTTATAGTGATATTTTGAGAACAATGTATTGGGAATATGTGTAAGAAATTATGTATTTGTAAAAAAAGAATAAATATATTTACATTTTAATTTAATATAATTCTAATTTAAAGCTCTTCTTTTATGACACTGGTTCCCAAGCTCTCATTTCTTTGATGTTGAAGCTCCCAAAAAACTCTCAAGTTCCCAAAAGAGTTCACAGCCAATTGAGGACGTTCCCAACTAGTTCCCAAGTTCCTGGAATTTCAAGAGCTTGGGAACTAGATGTTGAAAATGCGGGGAGCACTTCCTGTGCAACTATGGAATAAACCCTTTTTTGCAAGTTTTTTTTTATCATTATTTAAAATTCCCATAGGATATTTTCTAATGCTTTGAAAAACAAGTTAAAACAAAACATTTCCATAAATTCCTATAATATAGGGAATTCCTATTTTTTTAGGAAATCCCTAGAGAATAAGAAATAGGAAATCCAGAAAATAGGAAATCCATATATTATAAAGAGGCCTAGAAAATAGGAGTAAAAGAAAAAAAAGTAAAAAGATGAAAAATATGTACACATTAGGAAATTTGAATCAAAAAATAATAAATAAAATGAAAAATAAATAAAAGGAATGAAAATGAAGATACAAAATATTTAAATTAAAATTGAATATATGTACAAAAGCACATTACATCTTAGGCCTTAGTTACATGATTTGTTTATTTAGCATGAATTATTTTATTCGTCTAAAAATAAATAAAAATAATTTACAAAGAATAAAATAATGAAATTAATTAAAATAAAATATAAATAAAAATATTTACAAAATAATAGAAAATAAAGAAAAAGAAAAATAAATAAAATAAAATAAATGTACAAAATTAAAATCAAATATTTATAGAAATATTTACAATAAATAAATAAAATAAAACAAGACAAAATAAATACAAATTAAGGGAACTTAGGACCGAAAATAAGCAAGTCGAGGTTTTGTGCTCCTCAGTTTGATTGGAAGAAGATCCAAGGTAATGTTAGTCATTGAGTCTACCAAAAGTCTCAGTCATTTGTCAGAGTGGGGTCGTCATCGAACGATGGCAATCAAAGGTCTAAAGAGCGGGAGAAAGGTTGGAAGGAGTGTTGACAATGAGGGATCACCGAAAATGTGGGATCCCTAAGTTAGAGAATCATCGATGACGTGGGATTGCTAATGACAAAGGAGTACGGGTGGGAGGTTGTGGCAGTGTTACGTGTCTGATGATGCCAAAATGGAAGTTGAGAGAGGTTGGGGGTGGTTAATTGTCGGCTAACTCGAATCTCTGAGAAGATAGGGACCATTAATTTTTTGCTACTGAGAGCTCTTGGATCTATCATAGGAGGCTTCATCGTCGGAGATGGATTCAGGATCTCCCAAGTGCTAAGGATAAGGAGGCCCCATCAACGAGAAATCTCGACGACATCGTCGCCAGGAATGCGATCGGAGGACTAGGAGGACATGAAGCAGGTAGATCCCGACGATGATGAGGACAGTTAATGGGTTCCACATCAACACCACATCGGTACCATGTAATATGGCACAAGTGAGAGGGAACCACATGAATGCCACGTGGTAGTTAGGTGGAAAGGTGAGTGAAGACTTGGGAAACTTTGGGATCCCATAACTTTCAATCTGTAACTTGGATTTAAGCATGGTTATAGGAGTTAGAAAGATATCAATGGGAATAATACAACTATGAGATTTGGTTAGAGGAAATAATAGAAAAAAATAAGGAGAAAACCCAATAAGCCTTGGGTCTAGGTTTCAAGAGAGGGAAGGCCAAAAGAAGAATCTCGTAGAGATCAATTTGAAGAGTCTGGGGGACAAGTTCTAGAAAAGGATCAATAAATTCTCCCACATGCCTCTCAAGGCTAGAGAAGTCATGTGAACAAAGTGGCTCTGCAAACCTGCTCCTGCAAAAAAAAAAGAATGAGATAAACCATGCAAGCAAAAGAATATCATCCCATACACTAAACAACATACTCCCTTCCTTTAAACCAACTTATAAGAAAGTGTTTGATATAGTGGGAAAACCCCTCTATGGACTACACCAGGGTTATAAAATGTAGGTAGAGCTAACCGTCTAAAGTCTTCTACTTTTTATCAACTATCCCAACGTTATCCCACAATCATACATAAAAGACAAAGTACAGGGATCTGGTAGGCATACCTTAAACTTCGCATCTAGTGTCGATCCCTTTGTGCTCGGTTGTTTCCTGACTGCAAGTCTCCTCCCAAGGCTGACCTGCATTCACCAAAAGACAAACAAGAAAATACAAGCATGCATTCTATGTATGGATTAGTGAGTTAGACATCATAACCAAGAAATGTAAAAAAATCATAAAGATTTAAGACGTCATTTGGTGAGACGGAAAAAGTACTTCTTTATATTCATCTCACAAAAGTCATTTACAACATGAGACCGACATTGCTCCTTGAACTTGGTCCTGGGCTCTTCTTCACTATGAAACAACTGCTTCCACGTGTTCTTCTCCTCTTCAGTTCTCTCTAGGGAAATGGCAAGGATTTGCAAAGGAGGAAGATGGCATTCTGGCTCAAACTCACAATGTTGTTGCAAAATATTGGGGCAACGGAGGAATATTCAAACGGTTAAGTAACAGCCCGGAAACCCGTATCCATATTCAATTTTCTTTTTTCGCAATTTTTTGTGAGTGTACGCGAGTTGTAGTGGTGCAGCAAGTGTGTGTACGTGGGCAGTAGTAGTGTAGGGCGCATACACCTTCAAAACAATGGTCTTTAGAAGAGTTGTTCAATGATAGCTTGGCAAATATAGCAAGTAAGATGGCATGATGCTAGGTATGCATGTCTGGTGTAGTTTAGGGTTATAACAGGTAATTAAACCAATTAAAACACCCAAAAAGATCCCCTAAAAATCCTAGAGGCTCCCCATTATGGTCACCAATTATGTTATAGTGGGAAAACCCCCCTATGGACTACACTAGGGTTCTAAAGTGCAGGCAGATCTAGCCATCTAAAGTCTCCTACTTTTAACAACTATCCTGACAACACCCCACATTCATGCATAAAGTACAAAGTATAGGGATCCAGTAGTCTTACCTTAAATTCCACGTCCAGTGTCGATCCCTTTGCGTTCGGTCGCTTCTCGACTGCAAATCTCCTCCCAAGGCTGACCTGCATTCACCAAAAGACAAACAAGAAACTATGAACATGCATTCTATATACGAATTAGTGGGTTAGATGTCATAACAAAATGTAAATCAAACATGAAGATTGAACATATCATATGGCGGGACAGAAAAAGTACTTCTTTATATTAATTTCATAGAGTTACTTACAAAATGAGATCGACAACTGCTCCTTGAACCCGGTCATGGGATCCTCTTCACCAAGCTCCAACTTCTTCCATGTATCCTTCTTCTCTCACACTTCTCTCTAGATAATGGGCATAGGCTTATGGATGAGGAAAAAGGTAAGAAAAGGGAATTTTGGCTCAAAACTCACAATGTGGCTACAAATTCTTGGGGCAAGGGGGGAAAGTGAAATGGGCAGAGTTTCACTGTAGCTATGTTTTCTCCTTGGAATGAGACCCCAACACCTCTTTTTATATGACAAAAATATGGTTATTCGGTTGGGTGATGGGCTATAGGTGGTCAATTGGTTAAGAAACCACCCAATAGCTCGTAATCTCAACGAATCCCTTGCAACTTTTTATTTTTTGCAACTTTTGTGGGTATACGCGGGATGTAACGGTGAAACTAGCATGCTCTCCCCCACATGTTTAAATGAATATTATAACATGGAATATAAGAGGCCTAAACAGCCCACGAAAGCAAAGAATCCTTAAAAATAGACTAAGGAAGGAACAACCTAACCTCTGTTTCATTCAAGAGACAAAATGCATTGTAGACAGAATGGAAACAATCAGTAAAAATAATGGAGCAAGTACAAGATGTTGGTTGTCGAAGGCCAACAGATGGCAAGCAGTATACTCACCTTATGGAACCCGCAATCATTGAACCTACTAGAATTCGAAGACACAAGACACACACTCTCTATTAACATGCAAATTATAGGTAACACCGAGGTGATTCTATGCACCAATGTTTATGGTCCCCAGAGGTTGGAGGAAAAAATAAGAATGCTCGTAGACCTAGAAAATCTAAAGGCCAGATTCTGCAACCTCCATTGGATCTTGGCAGGGGACTTCAACATAATCACGACACTTGCAGAGAAAAAAGGGGGCACCGGGAGACTAGATAGAGATGCAGAGGAATTTTCAGCTTTCATTGATACAATGGATATGGTAGACATCAGAACCAGCAATGGCCAGTTCACCTGGAATAACAAACGAATTAATCACTACCAAGTAGCTACACGGCTAGATAGATTCCTAGTGTCGGAATCCATCATTCTGCAGGGAAAAAATTTAGATTGCAGCATCCTTCCATGGTGGGGTTCATACCATTGGCCAGTCCAGTTGGAAGCAAACTTCCAAACCACTCTGAAGAACAGACCTTTTAGATTTGAGAAATTTTGGATCGAACATCCCACCTTCAAGGAGAACATCAACCAATGGTGGTGGGAGGAATTACCAAATCAAGGGACAAGGATGTTAAAACTTTATAAGAGACTCGAGTACATCAAACACAAACTCAAGAAGTGGAACAAGGAAATCTTTGGGAACATAAAACAAGAAAAACAAAATATTGAGGATAGAATGAGGATACTCCAGGAACTCTACATAGACGAGGGTTACACAGAGGATCAAAAAAGAGAAGAGATCCAAATGACCCAAGAATGGGGAGCAATATGCCAACAGGAAGAAAATCTATGGCGCCAAAAGTCCAGAATCAGGTGGCTAGAGGAATACCAAGTTTTTTCATAGAACCACCATTGCAAGAAGAACCCACAACACAATCCTGAAAAATTAGGGATCGGGATGGGATCGAAAGAGAATCCCACAAGGAAATTGAAAATACACTGGTCAATCACTTCCAGGGGATAGCCCAGGAACCCAACCAAGACAGAACTGAGGCCATACAAAGGATAACTCGGCACATCCCCAGGCTGGTCATAGAGGAACAAAATATCAATCTAAACAAAACCATAACAAAGGAGGAAATCGACCAAGTGGTCCAGGAGATGCCCAATGGAAAGGCCCCAAGCCCAGATGGCTTCACGGTGGAATTTTTCAAAGCCTGCTGGGAAGTGGTTAAACATGACCTTTACGGGGTGGTGGAAGAATCCATACATTCAGCCTCCGTCTTGAAAGCGTTAAATTCCACAATGATCACTCTAATCCCAAAAGAAAATGAAGCAAGGACCCTATATCACTACAGGCTGATAGCTTAATTCAATGTTGTTTACAAGATAATCTCCAAAGTCATATCCAATAGATTGAAACCGCTCCTACCCACACTGATTTCATAGGAGCAAGTGGGTTTTGTAGAAGGAAGACAAATACTGGATAACATCATCCATTGCCATGAACTTATAGACGCGCCAAAAATCCAAAGGAGAGGGGGGATGATAATCCAACTTGACCTGGAAAAGGATTACAACAAGATTAGTTGGCACTATATGGCCAAAACGCTGGAAGCCTTTGGGTTTGAACAACATTGGATCAACTGGATTGTCAATCTAGTCTGAACGACAAGATACTCGCTCCTAATTAATGGATCCCCAATAAAACCCTTCTGGCCTTTGAGAGGCATCAGACAAGGAGACCCACTGTCCCCCTTCTTGTTCATTCTGATGATGGAAGGGCTTAGCAGAAGCATAAAAAGCACAACTGCAGCAAGGGAACTAAAAGGAATCAAACCTTTCGAATATTGTCCAACATCCACACACCAACAATTTGTTGATGACACCCTACTCCATGGCACACCCATGGTCAAGGAACCAAAAACCTATTAAAGAATATTAGAATACTTTAAGGAAGCCTCAGGGGCGGATATCAACCACTCCAAATCCATGATCTATTTCTTCAACACTAATCCTGCAATTCAAAGAAACCTAGCCAACATTCTGGGGTTTGAATGCAAAACGCTCCCAACGAAACACTTGGGAATTCCCTTGACGAACAGAGATTGCAAAATGGAAACATGGGAAGAAGTGATCAACAAACTGCAGGAGAGAGTCAAAAATTGGAATTACAGAGCTCTCAACCTAGCAGGGAGGCTTATCCTCACCAAATCGGCCCTACAAGAAATTCTGGCGTATATGATGTCAGTGTTCCTGCTCCCAAAGGAATACTACAAAAGATAAGAGCCATTCAAGTAGACTTCCTATGGTGAGGTGCTGAAAATAAAAGAAATAGGCCCTGGTAGCCTGGGAGAAGGTTTGTCGACCAAAAGGCAAAGGCGTCCTGGGATTACAAGATCCACAGTTAACCAACGAAGCCTACGGGGAAAAACTTTGGTGGAGATGGATCAAGGAAAAATCAGTACCATGGGAAAACCTATGGAAGGCCAAGTATGCCTCGAACATCAATGATCAAGACCGAATTTGAATCATGGTCACAAGGGATGGATCATCCATCTGGAATCTCGCCTGGCGCAACAAGAACTGGATTCATAAACACAACTTCTGGGAAGTCAGAAATGGTCAAACTGCCATATTTTGGGAGGACGCGTGGCAACAGGAACCCAGAATGGAAAATCCAGATAGGGAGGAGCTCCAACAGGAAATGAAAGTGCAAGGAAAAACAACAATCCATCACTACTGGAAGCCAAGAAATGATAGCGACAGATGGAGGACCTAGGACAAACTCAATCCACAAAATATAGACTGTATCACAACTCTAGCGAAAGAGGTGGAAGAGGAATTGGGGAAAAGGAAAATTGCAGTCTTAGAGGACAAGGACTAATTAAGGTGGGGCAGGGAAAATGGTGGGGATTTCAACTTAAAAGAAGCACGATATTACATTGCGGACCATGATCAAGAGGACCCGGAGCAAGAGTGGGGAAATATCTGGAGCAGCCCCCAATGGCCAAAAATCAAAATGTTCAAATGCTTAGTTCTCCACAACCAAATTCTAACTTGGGAAAATGTCAGGAAAAGGGGTTATATAGGCCCTTCTCGTTGCCACCTTTATCAAGATAAAGAGGAAACAACCAATCACCTCCTCGATGAGTGCAGTTACACAACATAGCTATGGGATTGGGTGGCATACATCTATTGCCATTCCAATAGAATCTAGGGCAACATCAGCACAACCATCAACAATTGGAATGAGAGCTACAACGAAAATGAAATGGTAAACCTCTGCTGGAACCTAACGTCGAGGATGATCATCTAGGCAATATGGAAGGAGAGGAATCGATGCATATTCAGGAATGAAATCCTACCGGAAGGAAAGCTTAAGGATGCAATTACCTCACAAATACGAGAAATAGTGCAGAGTCGCAACTGCAAGAAGGATACATTGCAACTCACAGATCAGGACTCTCGCATCCTGGAGTTTTTTCACCTAAAAGATGGCCGCAACAACACAATGGCAGGTCGGGATCCGCAACTCCAATTAGGAGACTGCAATTGGACCCCCCCTCTGTTAGGGTTCCTCAAATTAAACTTTGATGGGGAGGAAAAAGGAAACCCATGAGTGGCAGGGATGGGAGGAGTGATCATAGATAGTGGTGGTAACATCATCCGACTATACACTGGGAGTATGGGAAACTCAACCAACAACGGAGTGGAATTTGGAGCCCTGGAGCTTGGCCTAGAAATCCTAAGGCGTGAAAGGATGACAAACACTATCGTGGTAGGCGACTCCACCCTAGTCATCAATACGACGAAGAGACTCCAAAATGGTACTAGGGTGGGCAAGGTTCAGAGACACTCGCGCCTGGTTCTCTCCCTACAGAAAATCCAGGAGCATCTTGAAACTCTGAACACATCGGAGTTGTGTTGGGTCCGCAGGTTTGCAAATGGCTTGGCGGAAAAACTATCCAACGAGGGGGTTGGGAAGGAAGGTTTGGAGCTAGATATTGCCTGGATCAACCTCCCGAATGACCAACTCAAAATAGACTGCATCCACCTAGCAACAAAAGACCATGAAGGCAGGTTAAGCAAGGAAGGTCACATCGAAAAGGGCAGTGCAAGGCTTGGCGACAGGCACGTAGGACCCAGGAAGGATATGATTTCCAAACAATCGATCACCAATGACCATGTAGGATAGCATAAACAGTCGGTGGGGGTACGACAACAAGACCCTTGCGACAGAAAGAATTGCGAGGAAAGCGCGTGGGAAAGAACAGACGGAAAACCGCATGCAACAAGTGACATAAGGCATGAGGGAGTGACATGGTTTAGAATCGATCCTCAAGGAAAAAGTACAGGTTCGAAGAGAAGCACAATAGGATCTCAAACAAGCAGGGGTAGGGCCCCACACAGGGATAAAGGACGAGTCATAATGATCATATGAGCCACCACCGGGAAAAAGGATGGGAGGGATCACCACTACGGACAAGCCATGATTGGAAGGACAAGATCACAGCAGGAGAAAATCAATAAGAGGAAATACAACAGGAATAGACGCAAACAGAAGGAGCGCAACTGTAGGGGCTACCAAAGATACAAGGACATGGAAAGGAAGAATCATTGTGAAGAGAGGTACAGGCTGAGTAACCAGCAAAGGAGTTGTGACAGATCAAGCGGGATGGTGAGAATGAAGCACATGCATAGGAAGAGGAATCCCCTTGGAAAGGAAGTTCCAAATAGTCCATGACGGGTGTCAAGAATGGAGCAGGCGAAAAAAGATGTGGAGGGTACCTTCCAAACTTTGGTTGTGCCGAAAGGAAAAGCGACCATCACCCACTGGGAAAAGGAAATCAAAGAAAAGTGCAAAGGAAAAGCTTGGGATGCACTGGCATAGGAAACAGACTGGATAATTGATCTAGGGGCCACACAACCTAGGGAAACCCTCTACCATAAAACAATGGAGATGGTGTGGCTAATTAAGATGATGATCGGCAAAGTGAGTTCGGAAATGGAAGAAGCTAGACAGGAGGATAAGATGGATCACAAGAAAATGCTGGATGAAATTATGAGTCACCTCAACAGCCTGGAAACTATTACCAATCTATTAGTTGAGGTCGAGAAGGATCAGAAATCCAAGATGGATTGGTTGGCTGCTCAATTTCACCTCTATCTGAGCTATGTCCATCACATGGACATCACACCAACCGATGGTCAGAGTGCACCATCCCACATCAGGAAGACTCGCACGATCTCCCAGAAGAAGGATAACAAGAGCCAGGCAGATGATGAGAAGAAACACAACATTGTTCTGGACGAGTGGATGGTTGATCAAATGGTTAGTTCAGCCACTAGCCTCTCGGGCCTAGTGCATAGTCTCTGTGTCTGTTTTTTTATGTCTATGTTGCTTTTCCTTTTCAAACTGGTTATGGTGGTACTAGCATGGTTTCCGCTGGTGGTAGACCAGTCCCAACCCTCGTATATATCAGTAAGCGCAACTCGGGAACCCTTGGTCTGGTTTCCTACTATGAAGGCCAAGAGGCCCCCCTTTTTTGTATCATAATATATTTTACAGTAATACAGCTTCTTACACTCACTTACAAAAAAAAAATATTAAATGTATAATTTAAATTTTAAAACAATAAAAAGATATATTAAAATCTTTTAAAATTTTATCCTAATATTTTTATATTAGAGGTTGTTTTTAAAAAATATATATCCTAATATTTTAATATTAGAAATTATTTTAAAAAAAAATTATCCTAATATTTTATATTAGAGGTTGTTTTTTTTAAATAAAATAGATAGACATAGATATCACAAGTAATTCAAATTAACGAGGTTTAGTAATTCTGCTAAATTTATGGACAAAAAAACCTAATACGGAAACCATGTCTTAATAGGATTGTAGATATATTAATGTCGGGGCTATTGTATCCATATCTGCGGGTGATGGCAAGTGTTTTCACATCTCGTATTTTCCACATATTCATATTATATCTATACCTGCACTGCCAACTATTTGGTTATTTCAGAATCTACCAAGCACTTCTATTACCATACATTCATATCAAATCGAAATCATTAACAGAAGGTGAGTTTTCAAGACCTGCACATATATGAACCGAACCTCGTGATTCAAAGCTCAAGTGTGATAGTGGTTGTCACACCAACTCTCCAGTTTCCAAGAGTCAAATATTATACACATGATAATACCAATTAAGTTGCTTTTAAATGATAACATATTATGAATTTGGGATACACTGCATTGGTTACTTTTACACAAATTCAAAGTTTTTACTTAGCAAATTCTTTCATTCCTTAAGTACTTTCTTACAAATTAATAGAACTCGGGTTAATTCTACGAAAATCCTTTATTTTCACAAAAACTTTATTATATATCCCTAGTACAAACTAAAATATAAAATTCAATAAACAAAGTTGTTAAAATTAGATATATGTTAAATTAAGATTAATTTAAAATAACTAGAATAAATTCATTAAGTGTTAAAAATCAATGTAAACTTCTAACAACACAGAGACTTGAACTTTAGACATGTTTTTTTAAAATGAAAGCAAATATTTTGGGCTCTCTTCAAGGGCATTCTCTACTATCGATGTTTGTTCGAATTTGACTTGAATCGATACAACTATTGCTACTACACTGGATACATGTATATAGCTATGAATTTAAACACTTGATGGCCTTTCTTGGGGAAGTCTTTAAGAACTCATCGTTTTTAATAACTGCAGAAGAAGCAGGTGATGCAGAGGTAAACCAGTTTAACAATTTTCAATCCATTTACTACAAGTAACTTACTCAATTACTTATAGATCAATGCACATGTTGTCATACACTCACGTTGTACTCCACTCTCAATTAAGAGAGATAAAGTAATTTTGCAAAAACAAATAATATATTAAAATATGCATCACGATTTAACTTCGACTACCTTTTTTTTTTGGATCTGAGTTTCACATGCGTTAATAATATAAGCTTGGCGGCCATAGTTAACAACGCTACCAACTTTTGGCACTCGATACTATAGAAACCCATTTTTTAAATAAAAGTATGCACAAGAACCTTGAGAACTTAAGAACGCAATGCCCCAAACCCGAGGGAAAGTAGGGCATATGTCTTGGATCTTATTTCCAAGCAGAAATATTGTCCATCTGTCACTCATCATTTGCATGGGAAGTATGTGCAAAGGATCCTAGCTAAGGTAGCTAAACTTTCCCTTCTAGCTCTGGTTTTGGCAATTGAACGCGCCCTCATGCCACAGATAAAAAATTTCTAGTGGCGACTGAATGCGCCCTCATGCAACAGATAAAACTTTGGTACTTATGCTTATCTTGGTCCCATATGCTCGTCTCTGTCTTGCCAACATATTTAGGGAGACATTTGTAGATCCTTTATTGGTTGCCATAGCGCAGAGAAAATAAATCGTTGATGTTGGAGCTATTTTCTCAAGAGGCCTTCTTCCTTAGTTATTTTCTTTCTCCATCAACTAGATGAGGCAGATGTTTTTGCAAAGCTCAAAACATAGTGGCTTCTCTAGCTTGAATTTATGTTGGTACGTTTCTAGTCCACATTTTGTTCGCTTGGGTTGCAGTGGACAAGCTAGAATTCAGCATGCTAGGGGAAACCTTAGTACCGAGTATGTCTTGGTGGATTCTAGTCATTACTACTGCCTTATATATATATTCTACAGCCCATCTTGCAAGAAGACATAGAATAGCTTCACCTCCAAGGTCTTCACAGGACTATGGGCCTAAGTCAACTATAGATTTATTCACAGTACTATTGGCGCAGACCCCCTGCCCTCGAGCCAAGATCAGCGCAGGATCTTTTCCAAACCACACAAAGAGTTAATTAAACACTTTGTTTAAGCCATGAAAGATTTTGGGCTTCGCGAGTTGGAGGTTCCTGACGCAATGTCACAACTTTTACAATCGCTGAAATCCAAAACGTCAACGAAGGTTGACTCCTCCAACGCGAAGAGCACATGCCACCTGTTACCCACTAGTTTCGGCTTTCGGGACTTTGAGCGAACAGACAATAGTCGTTCCTCTTCCCTTATGATTCCCCAAACTCCGAATGTCGAAATTCCAAAATAGGCTCAACGTCCCATGGAATGTGAGATTGATGGCCTTTCGGGATTTTCGTCAAAGCTTGACCCCTCCTTTGACTTCCATCGCACGTATCCTCTGACTGATACTTGGGACCCACCTTTTGGCATTTCTCTTTCGCGATTTTGAGAGTTATGTTGACCATGCAACTCCACTTCTCGAGTCCTGAAACCCCGAAATCCGATTGGTACCCAACGGCTATTGTCCCTCAACCTTTTCGGGAATTTTTCCTTTCCCTCTTCGGGATTTTGCGAACCAGGAGTTTGAAATCTCGATTCCAAAGTCACTGCCTCCTCTACTTCTCGAACCCCGAAAAGCCGAAATGTCGAAATTCCACTCCAAAGACATGCCGCGTTTCATGACTTCGGGGATTTCAATGCAAAGGGCCCTGGCTCCTTATCATCGGAATTGCCAAAATGCTGAACCCCGAAATGTTGAAATGTCGAAATTCCACTCCAAAGGGGAATCAACGGCTCTTGTTGCTTCTCATCTAAAGGCCACTACTCCTCTTGAGCTTATGGGTGATTGAAAAGGTACTCGCCTTAACCCCTTTTCTTCTTTGCAAGATCCGATGGCTCTCGGGTCTTCAACACTTCTCCACGAAGTATTCCCGCCATTCAATTTCACACTTGATGATTCCTTTCGTGATTCGGGAGTTAGAGTGACCAAGGGTTTTGGCCTGCGCTCCAAACTTACAAACCTCGAATCTCCGAAATGATCTGTCGACTCAAACTGACCACGATCAACAGTTCGCGTTGACTCTTGATGTCAGGGTGGCAGATTCATCCAACTCCTAACCACCTTACAGCTCCTCTGGATCCTACGGTCCTCGCAAGCTCTCCACGGAGAATTTTGACCGCCCGATTCACTTCTCAATGACTTCTGCCCAAACAACTCGGTGTTCTCCCTCCTGATCTTGACTTCTATGAGACGATTTCTATCTTTGTCTCCCTTTGAACACTTCAAAGGTGTTACCCCTCTTGAGATTTCACTTGTAAACTCAAGCTTCCCAAAAGGAATCCTGCTCGCATTCGTTGTGGCAACTTTCAAATAACCTCTGGTTATTTGAGTCTTCGACCCTGTGCACTCTTTGCAACAACAGTCCTTCAACCTTCACCTTATTTGATAAGTTCTAAGGCTTCAACCAGCCTGTGCACACCTTGCACAGCTCTGTGCCTCACCTGCACTTTTGTTGGTTATGAGAACAACGATATCTCTCCTTAGCTTTCTGAGATAAAACTCAGATCCTCGTCAACGCACACCTTGCGGACATTCACTGCACTCTTTGCAGGAATTCTCAGGAAGAGAAACAATTGAAACTCATTCTTCTCCTCTCTCAGACTTCATACACTCAACATGAAATCATACACACAATACAGCATTGGAATAAATGCATAACAGAGAAATAAAACAACTGTAAACATGCCATTTAACAAATGTAAATGGTAAGCATCATAACACCATGAAATTTGAGTCAAAGTCTCATATATTAACTCAAATGCTCCTACACATGGGTTCTTCTCTACAGCTCTCTGCTTATGAATTCTCTAAAATCATAATGTTCATGTTACCATGATACAAAGGTGAGGGTGTCTATATCCGTTTTCCCTCCTACGCTTCTAAACTGTCTAATCTATTAAATCAAATCTACCTACTTTCATTAAACAGACTTAAATGCCTATTACATCCGGCAGATGAGAATAATTTCTCCAGATCTGTTCATATCTCCAAGACATAAATGTAAGTATGCTTCTCCTAGCTATTACATTAATGCTTCAGATTTCAAAATTCAAAACATTTTCATAAAAACGTGTCATTTTTTCATCCGCGCGTTCAGTTGTTCCTTTGACTAGGCGCGTGCTTTGGCTTTCTACAATGCTCTTGCATCATATACTCCCTCGCTTGAACATTTTCATGAACTCATGTTCATGAGCTCGTGCACGGTCTGTCCATGCTTTTGAATTGTTGCTTCATCCTCCCAACTGGCATATTCAACTGGATGTCCTTTCCACTTGACCAAGTATTCAAAATACTCCTTTCTCCTGGTCTTTCTGCTAATCCTCTTGTCAATTATGCCTTCCATCTGTGGCTTTTCAGCTACAGGCATTTGTTTTGTCCATTGGACTTCTTCTTGTTCATCCTCTGCTCCTGCTTCTCCAGCTCTGTAAGGGTACAGATCCGCAACATTGAATATCGATGAGATTCCAACCCCATCGGGTAATTCAATCTCATATGTGTTTGCCCCAAATTTCCTTATGACCTTGCACGGTCCAATCTTTTTCATCTTCAGCTTATTATGCGTTCCCCTTGGGAACCTCTCCTTCCTCAGATGCGCAAGAATCAGATCACCAACTTCAAATTGAAGTTCTCAACTGTGTTGATCTGCTCTCTGCTTGTATTCTTGACTTGAACTCTGCAATCACTCCTTAACTCGGATGTGAAGCTCCTTCATTCCTTCTGCAAAGTCCTCTACACTAGCACTCCTGAATTCATTTTGTTCTGAATCTTTCAATTCAGAAACTCCCCTTGGTTGCATTCCATATACAATCTGGAATGGACTCTGCCCTGTGCTTCTATTGAGTGAATCATTGTAAGCGAATTCCGCCTGTGGCGGAATGTGATCCCATTAACTGTGGTGTTCAGTCACTAAGATTCTCAACAAATCTCCCAAGCTCTTGCTTACGACCTCTGTCTGTCCATCTGTCTGAGGATGATACATTGAGCTAAAAGACAAACTTGTCCCCAACTTCTTCCATAAGGTCCTCCAGAAATGCCCTATGAACTTGGTATCTCGATCAGAAACGATACTCTTTGGCAAGCCGTGAATTCTGACGACTTCCTTGAAAAACAAGTTCGTAATATGAGTTGCATCACTGGTTTACTGGCATGGTATGAAATGTGCCATTTTTGAAAATCTGTCGACTACCACAAAAATTGAATCATATCCTCTCTGTGTCCTAGGTAGTCCTAATACAAAATCCATGCTCATTGCGTCCCACGACCTTTCAGGTATGGGTAATGGTTGGTATAACCCTGTGTTCTGCCTTTTTCCTTTCGTGTGCTGACAAATTTTGCACCTATCCACAAATTTCTTGGCATCTGTCCCCATCCCTAGCCAAAAATATGATCTATTCAACTTTGAGAACGTCTTGTCATGACCGAAATGTCTGGCCAATCCTCCACTATGTTTTTCCTTCAGCAAATTCTCCCTCATGGAGCATTTTGGAATACATAGTTGATTTCCCCTGAATAGTAATCCATCCTGGATCATGTATTTAGTCCATTGGCTTCTATCCCTGAGAATTGGATTCTTAGATGCCTCATATGCCTCTTTAAAATCTAGGTCATCCATGTACATTCCTTTGAGGTTATCAAAACCCAAAGTCTTGACTCTAAATTCCTGCATAAGCAAACATTTCCTGCTCAAAGCATCAACAACTTTGTTAGCAGTTCCAGAAATATGCTTAATCACAAAAGTAAAATTATGCATGAATTCAACCCATTTAGCATGTTTTTGGTTCAACTTCTCCTGTCGAGTCACGAATTGTAAAGCATGATTATCGTTGTACAAAACAAACTCATTGGGAACCAAATAGTGTCTCCATTTCTTCAATGCTTGTATGACGACATAGAATTCCTTGTCATACGTGGAGTACTTAACCTTCGCTTCATTCAATTTTTTGCTGAAGTACGCGACTGGCCTATCGTCTTGGATCAAGACCGCTCCAATTGCAAATCCACTCGCGTCACACCTGACCTAGAATGTCTTGCTAAAATCTAGCAAAACCAGAATTGGTTGCTCAATGATCTTCTTCTTTAGAAGGCTGAAACTCTTCTCTACTTCCTCCATCCAGTGAAAAGATTTATGTCTCTTCTTCACCGTATCCATCATCGGTGCGCTAATTCCGCTGAAGTTTCGAATGAATTTCCTGTAGAAGCTAGCCAAACCATGGAAGCTTTGAACTTCAAACACGCTCTTTGACGATGGCCAATTCTTAATCGCCTTTATCTTTTCCGGATCCATTTTTAGTTCATTTGCAGAGATAACAAAACCCAAATAAATGAGTTTTGTCCTCATAAATGACGATTTCTTCATATTAATCAGCAATTTCTCCTGTTGTAATCTCCTCATTACCGCAACTAGATGCTTTAAGTGTTCTGCTTCTGTCTTGCTGAAAATTAATATATCGTCAAGATATACAATGACGAATTTTCCTATGAAATCCTTCAGGACTTCGTTCATCAACCTCATGAAAGTACTGGGCGCATTCGTTAAGCCAAATTGCATGACAAGCCATTCATACAGCCCCTCATTTGTCTTGAATGTTGTCTTCCATTCATCACCTTCTCTCATTCTAATTTGATGATACCCGCTTTTCAAATCAACCTTTGAAAAAAACTTTGCTCCACTCAAGAAATCCATCAAGTCGTCCATCCTTGGCAATGGAAATCTATATCTGATGGTAATCTTATTGATTTCCCTTGAGTCTGTACACATTCTCCAGCCTCCATCTTTATTTGGATTGAGCACTGTCGAAACAACGCATGGACTCAAGCTTTCTCGAATCAATTCTGTGTCCATTAAGTCCTGGACTTGTCTCTTAACTTCTTCATTTTCATGCGGTGTCAACCGATATGTTTCTTTGTTTGGAAAACTTGCTCCAAGTATAAGATCGATATGATGACTTATACTCCTGATAGGTGGCAACGAACAAGGTAGTTCATCCACTACTATATCAACAAACTCTCCCAACAACTCCTGGATTTCTTCTGGTAAATCATCTATCCTCGTACTGGTCAAAACAATTTTGGGCTTCCTGACCATAATAAATTGTGTGTCTTCTTTCTTCTTAACCTCATCAAGAAGTTCCTTCCCACTCATGAGAAGTATGGTGTTGCTCATTTCTATTTTCACCTCTTTATCCTTAATTGGCAGCAACATGTGCGTCCTACCATTTTTTTCCAAGGTGTACGTGTTCTTTCTCCCATCATGAACCACATTTCTATAATATTTCCATGGTCTACCCAGCAATAGATGAAAAACATCCATGGGAATGACATCACATAATATTTCATCTTTATATCCTCATATTTTAAATTCAACTAAACATTGTTTAGTGACATTTACCTGATGTCTTTTTTGTAGCCACGAAACTCTGTATGGGCTTGGATGTGCAACAATCTCCAGCTCCAGTTTTTCTACCATCTTTGTAGATACGAGATTGTCTGTGCTACCGCTGTCTACTATGACCTTGCATACCCTATCCTTAGTTTTGAAAGCAATCTAAAAGAAATTGTTTCTTTGGGTTGGGTTCTCTGTCTCCTTCTCCGGCTTCAAGAGAACTTTCCTCATCATCAAAGATCTTCTGCCCTCAGCGTCTTCTACCTCAACATTTCGTCCTTGAGCTTCGACAATGTGAGTTTCACCACCATATTTCTTCTTATCTGGACACTCATAGGATTTATGTTCGAGTTTTCCACAGACGAAGCATTTCACTTCACCTCCTCTGCCTCTTCCTCTTCCTCTGGCTCGAGGAAAAGTATTTCTATCAGCATACTGCCTTCCCTGTGAGCTTCCTCCTCTCTCAGGTTGATATTGAGGTTTCTTCCCCTCTTCTTTAAGTTTTTGAGTTCTGTCTTGGGCAATTGTTTTGCCTCTGGATTGACTTCTACCTCGACCTCTTTGACCTTGCTTCCGGCTCAGCTTATCTTCAGCTTTTAGAGCTATCTAATAAGCATCTTCCACATTTCAAATGATCATCATGCCCATCTCATCTTGAATGTCATATCGTAGATCATTCATGTACCTAGAAAATTTTTCATCATCACTTTCCCGATGACCTACTCTGATGTTTATCCTATAGAATTCTTCAGTGTATTCCTTCATTGACATCAGCTTCTGTCTCAAATTTTTCATCCTCCAAAATAGAGTGATTTGGTAATCCCTGGATATAAATTTGGCTTTCATTTTTGCAACCATTCTATCCCAGCTTTTTATTTTCTGCTTGCCCTTGTAACGTCTGTCAGCCTGCAGTTCATCCCACCACAATGTTGCATGCCCTTTAAGTCTAGTAACGGCATGTTTGAATTTATTATATTCCTCGACATCCTCATAGTCGAAGTATTTGTCTAGAGATCTAATACAGTCTAGAAGTTCTTCAACATCCAAGTTTCCCTCATACATGGGAATGTCCATTTTTTCTCTGGCACCTATCCTTGCAACAACCCTGAATATGCATTCTTCTGCAGCATCTTCGACTGCAACTTCTTCTCCTTCGTTTCCAGCTTCATTTTCACTTTCAACCTCGTTGATACCCCCAGCGTCGACTGTGCGCCTCTGTGTTGTCTCCATAGCATCACGTCTGTCACGTAACTCACGCATTTCTCTTTCCACTGCTAGATCAGGCATCTGCCTATCTCTTCTTCTCGACAGCAGGGCTGAAAATTTTTCCTCTTTTCTCTCTGCTACAGAAAGCAAAGAATTTGTTTTGTAATCTGATACCACAACTGGTGCGTATCAGACTACTCATTTTCCTCTAGCTCCCTTTGCCTGAATTATACAGACAAAATCAGGCTCTGATACCACAACTGGCGTAGAC
Source organism: Picea engelmannii (assembly GCA_009831015.1). Taxonomy (NCBI): domain Eukaryota; kingdom Viridiplantae; phylum Streptophyta; class Pinopsida; order Pinales; family Pinaceae; genus Picea; species Picea engelmannii. The sequence goes on from ML777736.1 coordinate 166,977, forward strand.
CCCCTGCCCTCGGGCCGAGATCAGTGCAGGATCTTTTCCAAACCACACAAAGAGTTAATTAAACCCTTTGTTTAAGCCATGAAAGATTTCGGGCTTCGTGAGTTGAAGGTTCCTAACGCAATGTCACAACTTTTACAATCGCCAAAATCCGAAACATCAACGAAGGTTGACTACTCCAACGCGAAGAGCACATGCCACCTATTACCCACTAATTTCGGCTTTCGGGACTTTGAGCGAACAACCAACAGTCGTTCCTCTTCCCTTATGATTCCCCGAACTCCAAAATGTCGGAATGTCAAAATAGGCTCAACGTCCCATGGAATGTAAGATCGATGGCCTTTCGGGATTTTCACCAAAGCTTGACCCCTCCTTTGACTTCCGTCGCACCTATCCTCTGTCTAATACTTGGGACCCACCTTTCGGCGTTTCTCTCTTCGCAATTTCGGGAGTTATCTTGACCATGCAACTCCACTTCTCGAGTCCTGAAACCCCGAAATTCGATTGGTACCGAACGACTATTGTCCCTCAACCTTTTCGGGAATTTTTCCTTTCCCTCTTCGAGATTTCGCGAATCGGGAGTTTGAAACTCTCGATTCCAAAGTCACTGCCTCCTCTACTTCCCGAACCCTGGAAAGCCGAAATGCCGAAATTCCACTCCAAAGACATGTCGTGTTTCGCGACTTTGGGATTTTCAATGAAAAGGACCCCGGCTCCTTATCATCGGAATTGTCGAAATGTCGAACCCCAAAATGCCGAAATTTTACTCCAAAGACACGTCGCGTTTCGTGACTTCGGGATTTTCAATGCAAAGGATCCTGACTCCTTGTCATCAGAATTGTCGAAATGTTGAACCCCGAAATGTCGAAATTCCACTCCAAAGGGGAATCAACAGCTCCCGTTGCTTCTCATCCAACGACCACTACTCCTCCTGAGCTTATGGGTGATTGAAAAGGTACTCACCTTAACCCCTTTTCTTCTTTACAATATCCAATGGCTCTCGGTTCTTTGGCACTTCTCCACGAAGTATTCTCGTCGTTCAATTTCACACTTGATGATTCCTTTCATGATTTGGGAGTTAGAGTGACCAAGGGTTTTGGCCTGCACTCCAAAATTACGAACCCCGAATCCCCAAAATGATCTGTCGACTCAAACTGACCACAATCAACAGTTCGCGTTGACTCTTGATGTCAGGGTGGCAGATTCATCCAACTCCTAACCACCTTACAGCTCCTCTGGATCCTACGGTCCTCGTGATTTCGCGAGTTCTCCATAGAGAATTATAACCGCCCGATTCACTTCTCAATGACTTCTGCCCAAACGACTCGGTGTTCTCCCTCCTGAACTTGACTTATATGAGACGATTTCGATCTCTGTCTCCCTTTGAACACTTCAAAGGTGCTACCCCTCTTGAGCTTTCGCTTGTAAACTCAAGCTTCCCAAAAGGAATCCTGCTCGCACTCCTTGTGGAAACTTTCAAATAACCTCTGGTTATTTGAGTCTTCGACCCTGTGCACTCTTTGCAACAGTAGTCCTTTAACCTTCACCTTAGTTGATAAGTTCTAAGGCTTCAACCAGCTTGCGCACACCTTGCACGGCTCTATGCCTCACCTGCACTTCTTCTGGTTATGACAACAAGGATATCTCTCATGAGCTTTCTGAGATAAAACTCAGATCCTCGTCAACGCACACCTTGTGGACGTTCACTGCACTCTTTGCAGGAATTCTCAGGAAGAGAAACAATTGAAACTCATTTTTCTCCTCTCTCAGACTTCATACACTCAACATGAAATCATACACACATTACAGCATTGGAATAAATGCATAACATAGAAACAAAACAACTGTAAACATACCATTTAACAAATGTAAACAGTAAGCATCATAACACCACGAAATTTGAGTCAAAGTCTCATATATTAACTCAAATGCTCCTATACATGGGTTCTTCTCTACAACTCTCTGCTATAACTCTCTGCTTATGAATTCTCTAAAATCATAATGTTCTTGTTACCATGATACAAGGGTGAGGGTGTCTATATCCGTTTTCCCTCCTACGCTTCTAAACTGTCTAATCTATTAAATCAAATCTACCTACTTTCATTAAACAGACTTAAATGCCTATTACATCCGGCAGATGAGAATAATTTCTCCAAATCTGTTCATATCTCCAAGACATAAATGTAAGTACGCTTCTCCTAGCTATTACATTAATGCTTCATATTTCAAAATTCAAAACGTTTTCATAAAAACGTGTCCTTTTTGCATCAACGCGTTCAACTGTTCCTTTGACTAGGCGCGTGTTTTGGATTTCTACGATGCTCCTGCATCAACTATGGACTGAATTCAATTGTAGATTATGTTTCTATGCTAAATTTTATGCTAATGTATGATTTTTACAGATAAATTATCTAATCTATGTCAACCATGCAATAGATTATATGAATTAACTCTGAAATTTTCCATAATAGCTTAGATTGTTTTAATGGAAATTGTTTTGTGTTGTTTTTTTTCTGCAATGTCATTATACAGTTTGGAATAATGGTACACTGGAGTGTTGGTGCTTATATCAGCTTTGTTGCTAGTTGTCGCCTCCACTTCTGATGTTTCTTCCCCTTCAAAGGCATGCAACCCAAGAGAAGGTCTTCCCAAAGGTTTTGAATTCCATGTTTATGAATTATGAAGGCTCTTGTTCATCAGAGGATGATCAAACCTCTCTAGGTTTACAGTGGACGAGGTGAATTAGATGCAGTACTTGCATGTTGTGTTGTCTGAAACATTAAGCCTATATCCCTCACTCTCTATAAACTATAAGAAAGTGATACACTGGGACATCAAGTTAGAAGCTAATAGAGCTAGGGTTTGAAACAAAGCTCTTCCCTAAGCTCCCTAATGTAAGGCTTTCTGAATCTTACATTTCTCTAGTAGAAGTGGTTGAAAGGCTATCATTCTACCTTCTGCTAAATGCATGGCCGAGAGCACCATCACAGACAACTTATCTAAGATGGTATATGTTTCTTAACTTTTTCAAAAAAAATTTGTTAATAATCAAACAATACATGAATATACATAATACTCACATGTACAAAGAGACAAATGAATATACATAATATTTACATGTACAGGGAGCGGGAACTGTTGTATAGGGAGCGAAATGAATATATACAAGGAGCGAGAGATGGTACTTACATGTACAGGGTTGCTTTCAAGCCATGTTTATAATAGTAAATTTGATATTCTATGCTTCTTTGCATACCTTTGTTTGAGGTTTGATTTTCTTTAGCTCAATACATGTTCTTCAAAATTTTTGCTAGTTCCTTAACCAAGCATTTGCTTAATATGTGGAGTTGTAATTGATCTATATTATTTTTTAGAACAAAATGAAAGAAGAGATACTACAATGAAATACACATAAATATTGCCAGAAACAGAGAAATGTAGCAATACACGATTTCTATTAATGAAAGAAATGTACAGAGAGTGTAAAAATACAGAGTGAAAGACTCGCTAGAATGGTGGCAGCTTATCTTTGAGAAGAGATGTGACAACTACTCGCATTCGCAAGAAGATGATCGTTACAATGAGGTTCCAAAGGCCTTTTTTAACATAAGTAAAATCCAAAACCCTAACCCCGGAAGATGAAAATCCAAAAGGTTTGCGGACCCTGATGGGGGTAGTTGATACGTCAACTTCTTGGGGGCGTAACTTTTGCATACGATCTCTATTTGGGGCGCTCAATACATTGTTGGAAAGGTCTAACCGGGAAGAACGATTTTTTACTAGCCAAGTCAGTGCCTTTGCCTATCACTTGGGCCCCAAATCCCCAAAACACGTCGTTTAGGGCCTCAAAACGGCCCCAAAAGTTTGGAACCTGAAAAACTGTCGAAAAACTACCAAGATGGAAAACTGTTTTTTGAGTGCGTGGAATAGGTGGGTGTCCACCGATATCCACCTGGATCAGTAACTCTCTTACTTTCCATCTCATAAGAAATGGCCATGGCATAGAATGGCACCCGAACCAAGAAACGCAGGCATGGCGTCGAGATAGACCAGAGATCCATAACCTAGTTTGAATGGTTGTTGAAGAAGCTGGGATCGATGAGGCCCATGTGTAATCCATACAGATGTATTCAATGGTGACACATTGGTGAGAAGTTGGTCAGATGCATACAGGTTGCCTCGTTTCCACGAGAGGAGACATTGATTGCAGCGTCCTTAGACTGTCGTGCAAAGAGCAAGGTCGATAGCTTCAAGAGTAGGGTTGGCTCCTTCAAGAAGGCATTGTGTACATAGTTTCTATAATGAAGAATCACACCTACATAGTGGCCAATCATAATATTTAAATTTTTTGTTTTTATAAATTAATTTTTAATCCTGATAAATAGATTTATAAAAATTGCACACACTAAGGGATTAATGTCATGATTTTAGCCAATAAAAAAATCATAATATCAATTTAAAAAAATATATAAATATATTGCTTTTTAGGAAAATTCAAATAATAACACTAATGAAAAAGAATTAGAGGTTAATAATTATGAACACACCAAAACAGACCATTTAATACACAGTCAACGGGTGCTGACTGCGCGAAAGTTATAGTCCCTGAATATATAACATCAACAATATCATTTAAGATTTATGTTTGGAAAATATGTTTATGTCAATTTACTTAATCTTATTTTATTTTTATTATGTCTTTTTTTATGGATATGGATCATGCAATTTAAAAGTATTTTTAATTTTATTTTATTTTTAGTGTGTTTTTTTAATGGATATGGATCATGCAATCTAAAAGTATTTTTAATTTATTTGAAAACATTAAATAAATTAAAAAAAGTTAAAAACTTTAATTTCTATGCTTAATAAAGCTTCTTTTATTTTCATTTATTTTTAACTAGTGTTCATATATGGAAAGATAATCCATTTATATCACTGGTGATAAAATATAACAATCACTATCAACTTAGTTTGATGTTAATGTTAACATGATTAATAATATTATTAATAAGTATTAAATAAAAAAATTAAAATAAAAAGTATGGTTAAATATTAGTTATTTATTGAATAATTAAATATAAATAAATTTGAAAATAAAGTGAATTTAACAACTAATATATATGAGTGTATTAACTATTAAATATGGTTATTAAATAAAATATTAAACAAATACGTAAACTAACAACTATACATCACATAATGGAACTATAGACAACACATCACATAATGGCTTAATTTTTAATGAGCAGCAGAACTAGCAAAAGCATTTTACATTGCCTTATAGCAACAATGCAACATGCCCCAAGTCAGTAATTGTTAAGCTTATGTGAAATATGCCATGAATGAGAAATACAAAGAATGACATAAACAAAGAGTGAAATTGCCAACAATGGATGGATAAGTAAAGGATAATCTCTTCGTGGTAACGTGACCTCTAAGGCACCTCATAAATGTTAAGGTGTCTTCTATTTAATCGTCCATTGCAAGTTGTTGTATGTGGTTGTCACCAATAATCATCAACTATGTCTTAATTTGGTCTTCCCGGTACTAAAGCTTTAATGATGCTTCATATTATTTATCAACATTACTTTAAAAAATGGAAAGACTATTAATGTCAATCTAAACTAATGTTAATTGTGTGAATTGATAGATTGCCTCTATGCTAAGGGTTTTTAATAAGTGTAGTCTAAACATGGTATGATTTGGATCTTTTTTATTATTTTTTTCTGACTATATTTATCCAAAATTTGATTACAAATTGTTAGAATCGTAGATTTCAATTATTGAGATTGCACAATTTGGATGTAATAAGGGTTTTTGAGGGTGTTGAATCCATTTTTGCAATCAAAAGTAAAAATCGAACAACAAAAAATGCAATTCCAACAACCCTTCTATAATCGAATTCTAGTGAAATTGCCAAAAAAATCTTAATCATAAAACATTTAGACTTCTTATTTATAATACAACAATTGCTAATAATAATAACATAGCAACATTGTGTCAGCACATGTCTTAACAATGTGATGTGATGGAACATTGTAACTGATAGTTGGCCTCTATTCTAAGCATTTATAACATGGCAATTGATAATAATAATAGCATGTCAACATTATGTAACCACGTATCTCAACGATGTGATGGAACATTGTAATTGTTAATGCAGTGGTTTATCATTTGGTATATGAATTAGAGTTTATTTTGTCCAAATAGAAAGTCACTTGATGATAATGATGAACAATATGGATTTTTTTAATCGATATTTGAAAAAAAGTTGGAGACCTAACGACATTATAGACATTGTATACATGTGTTCTACATGCCTTTACATCTCTTATACCAAGCAAAAGGAAAGGTGGTAGTCTAAACGTTCTACGAAATGACTTTTTTCTAGCGATATTTTTCGGGGATCTTTGCCCGAAATCCGGCGAGAAATTGTTAGATCCATAGATTTGAGTGATTATTTTTGTATAATCCAAGTCCCCTAGAGGTTTTTCAACATGTTGACTCCATTTTTGCATTCAAAAATGGATTTTAAACAACAAAAAATAGTGATTTCATGCAGATTTATGTTGTCGAGTTCCGGCGAAAAAAACCATTTTGTAGAACAATTAGACAACGCCAAAGGAAAGAATGAAATGATAATATATGGAAAGCACATGATGGTAGATACCTCGATTGCAATACATAGGTAATTGTGGAATGCATGGGCGTAACCATGATATTTTTGTTGAAGTATGTATACTTTGAATTTGTGGCATGAATTTTTCATGTCAAGGAACTGCCTACATTAGTATGGGAAAGCTATATTTTCTTGATCACTGTCATGTTCCTTGGATCAATGAGAGAAAGCAATGTGATCTCCCTACAAAGTGACACGTAGACCAAATATTCATAACCAGTTATTACACCGTTCCACACATAACAAAAAGTTTTACATGGATGTAATCAAGGCTTGTTGCATGCAAACTAGGATGTGATTGAGGGAAGACAAAGATTGAGGGAAGACAAATGTTGAGAGAAGACAATGTGCCATTCTATGAATTTTGAAATACACGTGGAAAATACGAAGGTTGAGGCTAAGGTTAAGAGAAGGTTGAAAGAGGAATCCAAGGTGGACACCTATGATGAACTGCATATTGATGTGGAGGAGACTAAAGGAGGGTTTGTATGGCTCATGGGTTTTGCTAGAAAGGTTGTAACCCTATAAGAAAAATTGATGATGACAATAACACGATAAAGGATGCCAATTCTATTATCTAAATATAATATTTTGGGATAGAATTAAAAGTATCTCCATAGGTCTAGACTAAAACTTGGTAAATAGAATTGCGCTTTAGACTACAAAGCACTCCATTGGGTACTTTTGTTCATGGCTTTTTTTATTTAGATTTTTAGCGAGTTCAGCATTAAGGACAACTTGATGTTTTACTAGTCTAGTAGAAGATGGCAAGCTTTCGGCTCTACAACTAGGCAAGAAATTTGAATTAGGTAGGATAGAATAGGTCCTTTGAAGGAGGAGGCAAGGATGGTTTGAACTGATCGACTCTTCATCCAGTTGGGAGGCTGCATGGTGCTGAAGTGATTATGGATCATGGACTGGGTCTTTGATTGGTTATTTTTGTATGTTGGTGGATTACAATGTTTCGGTTTTTAATTCTTTGTGTTTCTCATCACCTTACCTGGCCTTAACTATTTTGGAGATTACTACACTTCTTGAGCCCTTTTGGTTTCTATACTTGTTTTTTAGTGGTTTTTTCTTGGTTTTAATACTCTGCAGGCCAGAGTATTTTTAGGGTCTTGGGCCCAGCTACCGGATTAACTTCTCACTTTCCTTTCTAGGTAATTGAACCGGTGTTATTAATCCGTGCTTTTCTTTGGTCAATGGTGTACAGGTAGAGCTCCTATATCGTCCCTTAACAGAGCTGACCTAGAGGGGAACATCATGACACTTATGAGTGTTGATGACGAGGTTGTTTCGCAGCAGGGGGGTCTTTTCACAAGAGCAGACTCCTTGGGAGGGGCACCACATTCATTACTCTCCACTATATGTGACTTGGAATCTACTCTAGGTCCTACTATCTCCCAGATTCAAGACATTTTACCTAGTCATAATGTCTCCTTTCCTGTAGCAGTTGGCCTAGCACAACCAGTGGAAGGGACGAAGACTGTTCATGATACTCTTTCAGAAAATAAGGGACTAATATCGTCGGTTATTCTGAGAAAATCCTTCAAACAACCAAACCCGACGGGTATTCGCAGGAAGTTGTGGAAATCTAATAGTAAAGTCAAGCGCATGGTGTTGGGTTCAGATGTGGGACTTGAGGAGACCTGTAGGATGGCCCTATGTGGCTTGGTTGGCAGACTTCCCTATAACTATTTGAGTAATGGGTCAGTATTGGATTGGATAGACAAACATTGGGTCCCTATACTTGGTTATGCTCCTGAAATCCTTTATCTTACTAAAGGATGGTTGGGTTTTATTTGTAAAACCCCGGAGGATGCGACCCTTCTTCTGAGTTCTCTTTGGGTTTATGGGGGTAGCAGTTTGATCTTGAAACGTTGGCGGGTTGCATTTGATCCGTCGACTGAACATTTTCAGTTCTGTCACTTATGGGTTCTTTTGTCGGGTTTACCTATTCATCTATGGAATGAAGGAGCTCATCGGGCTATTGGAGACTCTATGGGAAAGTTTATTGCGCTGGATAGCCAGACCCTGGTTACTCCTTCTAGAAATATTGGAAGAATCCTAGTAGAATTGGATATCCATAGTGGGTTACCGGAGGTCTTAGATATTGAATGGCGTGGACGTCGATATATACAGAGGTTGGACTATCTCAGTATACTGTTTTGTTGCAATCTGTGTCATAGAATGGGTCATCTTTGTCCAGAATGTAAAGGTTTGGCGGTCGAAGAATCATCGGAGGATACTTCTATACAAAAGGATCCCCCTGACTACGTTACAGAAGTGGACTCTTTTGGGAGTGAGCCTCTTCATTATGGTTCTAATCCTTGGAGTCGGGTGGAGCCCTCAGAGACTCTTACTGGTAAGTTAAAAAATCTTTGTCCTACCTTATATTCTACTTTGTCAATTTGGGAAAAGGATTCTTTGGATACTTCTCGTTGGCTTTATTTATCCACTACCAAGGCTAAGGGACCTACCGAGGACGACAAGGAAATTACCGACCTTGCCTTAGTGGATTCGGCGCGATCGGCTTTTATTATATCATCTCCAGTGTTTGATTTGGGGGTACTGCCAACACCTTTAGCTGAGCCTCCTGCTCACTCCCCCCCTGAGTTTCTAGAGAATAGACTACCTAATTTGTGCATTGCTTGGGCTCGGGCACTTAAATCTTCTTCTTCGTCCCCGAAGAAGTTGGATAGAACTTTGGTTGAGCCTGGTTTTAGAGAATCTGAGGTGGATGATTCCACTCTCAGTGTTGTACTAGACTCTTTGATCCCCTTCATTTGGGACTCAAACTCAATTGTAAAGTTGCTAGTATACCTGGGTAAGGTTGTCCATGCTTCAGTTAGTGGTGCAGGGGTTGATACTTCTTTGACTCATACCGAGGGGGATGGGAAAGAATTTTCCTGGTCAAAGGGCCTTGGCATCGAACACTCTCCAATAAAGAACTGAAGCATTCAAAAAAAATTGGTGGGTTTGACCTCACAGTCAATTGACTCTACTCCTTCCTCCACTAATAGTGGGGCTCTTAGAGCAATGAAAGCCCTGGCAAGGGATAAGTAATGTTGTTACTCTCCTTAAATATCAGAGGGATTGGTGGCACCCTCAAAGCTACCTTTGTTCGTCATCTATTGGATCGAACTTGCCCGGATATTGTATTTCTACATGAAACCTTGGTTCATGAGAAAAAATCTAGAGATTTCATGCATCTTCTTCATCCTTCCTGGGTTTCGAGTGCTGTAAACTCTGTGGGTACTTTGGGAGGTTTATTAGTCACTTGGGACCCAAATTTATATGATATGGTTCCTTACCTTATTATTGGTGGTATTCTGTTAACATGCAGGTGTATTATAAATAAGAAGGAGATCTCATTACTTAATATATATGGCCCTTGCATGGATCATAAACAATTTTGGAGTTCGGTGGCAGACAATGGTATATTGTCTCTTAATAATTTGATCATTGTTGGTGATATGAACATTACTTTCTCTTCAAATGAGGTCTGGGGCGGTTCCACACTTTCTGGATCGTTGGATGGTTTTTACAAAGATTTATTTCTTTCCAAAAAGTTGATAGACATCAAACCGACCAAACTGATTCCTACCTAGTGGAATGGGTGCTCTGGTCCTGAGGCCATTGCCAAGCGTTTGAAAAGATGTCTTGTTTCTGAAGGTTTATTATCATGCATTGGCATCTATAGATCCTGGGTGGAGTTTCCCTATATCTCTGATCATGCCCCTGTCTTAGTACAACCGGAGATTCCTACCATTTACAAGGCCTATCCTTTCAAGTTAAACTCCCATTGGTTGCATGAAAAATATTACGTGGCATTAGTTCATAAGATATGGAAGGACTCCATTTTCTTAATCGAAGGTGGCAGACAAAGAAGATTAGTTTGGAATTAAAGGTCTTGAAGACTCATACAAAATTATGGTATAAAGAAAGTATTGACAAGAGAAAGGCTCAATTGGCGACATTAGAACCTAATATAAGGGATACAATTGTGAAATTGGTTGGGGATTCAACAAATATGGAAGTGGAAAAACATCTCCAATAGATGGAACTTGAAAGGAATAAAATATTACTTGGATTTGAAGAACAGTGGAGACTTCACAGAAGGGCGATCTGGATACAAAACGGGGACAATAATACAAAGTTTTTCCACAATTATGCAAGTCACAGTATGATTCAAAAACATGTTTGGGAGATCACTGATGAAAATGGGTATACACTTATAGAACAAGGAGCTATAATGGAGAATTTTGTACATTATTTCAAAAAAAATTACAAGGTTCTGATTATCCCGAACACTATTGAACAATGGTAAATGATGATGAGTCATGTTCATTGTACAACCCAATTACTATGGAGGAATTAAGGGATGTTTTATTTCATTTCAAAAAAGATAAGAGTCTAGGGCCTGATGGCTGGATGGTTGAATTTTTCACCTTCTTTTTTGATTTAGTAGGGGAGGATCTCCTTCAAATGGTGGATGAATCGAGACGGAAAGGATCTATTGTTGGGAGTCTAAATTCAACTTTTATGGCCCTTATTCCAAAGGAAAACAAACCAATTACATTTGATGATTTTCGTCTGATATCATTTTGTAACTTGTGCTACAAAGTGATTTTAAAAATCATTGCAATCGGATAAAACCGATCCTTTCTAGTCACTTTCTGGAGAACAATTGGGGTTTTTACAAGGGAGGTGGATTCAAGATGTTATAGGCACAACACATGAGAGTATTCATAGCATAAAAAGAAAGAAATTAAAGTCACTTGTATTGAAATTGGATCTGCAGAAAGCATATGATTGCATTGATTGGGATCTTTTAAGGCTGACTTTATTAAAAGTGGGCTTTGGCCTCCATAGGACAAATTGGATTATGAGTTGTGTAACTTCCTCTTCATATGCAGTTTTACTTAATGGTGAGGCATCATAATTTTTCAAAAGTGGCAGAGGTTTGCGCCAAGGATGCCCTTTATCTCCATTACTATTTATTTTGGTTATGGAAGGGCTCAACCTATAATTAAAAAAAAGTAAAGGGGAAGGCAATCTATCAGGTATAAAAGTGTCCAGAATGATCAAAATTCTCCATTTACTATTCATGGATGATGTCCTAATTATGACAAAGGATACATTACAAGAATGGATGGAAATTGACAAAATCATCAAGTTATTCTGTAAAGCTTCAGGACTAATGGTTAATGAGTCAAAAACTATTGTACATTTTGAAGGCCTTTCCGATGTTGAACTTGCACCTTTTAAGTCATTTATTCCTTATACCTTTACTGATCTTTCTATCGGTTTCAAATATCTTGGTTACCTTCTAAATACAAGGGTGTATAAGGAAGATGACTGGAATTGTTTAGTGACCAAAATGGGAAAAAAGATCGGACTTTGGTGCAATAGGTGGTTGTCCTTGGGTGGTAGATACATATTATTAAAATTAGTTCTGGAGAGTCAGTCTGTATATTGGATGTCTATGAAGACCATCCCTCGCTCTGTTTTGACCAAGATCTGAAAATTGATGTTCAATTTCCTCTGGAGCGGTCATAAATCATTTCATCAGTATCACCTTTGCAGGTGGGACCTTCTTTATAGACCAAAGAAGTGTGGTGGTTGGGGGTTCCAAAACCTATTTCTTTTTAATACAGCCTTAACGGTAAATACTCTTTGGCATGTACTGACTCAACATGGTATATGGCATAAAGTATTATTGGATAAATAGCTGCCCAATACAACAATTATCAATTGGTTTAGATTGGTCTCCCACAAACAGATTTTTGTGTCAAGGATTTGGACTAGTCTTACTTGATCGATCCATGTGATTAACCATTGGCTAAGCTGGCTTCCAAGTTCGGCACACTTTATATCTATTGGTAGAGATCGGATCTTAGGTCTAGGTGACATATCCATTCTCCCGAATACGATTATCACACTTTTAAGACATAAAAGAATTACAGTATTAGCTCAGGCAACTGTCTCATGGGATCCCGTTACATATTCTGAAAATTGGTTAAGCAACGAGGAGATGGGATTAACGGGCAATTTGGCTTTCGATTGGGACTTATTTTGTAGAGTGCTTATAGGCACTGGTGTCTCACTCCACGATACAAATGATACTTTGTTATGGACTGGGGGTGACTCTTCCAGGATCATCTCGGTTAAAAATATATATTCTTCTCTTATATCTACACAAAGATATTGGATCTGGAGTGGCTAGAGGGTAAATATATGGAAATGGGACCTTCAACTAAAGATAAAATTATTCATATGGATGGAAGTGGAAAACAAGATTCTATCCTGGGAAGCCCTTCAAAAAAAAGGTTGGGAGGGCCTTGGTCTTTGCTATATTTGCAAACAAAGTACTGAAGAAATTAGCCATCTATTCATCCATTGTACTTTCATAAATTCAGTCTGGGATAGATTAATTCATTTTCTAAAGATAAAAAAAACTTGGGAAGGGTCTACACTTTCTGAATGTTTTGTCTCATGAACCAAGGACAAATATGTTTCTCCAACATTGGTTGCTCTTACCTGTTGGTACATTTGGTTGGAGATAAACAAAGTTATTTTTGAAGATGCATCTCCTTCAGTATTTGCAGTGGTATATAAGACTCTTGGATCTCTCAACGGACTCCCCTCATCACAAAAATCTATTTCTTTAAGAGCTTGTTCGATCACACAACAAGTAGGCTCCATTATTGCATGTTTCAATGGGGTTGCTATATTGGGAGCCATATAGTGTGGAGTTGGTGGTGTCATCAAATCTTCAGAGGCGATTGTCTATAGATGGTATATCAACTGTGGCGTTGGCACTAACACAAAGGCTGAACTTATGGGATTTTGGGCTACTCTCACTCTTGCCAATATTTTGTCTATTCAAAATTTACATATATTGGGGGACTCAAAGGTAGTTATTGATTGGCTAAATCATAAAGGTAGACTACGGGCTATTGACATCGAAGGATGGAAGCTCAAAACAATGGAATTAACTACTTTGTTTCAATAAATTAGTTTTCATTACATATTCAGGGAATTCAACAAGGAGACAAATCAATTATCAAAACAAGCTCTCTTGGAACCGGAAAGCAGATTAACATATTACAAGTGGGTAAGTGGGGTTGCAGGACCTCATACACATATCAACCTTTTTTTAATCCTCTCTTTGTTGAATCTGAACAAGATTATTTTCCCGCTGGTCTCCTGGACTTTTAAAATGGTTTTGTTTTAATTTGAGGAGATGAACTATTATATTTTGCTAGCTCATTGAAGCATATACCCATGGAGGTTTGTAAGGAAACTATTTTTGGATAGTCTTTTAGGACAGAATAGTGCCTAGCCAGATATGTAGTGATCGAAATTTTGTCAAGGAACTTTGATGATGTAAAACAAATTATACACTAATATAATTTTGAGCGAAATTTCTATTGGAAAAGGACAAATCATACAAGATTTAACGCATTAATATGGTAATATGGTATTCACATTAAAATATATCAAACATCTATAAACTATCAAAATTATTTATAGCATTTTCAAAATTATACGAAATATTTAAATAAATGTAAATTTACTTTTAGCATGAAATGAACAATAATTCGTCTACTAGGAATATTCAACATAAAAAGGAAAATAGATTGAAATCCATACATAACAATTATTTAATAATTGAATAGTGAATAATAAATATGATGGAATAAATTGATTGATACAAATCCAATGTGAAAATATATTTATATAAGTATTGATGTTTATTTATATATTTATATTCATTATTTACATTTCAAGTGAAACAGATTGAACTTTGAGTTCGTTTTCAAGTTTAGCTGGGATTTATGATATAATAAATATGAAAGTGTACTTTAATGCTTAACCATTATTAATTTGTGTTGTTTATTTTGTTTCACTTATTTGTTTTTCTTTATTTAATTATTAGGTAGGGCATTGACATGTTTTTCTTCCAAGGGAATTTTTGTGGAAAACGCATCCAGTTCTTCTCCATGATACATGGATGGTAAACGGGTAAACCACCAACCCTAATTACCGAGTCTCACCCCCAGGGATCAAGAGAGTAGAACACGTGACCTCCCCAACTGATCACTGGGGAAGGTATGACAAAACCACTTGAACTAATCCTCAAAGCTAAGTATGTTCAATTAACTTGTTGCTTACAAAATGGAAGAATTACATCTCCATTGAAAAAGATGCTCTACAATGCAATTTTTTTAAGTAAAGAGTTAATGATATTAAAGCATTCCACCAAAAGAAGTAAGTTTGAAGTAGGAGATTTTAAAGTGAAAATCTATCTACTAAAATAATGAAATGGACAAATTAAATATTATTGATTAATTTTAAAATATCCTTGAAAAAAAGTGTTCAATTTGACATATTATTAATGAGTTATATTTACAATATTTTGAATATTGCGATTTTAAAGTAATATTAAATATTTATATATTCTTTATCATATTCTTTAGTTTACTTTGAATATATTTGTTATGATATTATTTTGGTTTACTTTTTTCCTTTCATATTTACATAAATCCATTACTTTAAAGAAAAGAAAAGAAAATATTCTCATTTTTATAAATGAAATATGTAAAAAATTATTGGTTTTTTTTTTTTCAATTTCAATTATAAA
>ML777736.1:202551-214701 GCA_009831015.1 Picea engelmannii
TCCTTTCGATGGCTTCCAGCTCTGACACACACACTTGCTCATGTATGAAGAAAGTCTACCACATGTGATGACCTTGTTGTTGTCTCTTGCTGCTGTAGCATCAATCCTCCATACACTCTTGCACCAATTCTCTAATCAATCTCCTGCTAACTTGCTGCTAGCTGAACTTCTATTAACCCTTTCCATGAGCAATCCCCTCAATATATAGGAAGAGGTAGATTAGTTACTTGGATAGGGAATGATCCCAAGATATCTGAAATGACAGTACTTGAGTAACCACTCGAAAGCCAACTCACCCCTTCTAGAAGATTCCTTTCTAGAAGGTTCGAGATCTTTATCTTTTTCCTTTGTAAAAGCATGTTCGCACCCTAACCATGAGTACAGTGCGAGAAGTTCGCACCCCAATCTAAAGCAGACTGCGAGAAACTAGTATTCCCGCAGGTGAACATATAAGCAGCCTGCGAACATGTTTCAAAGTGTGAATTCTGGAAGAAGACAACTGTAACTTTTCTCAGGAAAGTGTTCTTGATAATGAGTTTGATTTTCCATCATCATGACATCATCACAATGACCAAATTTGTGGATAACAAGGAGCTTAAGGAAGAATGAGAAAGCACGGATAAAACCAAGATAACTCGGGAGGTGGACTGGATTATAGATACAGGGACAACTCTTACCAGAGAGACCCTCTATCACAAAAATATAGAGATGGCATGGCACACAAAGATGCTGACAGGAAAAGTAAAGGCAGACTGAGAGGAGACTCGCAGGGAGGATCATAGTGAGTTGAAAACCATGTTGTAAGATATCCAACATTGTGTTAGTGGGTTGGAGACCATTGTAGAACTGTTGGTAGAAATTGGAAAAAACCAACAAAGCAAGCATGAGAGACTGACAACACAGTTCCACCTGTACCTGAGGTATGTCCACCATATGGACATAACACCTGTGGACAATCAAGGCGCTCCAACTCAGATTCGAAAGGTCCGGACAATGTCCACCAAGGAAAACAACAAAAATCAAGCGGGAGGAGTGGAGGCTCAACCCTAGGTTATCTAATTACAGTGTTTTTAATAGCAAAGTCCAATAAACTCTAACCAGGTGTTAGGAGTTGTAGCCAGCTAGTTTTTTTTTAAGCAGTTTTAGAAAAAAAAAAATTACCTTAATTGAAAAGTTGAAAAGATTGACACTCAAGTCTCAAATGTTTAAGTAATAGTTTCATAAGACTCTCATTTGTTTAATTTTCAAAGTTTTAGAAAAAAAAAAATTACCTTAGTTGAAAAGTTGACACTCAAGTCTCAAATGTTTAAGTAATAGTTTCATAAGACTCTCATTTGTTTAATTTTCAAATGTTTAAGTAATAGTTTCATAAGACTCACCTTTGTTTAAGTTTTAGTTATCTTCAGAAAAACTCAGCAAAAATAATGAAGGTGTTAAGTTTCCTTTTTGGTAGACCAGCAACACCACTTATTGTATTATATTCCCAGAAGTAATATAAATCCTTTAGTGATTTACAAAAAATATATATTTAAAGTTAATATTATTTAACTATGACTATCTTTTATACATCCCAATAAAACTTAAAACTTACGTTTTTTACTAGAAATGTTTAAAGTTAATATTATTTAACTATGGCTATCTTATATATATCCCAATAAAACTTAAAACTTACATTTTTACTATGTTTAAAAATATTATTATTTAACTATGGCTATCTTATATACATCCCAATAAAGTTTAAAAGGTGTTTAAAAATAATATTTTTATTTTTATTTAAAATGAAACATTATAAATAAAATGTTTAAAGTTAATATTATTTAACTATGGCTATCTTATATATATCCCAATAAAACTTAAAAACTTACATTTTTACTATGTTTAAAATTAATATTATTTAACTATGGCTATCTTATATACATCCCAATAAAGTTTAAAAGGTGTTTAAAAATAATATTTTTATTTTTATTTAAAATGAAACATTATAAATAAATTTAAAATGTATAATTAAATGTACATAACAACTTTAAAAAATCAATAATATAAACATTATAAATAATTTCTAATGTAATAAAATGAAATTTATTTTATCTTCTTTGAAATTTTTCAAAACATTTGAAAAAATTAATACTTTATCACTTAAAAACAACTAACTAAATACAAACTTAAAAAAATTAAAACTCTATAAATTTTTGGTCCAATTGATATCTATATTCTTTTTAATAACAACTAAATAAATTTTTAAAAAATAACACTCTAAAATTTTGGTTTATATTTTTTTTAATAATAATTTCCACTAAATTATTGAATTAAAAAATTGAATACAATATTTTTAAAATAATCACAACTTACATTTTTAATATTTAAAAAAAAACTTTATCTCGATTAAAAAGTTATTTTTTAACATTTACCTAATCATATTAAGAAGTTACTGTAACATCATATGATTGCCACATTTAATTATTCTTTGGAAATTACATGGTTGAGATGTGGAGGGTTTTCTTCATGCATAGGCCTGGATTTTTTATTGAATTTTTTTTAACGAGAGAGTTTTTTTTATCCGTCGTCCACCGTAAGTCTTTCGACGTTCACTAACCCCATGTTAGCAGCTGTGCTAATTATTAACATCTAACCCATAAAATTAAGTCTCCTCTCTTCCACCACTTCATTATTCATCTTCCTACAACAAACTTTTCAAATTCCAGATTACCTTTCAAATTTTAACGGTACGGTCTTACACTTAGCCCAATGTATGTGGATCACTATGACAACATGTTTCAACGCAAATGTAGAACCAACGTTATGATTAGGTACGGTCTTACAATCAACCCAATGTATAAGGGCCACTATTACAACATGTTTGAACGCAAATGTGTAGACCCACGTTATGATTAATTTGGGATCAATAGTAAATGTCACTTACTCCTTATCATGGAAGGATTCATGCATCTCCTTCCAAAGTGAAATAAGAAGGTAAGTAAAGCTATAAAAGAAAGGCTCACATTGTACCTTACCTATAGAAATCAGTGGGATGGTAAATTGGTCATCATTTCCTTAATGCATGATAAGGTTCTAGATGGTAAATGGGTCATCATTTTTATATATCAAACTTTAATGTAGGATAAGGTTTTTAGGATAAGGTTTTTATTGTGATCAAAATTGTAATATCGATACAATTAAGAAATTTAAAAGAATGTTGAAAGGGTGTTGTCTAATTGTTTTACTAAATAATTTTTTAGTTGGAATAAGGTAATATAAATAAATTTACAAGAAATCACTATTTTTTGTTCTTTAAAATTCATTTTTGAATGCACAAATAGATTCAGTATGCTAAAAATTAAGTGAGGCACTTGAATTATACATAAATAATCACTCAAACTTGTGGATCTAACATTTTTTCACCAAATTTTAGACAAATATCGCTGAAAAATATGACCAAAAAATATCGGAACCAAAATCCCTTCCCTCGTTAAATAGATCTTTGTAACAAACTTTTCTTTAACTACAAAAAATCGATAATATAAAAAATTAACATTCTCAATTATTAAAACTTTTATCAAAATCCAAAATTAGGTAAAACCATAAAAACACATTATTTACCATACATGAATCTTAGTTTATAATAAAACTAAAATCTATTTATTCCAAAATTAACTTACTCCCACAACCATATACATAATTGTGAAAACAATTAAAACTAAATAACCACTTAAATTAGACAATAACACTCATAATGGAGGAGACGATTGACACTTAGATATTTCACTTATTAAAAAATAAGTGAATAGTTGCTGGACCAACAAGGCCACAAATTATCGTACAAATCGTAACATCGAAAAAACAATTTTAGTGGGATAATTATGCCCAGGTCGTTTGCTTTTCAATGATCCACTAATGAGGAGGGGATGATAAGTTAGAACAACTTTCGTGGAGAATGACAAACTTTGAAAACCACTAAAATCCTCAACTAAATCTCTGAAGATCTCCTTACCACTAAAGTCCAAACATAGCGCTAGGTGCGAAATCCTGAATGTCAGGACCACTACAAACTTTGAAGCGCAGGGTCACATGAGTCCTCGACAAACCAGTTGAATGGGAAATTTATGGCAGAGCAGGCGGAAACTATATGGGAAACCGAACATGCCTCGGAATAATTCGTTCGGGATGGCTAATTCCCAGCCCGGTCAAGAATCTGCTTACGTCATAATGAAGCATAAATATTATGAGTATCTGATCTTTCAACGGAAAAAAGGCCTTCACGTGAACATCTCGTGGGCGGTCTCCTCCTATTGGCCACGCCCCAAATTATTGCCAACGTGGATTGTAGAAAGTAGGACGCCACCGCATGGAGACGAAAAGTCATGTGACTGTATTAACCATATGAACAGCAGACAAGTATAGCAAGTGGGCACGTTACTCTGTCGACTGCTACACAGACAAGACAGTCTCTGCAATCATTTGCTATCATTCAGTGTGACTGGCCCCGTGCCCACTGCTTCGCATCGATCTCTTAAAGTTAGAGACTTTTTTTTATCCGGGAGAAAATTGTTTTTCATTTTTTTTTTTTATATTAAATTTTTAGATATAACTTAATTAATTAAAAAAACAATAATAATAATCTAAACATTATGAAATGAATATTTTTTAAAACATTTATTCAAAATCCATTTTTATTTATTTATTTATTAAATCCATATATTTAAATAAAACAAAAATCACAATATAACACACATACTGTCACTTTGAACTCAACAATATATGCCATGCCCCGCCCCCCATGTGAGTTCTTGAAATTGGGATTCAATATTTAAAGACACCTTCCACGGACACATGAGAGTTAGCTTTCCGGGAAGGAAGAAGACAAACATGCACGCGCACACGTGCACGCATCAATGGCATATAATATGAGGAAGACATGTTATCCGACAAAATCACTCTTCTCTTGAAAAGAAAGAAATCCATTGAAAAAAGTTCGTGTAATTGATGAAAAATGAATTGTCTTGTCGGTTTGACCGCAGTCTCATATCCCACGAGTCCACGACGATGAGATAATGAGGTTATTTCTGGTTTCTCATCATTTTTATGATTGTTATTATTTAATGTTATAGGTTAAAGATTTTACGAAATGAAGATTTTTTTTAGGATATTTATTTGAAATTAAGTGAGAAATTGTTGGATTTGTAGATTTAAGTGATTGTTTTTGTAAAACCCAATTATTTTGGAAATTTTTTTAGCATACTGAAGTGTATTTACATTCATAAATGAATTCTAAACAACAAAAATAATGATTAGTGTAAATTTATATCGTCTAATTCAAATGAAAAAAACCATTTGATAAAACAATGAACCAACACCCTATTTAATTCTCCACCTATATAATTTTTATAATTACTATTATTTAATTTTCTTTAAAAATTAATAACTTAATTTAAATGTTCTATGAATATGTTTGTTTAAAATTTAGATAAAAATTTAAAAAAATATCCAAACTATAATTTTTATATTTATAGTATTTTGAGATTTTTAAAAACGTCGATGTATTTAAAACACAATTTAAACATTATAAAATTGAGATTTGGTTAATAATTACTTTACATATTCTTGTGATAATTTAGTTTAAACTATTCAATACTCACCAACTATGTAAAAACCATTCTTATATCATCAAAATAGTAACAAGAGAGAAAAAATAAAGTCGTAGGTAAGCCACTCCATGCAGGTTGACCACGTGTTAACGTCTTTTAGTTTTTGGGAGTAATGCAACGAATTTTAAAATATTATTGGAAAACAACATTGGTATCTAATATTTGCTTTTTTATGCAACTAAAATTAAAAAGTCGAGTAAATTCTAAAAAAAGCTTCTTAATCATTCAAAGATTACACTTTTTTCCAAATGAAAATTTGCTCAAAATAATATAATTTTCTTTACATATTGCGATACATAAAATACCTCCTACTAATCAACCACAAAATACATAAATCTTTATCAATACAATCTAGTATCTTCCTTCAATGCATTTACATATCCACTGGATAATACTACTGAAATAAAAGAAGCAAAATTTATCCAACCTGACTACAAACTGTCTACACAAGCCTCTTATATACCGAGACATATTAATAACCCAAAAATAAAATAAAAAGCTATTAAAAGGCAAAGATGCTCAGTGAATATCTATCTATCCAGATGCTTTGTTCGCCTCGCCCCTCCAGATTTTCACTAGTAGTAGGTTAATCTTCCTTCCGGAATCAACAATGCTTTTTTAAAAAGCTTATCAACCTCAATGTTGAAATCCCTGTAGATATGATGGAAACTAAATACCTGATTTTTTTTTATTTTTATTTTTCAAAAATTACACATAAATACTTGTTCACGTATATCGAGTTTTCTTTATTACTATACAAACCCAAACCCTTAGTCCACGAAATACGCTTCCATTTTGGCAAGAGAAGAGGTTCATTATTTTGATATTTTTAATGAATTGAGATTAATTTATTAAGATTTCGAATTAAATATTTAAAAAATAATTGATTTTTTAAACTATGAAAACGAATATAGATTTGATTACATTTATTTTGTTTACTTCACATGCTTGACGAAGATATATTATGTAAAATATAGTTGTGACCTCGTTAATTATCGTTGTCACTAATTATTATAGTGGCGTGAGCATCTCTTCAACATAGGTCTCCTTTCGTGTACCCTATTTTGTTTTTTTAAGTTAGACGTGACATTATAGCTAATGAGTTAGCCACGTGCAATGCAATTATTTACATGTTGAACACTTATTATTCCAAACATATAAGAAATTATAATGCAACACATCATTTAAAATTTTTGAATGCACCTATTATCATTATTTTTCAAGTACATGTGTTTTCACCAATCAAATCTAGAATTTGTTTTCTGATTTAAATAAGTTTTAATTAAATAAATTTGCAATGTTATTTCCAAGTACATGTATTCTTGACCAATGAAATCTAAAATTTGTTTTATGGTTTAAATAAGTGTTAATTAAATAAATTTGAAATGTTTTCATTCAATTTTTGAAATAAAATTATGTTGTATTTTAAAATATTAAAAATTAATTAATCAAAATCTTTAATTGATAATTAAATACAAAAAATATTTAAAATATGTTTTATAAAATATATATTTTAATATTATTTTAATAATAACAATTTACTTTTTTATATAATTTTTTACATGTGTAAACATAAATTTTAAAAAATAATTAAATTAAAAATAATACTTTTAAAAATAAAAATAAAACCCTTTACCACAACTCCATTTACATCCATTTACATTTTAATGAGCTCCATTTTTATTTTTATGAAAAATTAATGAAATCAATATTCTCAATCTTAACATCTAAACCCAACCAAAAAAACTACAACAATACAATAAAACCTTTATATATTTGTTTTATGCTTTTCCACACAAGTTTCTTTCTTAATGAGATGTTGCATGAAAATAGTTAAGTAAATATTGCATGAAAAATGTTTCGTTAATTTGACAACTTATCGTGATAGGTTAAGTTCACAAACTCAAGTTTTCATTCCAAAGATAGGTAAGGATTTGAACATAGTGAAAGACGTCTTTCAAATTAAATATAAGCAAGGCCTTTTTTTTTTTTAAGCAAGGGCCTTTTGTTTTTTTTCTTAAGTCTTTGAGGTTTCGAGTAGGGATTTTTAATAGTTGATTTGTATCTAATTAGGAGTTCTTAAGATTAATGTCCAGAACTCTTCATTTAATGCGTTCAATTTTTTTCCAATTCTTCACAGTGTAACTTAGAAAATATTTTAATTTTTGCTATGTGTATGTATATTATTATTTGAGATGATATCATTGACTCTTCGCATAAATACTTTGATTCTTCAATGTTATACTTTATATTACTCTTGGTCAAGCTGCATCCTAAGTTTTTTTTGTCATGATTTTATTACATATAGAATGTTATTAACATAACTATATGGATATCGTATTAATGGATATCGTATTAATGTACTGACATAACCATTACAATGGTTGATGGTTGTGGTCATTGACAAAACCGTGGAAATGGGAGATAATTTAGAGATAATAATTGAAATTAGTGTTTCTTCAAAGTTATCTACAATTTTCTTCATAGTTGCTTGACAATTAACCCATCCTAATAATAGAAATACAAATACAGGGCATAACCATTGTTAATTGTAGCTTATACAAGGTATTGCCATTATTTTGTAAACATATCTTCATTATTTCTTTCCATTTTGAGGATTAAGAGATCAAATGCAATAAGCTCATGTGTGTTGCTTGTTGATACTGAGAGGGAGAGGGGGTGTAGGGGGGGTGAATCAGTATCAAGTATAATTTATCACTTTTCACAACTTTACTTTCCAATCAAATAATATACCCAATGAAGAGCAGGAGAAGAGATACACAATGCACAATAGATATAAGTGGAAATCCATTGAATGCTTTTCTTATATAATAAAATATTTCATTCAAAGGAAGCTACAACTTCCAAGTTCTCCAGCTCAAACTGGAAGGAGGATCCAACCCCCTAATTTACAGGCTCCAACTTGAAGGAAGCTACAACTCCCTAGATTCTCCAGATCCAACTGGAAGGAGGCTCCAACCCCCTTTTCCTTGCCCCTTCCTTCCTCCCTTGAATATAAATGATAGAATCAACATAATGTTGTCACTGTCACTGATGCATCATTATCATCAAACTAGGTTCACTTAGAAACTAGGTCCAAATAGAAACTGGGTCCACATAGACTATCACTGTCACTGTCTTTGTCACTATCATTGATACATCATCATCATCATCAAACTGGGCCCACTTAGAGAACCTAGGTCCACATGGATCCACACATAAACCCCAACAACCACATAGAACCTTGTGCAAAGAATCAACCTTCCATACTATAGCGAACCCATAGCAATGATCAAAACATCACCATAAGACTATAAAATATCCTTCATAAGAGATCCTTGTCCTCCCAGTTCATTTACCACCAAAATTGTGCTAAGAGATAACAAAATTGGATACTTAAAAAATGCAAAAATTCATCCTGTATTTATAGTAGTTCTATCCCTATTTTTTATTTTCTGGGTCGACCAAGCTGAATTGTCCTCAATTTTTTCGCTGGGTTTTCAGACGTAAAAATTCATATCTCCTCATTCATAGGGAGTTAGAGGGACTTATATATACCGTTGGAAATGTCTTAGAATAATATTTGCGACCATGTAACTTGTGCTTCCATTTGAGTTATTTATGTAGGGTAAAAATTCTCTCAAAGATAGAGTATCCAAATTGACCACAAATAATGCTTTCAACAATCTTCATTTTGCAATATTGATATTGGACATTTGTAGGCTTCTTCACTTGACTGCTTCTTCTAGTGTTGACATCAATGAAAACCAATTTCCAGCAATCTCCCCCTTTGTCATTGATGGAAAAACTTATGCTCCCCCTGTCATCCTACTCCCCCCTGTCATCGTGCTCATGATTTTTCTCTCCCCTTTTGACATCAATGGAAAAATGGTGACTCTTTTCTTTGGGGATGCTCCCCCTAAACATATGGCACTCAATAATACTTCTTCTTTCTTTTCTGTCTTCTTATCCTTTCTTTCTTTGTTATGGTCCTTAGAGCTTTTTTGTGTGACTTCAATTTTCTTTCTTTTTTCTTTGTCTAGGATGTATATGTTATTTGGTCTTGTTGTTGTTGTTTCAACCAATCTTCCTAAGCCTTTTTCTCTAATTTCACATTTTCAGGAATCAAACGTAAGAGTGTATCATTGATCGCATATTTTGCTAACATTGAGGAGATTATGCTTCATATCTTCAACCAATAGGACATTTTCGGCTTTTACATTTTCACTTCCAAGATTTACTACACCTTTTCCAAGTATTTTGACAGAGGAGTCATCTCCAAATGCAACACTGCCACCCTTTTTATTTAAGCTGATGATTTTTTTTTTGGTCCCCATTCATGTGTGTTGAGCACCCACTGTCTATTTACCATTCATCTTCTTCTTTTTTGTCTTCAGTGATCAGTGCTATTCGACAACCTTCCTGGTTTGGATTCTTTTTCCTTCTCCATATTGTAGTTGGTTTTATGATAAGAGCATCTTCTTTCATATCTGTGCAATCTCGTGTTTTGTGACCAAGATTATTGCATTTGTAGAATATAATAGTTTGATCCATCAATGGATCAAATGGATTGTAATTTATGTTGACATATCCATAAGAATTTCTAGGTCTATTGTTAACATGATTGTTCCTTTGATATCCATAATCATTTATGTTTCTCACATAGTTGTTTCTTGCGTTGATTTTGCAGTGAATTGCTTTGTGTCCAAAGTTTCTGCAAGTATAACAATGACCAAGAAAGATATTCTCATACCTGATAAGGAGTGACCTTATTGGTGCTTCACGCCTTATGAATTATGGTCTTTTGTTCCAGTTGGAGGTGTTATGTTCCTGTTGTTCTTCAACTCCTTCTTGATTGTTCTCATACATGGTAGGAAAGGACCTTCTTGATGTTTCACCCCTTCTGAATTATAATCTTTTGTCATGTTCCTATTGTTCTTCAATCTCTTCTTGATTATTGATTCCACTTCTTAAGGAATTTGCATAGCTTCTGTAATTTCCTTCATCTTCCTTGCTTGATTTGTCTGTGTCTAATGTCTTGAAACTGTTATTGTATCCAAATCATGTCTCATTGTCCGGTGACCTATGATTGCTAAAACAATTATCCATATTTTCAGTACTTTTTCAAAATTCTTCAATTTTTTTGTTGTCAACATCAACTCTTTTCTTGTGTGTTCCAATTCTTCTTTTAATTTCACATAATCTTCTAAATTCTCCTTCAAGCTGTTAATTGTCTTTTCAAACTCATGATTTTCCTCTTCACAATTTGAAAATTCAATTTTCAACTCTCTATTTTTGTTTCCGAGCTTGCTATTTTCTTGTTTAGCATGCTTTAATTTCTCAAGATTCTCATCATCTTCTTGTTCACTTTTTGTGTTTTCCTTGCCTCCCTAGAAAGAGTCAAAGCATGTTCCTTCATCAAACTCTTCTTCATAATTGATTTATTCTATTTCAATTTTTTTGTGATCATCATTCCGAGTCTCTTGAGTTATGAAGAGAACTTCTCTTACATCTTCTTCTCCATCGCTTTGATTGGAAGAAATGCCATCCTCCTTGGAATAGAGGCTCTTTTTCTTGTGGAATATTTTATTTTCTTCAAAAGGACATTTCTTAGCATAGTGTCCTATTCTACCATAGTTGAAACATTTAAAATGTAACTTACCTTTGTATTTTTCGGTTCCCATCTTGAGCTTTCTTACAAAATGTGCTTCTTCTTCATCTGAATCATCTCTCGATATTACTTCTACCTTGTGTTCCTTGTTCCTTGTTTTCTTCATCGCTTTAAATTTTGCTTCTCTACTTGATTGTCCATTTTATGTACTTGTTCTCATTTCATATGTTGTGAGAGACCCATGTAATTCATCCATTGTCATTTTGGTCAAATCCCTATTTTCTTCAGTGGATGAGACCTTGGCATCATATCTCAAAGGAAGTGAAATAAACACCTTTTGTACAACCAAGGATTCATCGATCTCTTATCCTAATCCTCTAATGGCATTGCCAACTTCATCTACTATGAGTAAGTAGGTTACAACATCTTTCTTTTCATCCATTTTCATATTTTCAAACTTCGCTCTGTGTCGTTGAAACTTGACTTGCTTGACTTTCGGATCACCTTCATAGATATTTTTAAGTTTATCCCATACCTCTTTAGTTGTGCCTCTTCCCATCACCTTGCTAGAGATAGTTGGTGTTAATCCACTGAGGATAACATGCCTAGCCTTTGAATCATAGCTCATTAATTTCTTCTCATTTGGATTGGTTGAAGCATCTTCTGAGAATTCATAGCCATTGACAGCTGAGAACCATATATCCACTCCTAAAGCTATCAAGTAAGTTTGTATTACGTTTCTCTAGTATGAATAATTATTTCCATCAAAAAGTGGAATCCCATTTGGAATGTGGCCTTCCATTTCTACTCACAATATTCCTTCCGATGATTAGATTGTTTTGAAGGTAACCTGTTTTGATACCAATTGTTGATACTGAGAGGTGGGGGGGGGGGGGT
>ML777736.1:273885-286749 GCA_009831015.1 Picea engelmannii
GTGAGTTGATTCTTCCATTGTTTGCTCGAAAAGGGGTTGAGATTTTGGGTAGAAGATTAAAAGTTCAATCTTAAGGGTCATTTTCTGCGTATAAGTTTAGAGCCCTAGCTTATTAGTCCGTAGGGTAGAATACCCAACAACAGGTGGGCGACAAAGTGTGACTACATTTGCAAAAGGAGCGCCTTGCTGGACCCCATCGCAAGCTTTTCCCACTCTGATATGGGCCATACACCCTCACCAAGGCTGTAGGGGACAATGCCTTTGAGCTCAGAATTCCACCATTCCTTGGTCTGCAGCCAGTGTTCAATGTGGACCACCTTCGACCCTACTTTCCACCTCTACTAGACACATCCGACATGGCAGAACAACTCACACCAACAAAGTTAAATCTAGACTGCATGGAACAAGCCACACCTGATCAGATCATGGATACACAGTTCAAGTACACCCGACAACAAAGGATACCACTATATCGAGTTGTCAAAGCAGGCCAACTCCTTCACCAAGGCAAGTGGCTCACCAGGGACCAAGTTCAGCAGAAGTTTCCTCATCTCATGGAGGAACTCAACGCAGTGGGGACCATTGCTTACTAAGGGGGGAGGAATGATCCAGGTGGATATTGGTGGCCACCCACCTATTCCACTTGGACCCTCACCATTGCTTCTTTCAGTTTTTTAGTTTCCGCACAGTTTACTATTTGTAGCAGTTTTTCGTGTCCTGAACTTCCAAAGCCATTTTGAGGCCCTAAACGACATTTTTTTCAAAACCAGGGAGCACATGGATTATAGATTATGTTGCTTAACCAAAAGTTGTAGTCCTCGGATAGATCTTTCTAACAAGGTATGGAACATGTCAAACAGAGATCGTATGCCAAAGTTACGTCCCCGGGAAGTTGATGTACCAATTTACCCAAACGAGGCCCATAGTCTTGGCGTTTCATCTCTTAGGGTTAGGTCTTTTGATGTTTAGGGTTTTCCATTGTTTCTCAATAATAATAGGCCTTCGAGCCTCATTGTAACACAATTTAGAGGCCAGTAGCCGCCACATCTCTTCTTAGAAATAAGCTACAACGCCCTAGCTAGTTTATTTTCATTCTGTCTGTAAGCATATTTCAGTCATTTGTTATTAATGGAATGAAGTCTTATTTCCGCTGCATCTCTATGTTTATGTGTATTTCTGTAATTCATTGTGTTCCTACATAAATCCGGATCAGAAAACCGAATGGACTAAACAAGAGTAAGGGACGGAAAAAATTCGCTAAACTAGTCGGTAGGTTTACAAAGAGTCTCTAACTAAAATGAAAATCCAAGCCCTCCATACCCGCAACATTGTTAACTAGTACCCTTCTGAAAAAATAGTGCAAAATCCATGAGTTGCGCTCCTTCAGAGTTTCCCACCTAAAGAGAATTTGAAAATTTGTGCTACCATGAAACCTACACAACACGTTTCCTTGATATGTGGACCACTCTTACAACATGATTCATGATTCAATGTAAATGTAGACCCACGATATGATTGATTTGGGTCAATAGTAATATATTCTTTAGACTTATGAATGGTGGTATCATAAAATTGCTAGTCCAAATAAATGCCACTTCATCTTTATCATGGAATGATTCATGCATCTCCTTCTAAAGTGAGATGAGAAAGTAAGTAAAGCTATAGAATAAAGGCTCACATTCTACCTTGTCCATAGAGATCACTAGGATGGTAAATAGGTCATCATTTCCACATATCAAACTTAAATGCATGAGAAGATTGCAATGTCACTGACCAAACTCAGAAGAGTATTGAAAGAGGTGGAATTAGAATTATAGAAATAACCACTCATATCTACAGATTCAATAATTACTTGTTATTTTTGATAAATATCACCAGAAAAAAAAAACTAAAACTTTTATCCTAAGGCAAAAAAAAAAAGTCATTACTTACTGCTAATTTTTTGATAAATATCACCGAAAAAAGAAGAAGACTAAAACCTTTAGCCTAAGGCAAAGTCATGTGATTCTATAACCATATCAAACAACAGACAAGTACAACAAGTGGGAACATTACTCTGTCGACCCCTACACAGGCAAGACAATCTCTGCAATCATTGGTTATCAATCACTGTCACTAGGCCCCGTGCCCACCGCTCTGCATGGACCTCTTTAATTTTGAGACTTTCCCATTGTTTTATTTGTTTCCCGAGAAGACAGTTTTTTTGGCACGTTTGTTTTATCCTAAGTTTTTCGATGCACAACTCAATAGATTAAGAAGAAGAGGAAAAGTCGCAATATCACATGATATAATGCAGTACATCATTTAAAATTTTTGAATGGTCACCTATCATCATGGACCAATGAAATCTAGAAAATGATATGCGTATTTTCATAATGTATGTTCACATGTGATGAGTGATAATAAACAATTATGAAAACTATATTCGCTATCTAATGAATTCGTATGTTTAGGTTGTCTCCATTTTTGGGAGCTTAGTCATTTCTTCAGAGGATACCTGCTCATGTTTTGGCGGTTTTACTTTTTTTAGTTTTTTCAAAACCTTTCTCTCACTACTTTGGTAGATACTGTAACTATAACCATGGGAGGACCTTGCCTTTTTAATGTTGGAGCTTAGTATTTACAACAAGGGCTTCTTTCTCTCTAGATTTAGTTTAGTGTACTAGTTTTTTAATTCATTCTTCAGTCACCTTGACTCTTGAATGTTTTGCTCTGGCCATTTAATTTCGTGGGACTGCGTTTTACGTTCGATGGAGGTAGTGCGGGTCCTTCATTACCTCGGTTTTTGTTGTGAGAAGAGGTATTAACGAGTCTTGTCAGGAGTTTTGTCTTTTCACCAGTAGGTGTTTAGCAGTGGTTCTTCATTTTTGGTTGAGTCACCTTCCACTAGAGAAGCTTCCCCATGGAAGTTGAAGTCAACGCCCTCATGGGGGCGGCTAACGAAGCCATCTGGAGGAGGGAGGGTATTTTCGTTTCGACAGATGAGCTTGCATTTAATGCGAGTCTTAACTCATTTCGGGGAATGGTAAAGACACAAACCCCTCCTACTTCAGTGACTAAACTTCAGGGGGAAACTCAGTTCTTACCATCCACTACTGCTCTCAGTCAAGGGAGTTCAACTGCCAGACAACAAGTGGATTTTCAACCTGCTAACCCACCAAAAGATTCAGGGAGGTCGTCAGGGGGTTACGAGAGAGTGATGGACAACTTGGCTTGGGGAACTATTGATAGGAATTTGACTAGTTCTGGTGTTTACAGATATGAACCTTGGATCCTGAATCGCTCTAAGCACAAACTGATGTTAGGGGAGAATATTGGTCTAGAGGTCACTGTTAGCTTGGCACTTTGCGCATTGGTGGGGATATTCTCATACTGCTCTAGGTGAAAATTGCCTCTGGTTGAGTGGGTAAGCTCTACCTGGTACCCACTTTTGGGATATATTCTTGGAGTTTTTTTTCTGACTAAAGGATGGTTCGGCTTCCGGTTTAAAAGTGTCGAGGATTCTGTGAACATTCTGGAAAAACCCTGGATTTACGATGGAGGAAGCCTGATGATTAAGAAGTGGGGGGGTGAGTTTTGACTTGACGTAAGACTATTTTCACTTTAGACATCTTTGGGTGTTATTACCTGGACTACCACTGCATTTTTGGAATGCAAAGGCTTTAGAAGCCATTCAAAATGCCCTTGGTAAATTTTTAAAGGTTGACAATGTGGTGCTCTTGGCACCGAATAAAAGAATAGGAAGTGTCATGGTGGAAATTGATATCCATGCTGGACTATTGGATTCTTTAGAGATTGTTTGGAGAGGACACCATACAACGCAAACTATGGACTACCTAGGTATTCCTTTCAGGTGTTCTTTGTGTCGGAAGACTGGTCACTTGAGACGGGATTGTCAGGGAATTTTTGAGGATGAGGTCTCAGAAGGGACTTTGTTGGAAAATACAACTCGTGTTGAGTCACTGAGAGTGGATTCTTTCTAGTTTAACTCGATCTATGCTGATGTTACAGATACAAACCAGATGGCCCAGTTGGACACTGTTACAAGTAAGTTGAAATCCATTTTCCCTACTCTCTTTTTTTCTTTATCGACCTGGGAAAGAAATGAGTTGGACTCCTCTAGTCTTTTCGGAGTGGGAATGGAAAACATGACTCAAACTGCATTTAATCGAGTCAAAATGAGCTCAACAGAACTTGCCCTGGAAGGGGGGGGCGTTATTAGTCTTGTTGTCACTACTGACTCTTGGGGAGACAGAGGAGCACCTTTAGACACAGGGGGGGATAACATCACTCTGGTTCGCTACTCTTCCAGTGGTTTGGGCTCTCTGAGAGGGGTTACCGAGTGTTCAGATGGTTCTAGTGAGGACAACATCCTCCCGAGGTGTAGGGAACCAGAGCTGGGGGATAGTGCCATCATGGAAGTTCTAGAGACCCTGATTCCCTCCTACAGAGAGGCACTATCACCGATACCTTTACCTACCTTTTTGGGGAGGACTGTTTACAACAGAAAGGAATATGAGGGGGGTTCATGACAGTCGGGTCCTTCGGGGGAGACTTCTAGGAAGGATTATACCTCGTCAAAGGGCTTTGGGTTTGAAATTTCCCCTATTAAATCTCAGAGTGCAAGGAAAAAGAAGGTTGAAACTATTCAATTTTTTGTTGAGTCACACTTACCCATCATTTGTGAAAACAGGGCGCTTAGAGGAATGAAAGCCCTTGCGAGAGAGAAATCATGATTTTTCTCTCAATAAACATTAGAAGGGTGGGGGGGATCCTGAAATCCGCCTCCCTTCGAAGACTTCTTCGGAGGAATTCATCGAACATTATTTTCCTACAAGAGAATTTTGTGGAGGAAAAAAAGGGGGCACGCCTTTATGAATTATTTTCGACCTTCTTGGCTCTCATGTGTTGTAAGTTCAGTTGGATCTTTGGGGGGTTTATTATTGTCTTGGGATCCAAAAATGTTTGACATTTGTCCTTTTTTGTGTTGTGGTGGATTCCTTCTAACAGGTACTTGTCTGGAGATTAAAATGTCGATTACTCTTTTAAATGTTTATGGCCCTTGTTTGGATATAAAATCTTTTTGGGAAAAGGTGGCTGCCAGGGGTTTTTTGGCACACATAAATCTTATTTTGGTTGGCAACTTAAATTTCAACTATGATGATGGGGAGTTGTGGGGAGATTATGCGCACTTGGATCTATTGAAAAGTTTCTTTAAAGACTTATTTAATGGATATAGACTGGTAGACATTGCACCATATGTTTTGGTACCGACATGGAGAAATGACAGAGGGGGCTCTGCTGGTATTTCAAAAAAGACTGGCTCTCGAAGTTGTGGCTGAAGATCTCATATTGGGAGTTAGTAGATGAAAATATTGGGTGGAGTATCCCTTCATTTTGGACCATGCACCTATATTTTTAAGATTAGATTGTCATTCATTACCGACAACCTATCCATTCAAGTTTAACACAAGTTGGTTATGCGAAGAAGAGGTCGCCTCTTTAGTGAGTGAAATCTGGATGGATCCTGCTCACTTGGTTTAAAGTGATGTTCAACAGAGATTAGTTCTAAAGTTGAAGTAATTAAAATTTCGCATAAAAGATTGGGCAAAAGATTAAAAAAAAAACAAGAAGAAATGTTATTTCGATTAGAGGGACATTTGAAAGACTTATTTCTGGAAGATACACAAGAGGATAGGAGCAGTGATAGGGATACTCAAATAAAACTTCTAGAGGCCAAACGAGACAAAATGTTACTAGCTTAAGAAGACTTGTGGCGACAAAGAAGCAAAGCCATCTAGATAAAGAGTGGTGATAAGAATACAAAATTATTTCACACTTTTGCAAGCTTTAGAAGGAACAAAAATCATATTTGGGAGATCAGGGATGAGAGTGGTGAACTTCATTCTAGTCAGGGTGCTATAAAAAAACAAGCTATCAAGTACTTTAAAAAATTTATGAGGAGTCTGCCCATGTGGTTTTTAATAATCAAGTTGATACTGCCAATATTTATGGCCGTTTTGTCAAGGTTGATGATACATTTCTATTGGACAGACCTTGTAGGAAGTCAGAACTTTGGGAGGTCCTCAATTCTTTTGCAAAAGACAAGAGTCTGGGGCTTGACGGTTGGAATGTAGAGTTCTTTATCCACTTCTTTGACTTAGTGGGAGATGATTTACTAGAAGTGGTGGAGGATTCTAGGACCTGAGGCTTAGTGAATAAGTCATTAAACACGACCTTTTTTACTCTTATCCCAAAAGTTAATAATCCATCATCTTTTGGTGATTACAGACCAATTTCTTTGTGTAATTTATGTTACACGATGATTTCAAAGATAATTGCAAATATGATAAAGCTTATTCTTTCTCGCTCATTGTTGAAGGAACATTTGGGTTTTCTAAAAGGTAGACAGATCTTGGATGCAATAGGCACGACACATGAGTGCTTGCATAGTATAAAGGTAAAAAATTCAAAATCTATGATCTTAAATCTAGATCTTAAGAAAGCTTATGATTGCATCAATTGGGATTTTTTCCGAATGACTCTTATTCAAACAGGCTTTAGTATTCCTTTCACAAACTAGATCTTGAGTTGTGTGACCAACACAAACTTCACAGTCCTTATAAACGGGGAAACTACACAAATGTTTTATAGTGGTAGAGTCTTGAGACAAGGTTGTCAGTTATCTCCTCTGCTATTCATTTTAATCATGGAAGGACTTGGCCTGCTTTTAAAGAAAGGAAAGGGCGAAGGAATATTGTCAGGGGTAAAGGTCTCCAGATTAGTCAAGATTTTGCATTTGTTCTTTGTGGATGATGTGCTAATTATGACAAAACCAACCGTTGAAGAGTGGAAAGTGATAAAAAAGATCCTACTAATTTTCTGTAGTGCCTCTGGTCTATTGATAAATTGGACAAAGTATACCTTCTACTATGCTGGAATCCAAGGCGATACTTTAGGAAATTTAAAGGAAATTTTCCCTTATAATTTCGAGGATCTAGAAAATGGTTATTGATATCTTGGATACTTTTTAAAGGCAAATTCTTACAAGACTGTGGACTGGAGATGGCTCCTTATAAAGATTGAAACAAGGATCGGGATGTGGTGTAATAGATGGCTGTCACTGGGTGGCCACTTCACACTAGTCAAATCTATCCTTGAAGGACAACCTGTCTACTGGATTGCATTGTCTGCCATACTAGCATCGATTTTGGAAAAGATAAGGAAACAAATGTTTAGTTTTCTTTGGTTGGGTGATGGTGGGAAAAAGAATATGAATCTTTGTCGCTGGAAAGTCTTATCAAAACCAAAACATATGGGAGGTTGGGGGATAAGAAATATATTCATTTTTAACAGATCCTTGGTTGCAAAATCTTTGTGGCGACTCCTGATGAAGGATATAGTTTGGAATAAGGTGATAAAATACAAATATCTTCCTCACTACTCCGTAGTCACTTGGTTTAGATCAGCGTCAGCCACAACATCGTTCGCCTCTCAGACTTGGAAGAACCTTCTGAAGTCCTTGCATTTGATTACTCATTGGCTGAGTTGGAGGCCAGGGTCTAGTCACTCGGCATTGCTAGGATTGGACGACATTTTGGGCATGGGGAATTCATCCTTTTTAACTCATCAACTTGTATTTGAATTGAAAATAAATAACATGGTTGATCTCTATCAAGCTATAGGAAAAAGCAGACCGAGTGTTTTTTCAGATCATTGGAAAACTAGTGAGGAGATCGGCCTTAGTGGGAACTTGGCAGTGGAATGGGATGCATATTGCAGGGAATTAATTGGAGTGGGGGTGCAGTTACAGAATCAAGAGGATGTGCTCATTTCGATCGGGGGAGACAGATTTGGTAGCCTTACTCTAAAAAATATATATTGTGCTTTTGCAAAAAAGTAGTGGCAACATGTTATTGGGGGTTGGAGAAGACATATGTGGAAGTGGGATATGGCACTAAAAATTAAATTATTCACATGGTTATCCATTGAGAATAAAATTTGAACCCGGGATACATTACAAAGAAAATGTTGGGAAGGCCCAAACATATGTCATTTGTGTTCAAAAGACGCATAATTTGTGTATCATTTATTTGTAAAATGCAGCTTCATTCACGATGTTTGGAATAGGATAAAAAGGGAGCTAAACATTATGACTACCTGGGAAGGAAGCTCGTTATTTGGGTGCTATGAAAACTGGGATAGAAAGGAGTCTTCTTTCATTACTCTCCCATCCCTTCTATGCTGGTTTGTTTGGTTGGAGTGGAATACAAAAACAATTCAAGGGAAGGAATCCTTCTATCCTTTCTGTAGTTTTTAAAATTCGGGAAAACTTAGCACTTCAGAGAGATACATTGAAGAAGGCTATTCCTCATTTAGTTGAGATCCCAAGTTTCACCATTCCAATAGTCAGTTGGTTTGATGGAGCAACGCAGTTAAGTGATCAAAGGTGTGAGGCAGGGGGATTGATAAGGATCAATGAAAACTCAACTTATAAGTGGACCTTCAATTGCAACATTGGGACAAATACCAGGGCAAAACTACTAGAAGCGTGGATGACTCATATCATGGTTGTGCGTTTGAATATTAAAGTCATCCAGGTAATTGGCGACTCAAAGATTATTATTGATTGGTTGAAGGACAGAGGAAAACTACAGGTTGCCTCTTTGATGGGGTGGATGGACATACTCATCAAGCTCGAACAATCATTTAGGGAGATCTATTACACTTATGTTTATAGGGAGCTAAACAAGGAAGCAGACTCTCTCTTGAAAAAGGCTTTGATGAAGACCGAAGGAAGGATAGAATACAATTTGTGGGTTGATGGAAATGAGGGGCCTACCCTCTTTTTTAATCTTTTTTAAAGTTCTTAGAAGTTATATATTTTGGTCTCCCCAGTCATCTGAGAATTTTGAGGACAATTCTCTCTTTATATTTTTCTTTCTCAGATTTCCCCTCTTAGCATAGATAATAACGGATTATAGATGGGTCAATACTTTCCATGAGTTTGATGGGTTATATGCATCAATCTGGCTTCATTTTTGGTGTACTAAAAGATTTGGATCAGAGTTATATACAAAATCTCTTTATAAGTGAGGGGGTTATTTTGTAAATGTCAAGAATTTTTGGAGGTTTGTCATATCAACATGAACTATGGAGATGTTGAAAATGTGTACACAATTATATTTCTAATATAAATGAGTAATTTTTCTGTTGAAAAAAAAAAAAGATTGTCTTCATTTTAAATGGGTAAATTAAAAAAGTAAAAGAACTATAAAGGGTAATAATAAAAACAATATTGATAATATTTTTATATAAATCATTTATGAAACTAAAAAGTGTAGGTGATTATGAAATTAAAAAATCTTTATTTAAGAGTTTATTTCCATTTTTTTTTTTTTTAAATAAAAAAGAGGGTAGTACCTTCTATATTAGATAATCACAAAACATAGACAAAATACAGAGTCATGGCTAAAAACCACCAAAAATACTGCCGGTATCCGGAAACCAGTATAGCTAAGGGGCCAATAGAAGTTATAACAATAAAACATTTAGTTCAGAGCCCCTGTCCTGCCCGAAGGAAACCAGAACAGGGGCTAATGGTCCAAGAGTGCATAAAACAACAGAGCAGAAAACAAAAGCCAAGAAGTAGTAAAACCTATTCACCCATTGCACCGTCACCTTCACTCGCCTGCCAAGCGTACCTCGCTGGAATAGCAAACTCCTACGTGCATAGGGGACACTTGTGCTGAGCTGGAGCTCCGGAAAACGCGCCGAGGAGGATGTCTAAACGCTGGCTCATGAGGAGCGTCCTGAGTTCCACATCCGCCAAATGGCTGCGTAGCTCAAAGACCAAGGCCAAGTGTTCGTCACTGAGAAGAAAACCATGCAAACCTCCACCCGCGCCACTGCTGGGGGCAGTTCCCGAATCCATTTCCTCACCCGAATCAGGCGCTACCTTACTCTTCTCCTCACGAATCTCATTGCCCATAGTCTTCTCTGTGTGAAGAGATGGCAAGTCGCCCGTCCAGGGAACTTCTTCGATGATACAGCCTGCGACATAATCGTCACATATCAAAGCTCGAATAGAACTCTCCATGGCCTGGGGCGCCTCCATGCAGGGCAAGTCTCCAATGGTTGGGTCCTCTTCCACTATGCAAGTGGACAGCGCGACCTCGGGCTCAACATCCCTAACATTACTCAATTTAGAAATCAAACCTTCCCTGCTGCCTCCAGCCTTTTGCTCAGCAATGATGTCGAGCAGCTTTCGCCGCTCTTCTCGCGCTTTTTTACGAAGAATTGAGGATGCCAAAGAGAGAGCACATTCCAGCTGCTTCTTCCTGCGACACTGCGCCCTGTGGGCGTCCCAAGCCGAGCCCTGACGGGACCTGGCACACTCTCGAACCATTGAAATAGAGCAAAAACCGCCAATACAGAGCCAGAACCGCGCAAGACGGGAAGTATTAAACAAGAGCAGCAACAAGTGCAAGTCCCTAACAAACCATCTCAGACAAGGAGCAGCAGCAAGAGCAGATTCATAACAGTCCGAGAACAAAGAGCCCTGGGAGGCCTCACCAAAGTGTATTGCATAAATGACGAACGACCGAGCGAGTGCCATAACAATGCTCTCTGTCCGGGCGCATAATCAAGCACATAACTAGGCTTCATTAGAATCTGTCCTTCCGGATCCATGATCTGTTTGAGCTCGCGGGAGAAATAAATGGTCGCGCGAGGGAGCTTCGTCGTCGTATGAACTCTGCGATGGCCAGCCCCCAACGTTAATGCTAATGCGTGGGTGGCTGCCATCCACAGTTAAACCTGCACTTAAAGCGTCTCTTAGTGCTTGTCCATGTGTCATTGACCCCGTGTGTCGTGTCACCCCATCCGGGGCTTATTTCCATTTTTTTTAATCATGCTTTACAAAATTAAAAAGCGTGAAAATATAAAGTTAATTAAAAAAGTTTTATGATTTAAATAGGTCTTAATTAAATAAATTTGGAATGATATTGTTGAAACTTAGATTGAATTTCAAATAAAATAATGTTATATGTTAAGATATAAAAAAACAATTTAATTAATATTTATAATCATAATTGATAAAATAAATATTTAAAATAATTTATTTTTTTAAATATATATTCATTCTAATTCTTTTAATTTTGTAAATATAAATTATTATATAATATATATATATATATATATATATATATATATATATATATATATATATATATATATATATATATATATATATATATNAAAATAATTTATTTTTTTAAATATATATTCATTCTAATTCTTTTAATTTTGTAAATATAAATTATTATATAATATATATATATATATATATATATATATATATATATATATATATATATTATTACATGTACGTACAATATTATTTGACATTATAATACTAGTCTTTTGTTCAAATGTTTTGATTCTTCTATGTTATATTATGTTAGGGAAACTTATAAGTTTTTTTCGTCAGAATCTTATTACATATTGAATGCCAATTTCATAACCATATTAATATTTATTTAGTTAATGCACTAACAAAACCATGGTAGTGGTTATGGTCATTGGCTAAACCATGGTGGTGGTGGTAGTAGTTGGCTAAGACAATGGTGGAGAATATAGAGATAATAAGCAAATTTGGTGTTTCTTAGACATTATCTTTGATTCACTTGATAGTTTCTTCACAACTGATCCATCATGATAACAAAATTTAGGGGTGTAGTCATTGTTAATTGCATAGTTGCACCGGAACCACTTCCGATGTCTCCCAAACTCGATGTAGTCATTCATATGTTTTTGGGAACTTGAAAATGTGTATGAAACGTCCCCAATTGGTTTGGAACGATTCGAGGAACTTGAGTGCTTTTTGGGAGCTTCAATGTCAAGGAAATGGGAGCTTGGGACAAGTTTCTAATATAGAAAGCTTTAAATTAAAATTCTATTTTTGGTATTTTTAGTATCATTGAATTAAAATGCAAATATTTTTATTCAATTATTACAAACAACTAATTTATTACAAATATTTTTATTAAATTTATTCAAAATATCACTATAAAACAAAGACTAAACTACATGTAAATCTTATTTCAATAAAAAAACTTAATAATACTCACTTTATAGTGATGGATATGAATAACTTTTAACACATGAAATTCCAATAAACCAATGCCCTATCAATGGTAAGCATTTGCTCTAGTCTATTGTTGTTGTCAACCAACCATATCGTTGATTTTTATTGTATTTTCATATAACGAGAGTAGTATTATTTAGTTTTTTTCCAATGAGAATCTTAACAATCGTTTAAATTTATGAAGAGGGTCAAAGTTTATATATGTAAAGTTTAATTTTACAAAGATGTTAAAATTTTGTATATGTATTTTGTTTCTTATTTTTAGTTGATTATTTTTTAAAAAGAAACTGAAGATTATATATATATATATATATATATATATAAAGGTTGCATCGAGGCAAAGCAACAATTAACATTTTACAAAATTTGACTCTTTATAATCAGAGTTCATATCTACTAGCCTCCTATCAAAGTAAACATAAAGAAACATATACATTCGGGCAACCCAACTGCCATATATTATGATAAATTGCCCATCCAAAAAATACATTTAAAATACATATTTAGGTTGTTAAATTGTTGATTGGTTTATCCTTTAGTTCAACTTGACTCTATACATTATCTTTTGTGTCCATTGGCTCTACTTCCCCTCCTTTATTAGCACTAGATTGTCCCACCTAAGAATTCCTTGACATTTGAATATTGGACCCTGAATTGGAGTGTTGGGGGGCTGCCCTTGCTCTGTAATGATTGTGTTTGTTGAAATGGACACTTGA
>ML777736.1:286778-333419 GCA_009831015.1 Picea engelmannii
GGTGAATCAGTGTCACAAAACTTTGGACAATTTTCCACTTTTCATAGTTTAACTAAACAACATATATTTATTTCATTTTCTCAGTCAGTATATAAAAGAATAAATATTTTATTTATTTATTGAACTTGAATGAATACATAAGATCAATCTTTGAATATCTTCAACTTCAAGAAATTATGAGAGACCCACCTCTCTATTAAAAGACCCAGCTTATAGTTCTCAGATCCAACTGAGAAATGAGGAATCCAACCCTCATAACAAGTCCCAGCTTGTTGATCTCAGATCCAACTGAGATGTGAGGAATATAATCCTCATACAAGACCCAACTTGTAAAGAAGCACCAACCTGATAGAATGAACCTTCATTCAATCCATTATATATAAATATATTTACTTCAACAAATTCAACTACCCTTTCTTCTCACCATTCTCTCTTATTTATATAGTCTTCCAACTAGTGTAAATTTGAATGATTGCATCTTTTGATTTTGAACCATTGTACCTTTTCATTTAAATGATAATATTAATCTTTAAATAATATCATTTCCCTTTTTATTCTTTATTCATAATGCTCATGAATTAACTCTCTTTTAATCATGACTGTGTGTCGGTTCTTTTGTCTTCATGAGTTGATCACAGAAATGGATGGACTCATCATATCATTCTCATGCTTCTGTTGCATTCTCAGTTCACCAACAGATCATATTTGATCTTTTATTAATTCTCTGTATTGTTATAGTGCTAACTCTCTGTTGAATTAAATATATATGAGGCGCTTCCTTCAAACCATTTACATATCACCATATGCGTAAAACCATGGGCTTATTTTCTAAGCGATTTTCCCAGCGCCACCTCTTCTTTCACTCTTTGTTTCTTTATTCCATACGACCGCAGGTGGTGACCAGGCACTAGGCCAAGCGAGTGCTTGATCACTTATCAAAATAAACGGTCACATTTTAATCTCTCGATGAGATGGATGATTGTCGGTACTTTGGGACTTTGTCCTTTGCAACTTCCAACCTTTATAATATTTCAAATATCCTGAAGAAGATTTCTTTGAAGTAGATCGGACGGTCGATATATTATTTGCACGATGAACGATTCTTGTTCACTTCGGAACTTCGACTATTCATGGCTCTTGAACTCTGGAGTAACAATTCCTCCAAAGTGATTACCTATCGATTAAGTCATACAACAGTGGTGACTGCTTGCTATCGGTTAACACCTCCACTTATGCTATCCTTCCATTGTACTTGATCAACGGTCGAGAACGCTCCTAAATTAGATCAACGATTAGTGTTAACTTCGGCCTTCAACGCTTTGGGTGATTTCTGATGTTAGAAAATGGTTTCCCTTGAAGTACATACTACCAAAGTGACGTAACTTGTTGATGTCACTTATGACTTGGCATGGGTCGAGTGCCTGCCACATGTCACTTAGATTTGTGACTTACATGTACCTGAAATTCCAATTTTATCTTGACACTTGTCATCATCTGATTGTGCCACATGTCCTTGCTGACATGGTCTGATGACGTGGATGTCTTGATGTATGTGCTATGTGTCTTCACTTCGTGAATTCAGAACTTCGACCTTCGAGTGAATTTACATGTTCTCAACACATTCTCGCCGAAGTGGTCATTGCCGGAGTTGACCATGATTCTTATCCAATGATCATCATGTATTCTCCAGATATGATGGTCCTTCTTTATGGATTACTCTGTCCTTCCACTCAACTTGATCCTGTTAGCACTCCGTAAATTTGTTCAACTGATAAACATACGACGAAGGTAACTTTTTCAACCAACTTTGAGACCCAAAAATAGCCTTTCGGATCTGGAGAGGGCTCTCTCGGGCGGGCGCGGTGTCTGCGTGGGATATGGATTTAAAAATGGTGGCTAGATTCAACACCTTTAATATAATGGGTTCTGGTTATATTGGTGTAAGAAATTAAG
Source organism: Picea engelmannii (assembly GCA_009831015.1). NCBI lineage: Eukaryota > Viridiplantae > Streptophyta > Pinopsida > Pinales > Pinaceae > Picea > Picea engelmannii. Next base: position 288,732 of record ML777736.1, read on the forward strand.
AGATGGGCTATGGAGTCGATTCAAGGAAATGACAGAGACAAATGACTTGGTGACTGGACTTGAGAGGATAAGGCTAAGTGAGCAACAATATTCAGTGTAAAATCGTAATGTGTGGAGGGGGATAAAAAAAATGAAGTAACTCAAAGCACCGTTGTGGGCGAATTCAGAGTTAGCTTTTAGAAGATTTTTTTTTGTCTAAGTGGTGCAAACAAGGGGCACTATGCAGGAAATCCACAGGTTCGAAAATTCATTCTGAAATAGACAGAAAAGGATATGAATAAAGATGACAGGAAGCATATACACAAAGAAATAGGCACAATACATCTAACTGCTACAATTAGAATATTTTCATCAAGTTGCAGGACCTTTGCATTAACTTTCGCTCAAAAACTCAAATTACATACAATAGTTATCATCTACCAATTTTGCCAACCAACCTGGCTTACATCGAAAAGATGAAATATATAAATGAGGGCGTTGCTTAGGCTACCCTTTTTTCTAACTGTTAGCTCTAAAAACTAGGAAACTGAGTGGTATGCATTAGAGACTCTTCGCATGGCACTTTCCAAAGAAGGACAATAATCACGTTTGTTTACACATGACTATTCACAAATTTTCCATGAGGATCTGATCATCGGTCAGGTATCGATATGAGGAAAAGATGTGTCAGTATTTCCCTTCGATCAAATGTCTGAGAGGACAGGTGTCTGCCAGAACTCGCTATCTTCTATAACATCTTTGATTTCTTCCACGCGCTCATTGGCTGGGAAAAATGTGCACGACAAGTGGTTTTTTGATGGTCACAATCGTTATTAAAATGGTAGAGTGCTTTAGGGAAACATGTTCTTCAAAACTGCCAAGATTTGTCTTATGTTTGCGGATGCAGAGACGAACACCAACTAAACTTGTTTTTTTCTGTGCACTGGTGAGAGCCGCACGGGCTTCCTTCTCGACCGCTTCACATTCCCTGGAATTCTTTGTATGCCCTTCCTCTGACATCCTATGTGCTTCTTGCACTTGTACAATGGTGTCTTGCACCTCTCCGATCTGTCTTTTTATCCATGCCACACTCCCTTCGTGACCTTGCACTAGTGATGCTTCCATAGTCTTTGTCGCTAGCTCCTGCCTCAAATCCATGTTTTCCTGGTATAGTTCAGTGATAGCCATATTTTCCTTCTTTAATTGCTGAGATGGATCTTGATCATTCACTCCTGTGGTATGCATTTCCCTTGTTCTACTCCTGCCTTCGCGACTCGATCCTCCAACGGGATCTAGCTGGATGGCACGCATGAGTATTTCTTTAACCATCGATCTGGCACATGAATCTTTTAAAAATCGGGCTTCCCCAGCTTCCTTGTTCTTACTTGGGTTACCCCTTCTCCGAGGTATTTGCTGTTGGGGAGATGGAGCTTCTACTTTCTTCCATCCCTGCGCAAGTCCTTCCGCTTCAGGTTCCACATGATTTGATCTGATCGCCTCTATGGGTAAAGGAATAACTCCTTTCGCATCCTTGGGAATGCCTACTACAGGTGAGAACGACTCCTAGTCATTTTTGGGCTTGGACCTAGCAATTCTGCTGCTCCGCGCTCCTTTCCTTATGCTTTGGGAGGTTGCCATGGCATGACCAGTATGTATTCTGCGCGCAGTGTATCCAAAAAATGCACAGGGAGGGAATTTTGATCAACTTGGACTGGCAAGGGGAATAACAGACAGAGTACAGACCTAGCTTCACGACTGAAATGGGTGCTGATCATATGAAATTTATAACGAGTCGGACAAAAGGAGGAATCGTGCCAGAGAAAAATGAACTCATGGCGACGGGATGTTTTGAATCGAATCACAGATCTTCAATAACACATCCATGCATACAATGTACAGACAATAAGGTTTGTAGGGGGTGCATGATGCAAACACCACGATTTTTTGTTCCTTCTTCCCTCATGATGAACTGATAATAGCCAAAACACTTGCAGAAATGACTTCCTTTAACTTCTTGACATGACCTGGGGCACGTAGAGACTAACTTTTGACAGGACCCAACTCTCTGGGAATGACGTGCTCATACTATTTACATATGCTTCAACTCTGACACCCCTTCCCATTTCCAAGGGCCAACCGACCATTCATTGATTTAGAATTTTTCCTTTTTAACGTACCTGATTTCACATGTTTGTATGCATGGGTCACAACGTGACTAAAAACTGACTCTAATTGGAAATAAAAATGGTGGTTGTAACAACTGGATGCAACGGGGATGCTATCCTCCCTGCGAGGTAAAAAAGAACAATAGACCAGGTGCCTGACTATTGGGCCTTATTTCGACTCTTTGGCACTGTAAAAAAACAAAAACAAAAACACAACCTAAACCTATCGATGCAGCTTCTAAAAAATCAGCACAAACTTAGGGCCTTCACTTATGGCTTCAATTTTCTGTTGACCTATTGACTTGACGCAAAAATAAAACGACTATTTACAATGAAAAATGACTTAAATGGATTTTATTTCGTCAGACAATGCTTGAGGAACCTGTCGTTTACATGCCCCCAACCAAGACACTCTCCATTTATCCCTTCCAAGAAATAAACATTGTTTCCACAATACACGTTGATTCTGAATGGACCTGTCCAAAGGTGGTCAAACTTTCTGTGCTTCCCTTTATCTTCATTTCTCGCGTCCCATCTTAGCACCAACTCCCCTACCTGAAAATCTTCCTTCTTAGAACGCTTGTCAAAATATTTCTTCATCCTCTCCTGATGGAGCGGTGACCGATTATACACCTGTTCCCTCGCCTGTTGTGTGTGAATTAACTGGTTTATTCTCCTTTGCGCATCATTTGGCTCGGCCTCCTGTTCTTGCAACATCTTTTTGATTGACAACCCCAGTGAAGTAGGGAAGATTGTGTCCATGCCGTAAACAATATGAAAGGGCAACGTTGAGATGGAATTCTCGGTGGTAACCCAATCTGCCCACAACACATAGATAATCTTTTTATGCAAGGATTTCTTATTGTCTTGTAGGAGTCTTTTGATGATTCTGGTTAGACTCTTATTTGAGGATTCTGCTAACCCGTTGCCTTGCTGATAGTATGCTGTGGAATGCTTCAGGGTTATATTGTAATCTTGAAAAAACTTTTCCATCATCTCAGACTTAAACGCGGCCACGTTGTCTGTTATGATCTTGACAGGGTATCCAAATATTAACAAAATGTTTTTCTCCAGAAATTGGACGATGATTTCTTCGGTAGCTTGCCTCATGGGGATTGCTTCTATCCATTTCGTGAAGTAGTTAGTGGCTATGAGTATCCATTTGTGCTACGTAGAGGATGACGAATTTATTTCCCCTATGAAATCTAGACCCCACTGCATGAAAGGTGCTTCGACTGAAATCGACTTTAGTGGCAAGGGCTGCAACTTTCTTCTTCCGTAAAAAATCTAGCATTCATAGCAGTTGGAGACCTCTTTGTACACATCAGTGGAGACTGTAGGCCAATAGTAACCTGCCCTTAGGATTTTATGCACGGTGGTTTTCCAGTAGTGTTTTCCTCCACAATCACCTTTGTGAAATTCTTGTATGGCCCACTTTGCATCATTTTCTAGCAAGTAACTCAGCAATATACCCACAGGGTCCTTCCAGTAGAGTGAAAATTCCATGATGCAGAACTTGACCGCATTAAGCTTGAGAAATCTGGCCTTAGTCTTACTTATGACCGGAGGGGCCTGGATATTCTCCAACACATAGATGATGTTCGCATACCATGGCAAATCAATGAACTCCTGAGACACCTACGCGGTTTTTTCTTCGTGAGGGCATTCTGACAGATCAATGATGGAATTCATTCCTACAACGTCGCATTCCGACTGCACCATTAAATTTGCAAGGCCCTGACCCTTGATCAGTTTCATAGGCTTGATCTCAAGATTGTATTCCAGCATCGCTGCTACCCACTTTCCTCTCCTTCCTTTCGGGTCAGGTGGAGTTAGGATATCCTTTATTGAGTTGTTGGGCACATAAGCGATGACATGGGAGTGAAATATGTATGTCCTAAAATCTTTCAAATCTTTCACTAAGGCGTACGACTATTTTTCCACAATGTCATACCTTAGTGGAGCATTGTGCACTGTCCGGCTGAAATAGGCTATGGGTTTTTCGAAATCCTGCTCGTCTTTCTACAACAGCACACTGACAATAGTGTGTTTTGAGGCGAATGAAAACATGATGAAATATTTCATAAAATCCGGGCTGGCTAGCACAAGAGCTTTAGTCAACTCCAATTTGATATCTTCAAAAGACTTCTTGGCCTCTGGGTTCCACTTGATTGTGTTTCCCTTCCTGAGCATGTAGGTTATGTGCTTTATGATTTCGGCTAGGTTCGAGATGAATCTCCTCAAGAAGCTCACTTTTCCCAAGAAGGATTGCAATTCTTTTTTATTGCGTGGGGTGCCGATCTTTAATATCCCTTCAACCTTGTTGGGGTCTATATTAATGCCTTCCTTGGAGATAATGTGTCCTAACAAATTCCCCTCTTCCACCCCGAAATGTGATTTCTTTGGATTTAGCGATATGTCGAACTTCCTGCACTTCTGGAATACTTTCTTTAGGTGCTTGAGGTGTTTCTTGTCGGAGGCAGAGTATACCGTGATGTTGTTCAGACAGATTACAATGAAATTGTCCTTTTCATCTGAAAATGCTATGTCCATCGCCCTTTGGAAAGTGGCACCGACATTTATCAGACTGAAAGGCATCTTGGCATACATGAACGTTCCCCATGGAGTTGTGAAAGCCGTTTTTTCTCTGTCGTCTGGGTGAACCATGATATGGTTATAACCTGAGAAACCATCCAGCATGGACATCTTCTAATACCCCACCACCTTTTGTAGGGTATAGTCCATTTTGGGGAGAGGGTAGTGATCCTTGAGAGACACCTTGTTTAGATTCTGAAAATCTACACACAGTCTTATATCACTGTTTTTCTTTCTTACGGGCACCAAATTAGCTACCCATTTAGAGAATCGCAAAGAAACAATAATCTTAGCATCGAAAATCTTCTTTACCTCCTTTTTTATCAGCGACAACAACAGGGGATTTATGCATCTTAGCTTTTGTTTGAAAGGTTTCTGGTCTTCTTTGAGAGGGATAACACGCTGTATTACCTTGGTGTCGTACACCTTCAAATCACTGTAGCTCCACGTGAACACGTTAGGGAAATCCTTCATGAGTTTGATGTAGTCTTGCTTGACCTATGGACTAAGAATTTTCGATAATTTGATCATCTTTGGGTTTTCCTCAGTTCCGATGTTGTAGTCTTCCACGTCTTTTGAGCTTGCAGTGATATTGGGGTTTTTAGCCACGTCATTCTCATGAAACAGATTTTCCAGCGGCACTAACCCATTTGGAATGATGTTATTTTTCAGTTGGATTATGTCCCTTCCTGTGATCTGGTTTTGGAAAGGGTCGTCGTTACTGCACACATCCGTGCTCTCATATTCATCGCAACAACATTCCTCATCAATGTTTGTATTAGCGAACTCGTCACTCATAAAGAGGAATATCTCCACTTGCTTGTCGTCATCAAACACTTGCCAATATTTGATATTATCAGGCACTGCCGGCCTGTGCTTGACCTCGATTTCATATTTTTTGTTTGGGAAGATGACGATCTTAAAAACTGAGGCTGAGGTGGCCAATGTATCAACGATTTGATTTTTCTCTATGGGGATAGTAGATAGGTCATACTCTGAAAATCCTTCAAGGAGGTCCAGCACCAAATTCTTGTATGCTCTCAGCCTGGGGTGTTTGGTATGATATATGCCCTTTACCTGATTTATGATCAGCTCAAAATCTCCGTGCACTGCTATCTTCTGCGCACCCAATTCTCTCAAAACTTGCAAGCCTAAGATTAGTGCTTCATACTCAGCCATGTTGTTTGTACATTCGAACGCGATTTGTATGAGCGTATCTTTGTGCCTACCATGGGGGGGATTATACAAACACTTCCCCCAACCCCTTCTTTTCTGACTGCGTCGTTGAAACTCATGTTCTACACTCCGTTTTCTTTGCGGTCTTTCGGGTTAGCACAATCTATCATTTCCCACGCGGTTTTCTTGTCAGCTGTCAAGATGGCTGTTGGCTCTTCCTCTTCAAAACTCAGGTCATTGTAGAATATAGAAGAACCAACATCAGTGTCGATGGATTATATAGGATGGTTATTTGGCTTCATATTGCTGCTTACCATGTATTTCAACAACACTTCTCTGTACAACCGTATGTCATGGCCAAAAACAGGGATGGTGGCATATGACATATCCATTTGCAAAGTGCCCTTTAAATTCGCAGCCCACGACCTTGATAGTAGCATGCCAAACTTTGGGGGTATGTCCGCGATGACTACGTCCATAACCATGTTCTTTGAGGGGATTTGAGCCAACAACACAACTAGGTCTTTGATGAGGCCTAAACACTTGACTTTCCTCGAATCAAAAGAGAAAAGTTCTTTGTATGGCCTGGTGATATCCAAACCCAATTCATCCATGATCACCTTTGGCATGAGGTTGTGCGACATGCCGAAATCCAGCATGGCGTTATGTAGGTTCATGTCATGGACCTTTAGACTGACGTAGAACAAAGGGATGTCCTCGATATCATTTGTCTCTTCAACGCGCGGACCAAAAAGGATAGCAGGGTGGTCATCTTGGATATTCAAAGTATTGGGGGTCCTTTCCATTTTCAAAATTTTAATGATTTTCTCCCGATACTTTCCTTTTCTAATAAGTTCGTTGAATGGGACAGAGATTTTAATTTTGGCCCTCTCATGTTCAAAATTGAAAGGGGGACAAACTTTCTCTACCTCTTTTCTGCCCGCCTCTCGGCCTGCCTCCAGAGTTTTCTTAGGGGCCTCCTCCTTTGACTTAGCTTTCTCCATCACATCCTTGGTTACATTTCCAGCCTCGGTCAGCTTGTGGAAGGGGTGTCCGCTGGAGGTTTCCTTATGGGGTTCGTTTGTTGCGGCTCGACAGGCGCATTTTTTCTCCAGAGGTTATATTTCTTCTGGAACTGCATGATGGCATTCTGATAGCCTTTTATGAACTCCTTTGTGTCCCAGTATGGATCATCATCCATTTCGAGTATCATATCATCGCCCATATCCAACACAAAGTCATCGTTTTTTCTCATGTACTGATGATGCTCGCTCTTTGTCAAGAACACACACGGGTTTTTGTTATCGCAACAATGCATCTGGTCTTTGAACGCATGGTCAAAGTTTTCATCTGCGTAGTTGTTTTGGAATAGAGGTCTTATCTGCTAGTCACCTTGATCCCTCTACTCTCTCTGTTCCTCTGTCTGATCTGAAGGACTTGACCCCTTCTGAGGCTCTGATTATTGGGCTCGGGGTCATTCTGTTCTCAGGCAATAGGTCTATTTCCCATGGACATTCTCTCCATCAACTTTTCCATGGTCTTCATCATCATGTCGAACTTGTCGTCTAAGGACCGCGACATCGATGGTTGTGCATCTCCCTGGGCTCTCTTATTACCTCATTTGAACCTCGGTTTTATTTTCCCCAATGCCTTCATGCTTACTTTGACTTTGATAACATTACTCATTATAACGTCTAGATTTGTTGATCTTATTTCTCTCAACAACAGGGCGAAATCGTTGTCAAAGGAATCGGTGTACCGTAACTGCGTAACCCCGGGGGGCGGCTTGACTTCTACAGGGATTGAGTTGTACACCTTCAAGAAACAGGTTGAGAATTCATGCACTGTCTCTTCCGGTGCTTTCTTCATATTATTGTACTGTGTTAACAACTTCAAAGGTTTTTTCTTGTCCCACCATTTATTTAGGAAAAACGTCTTGAATGTGGCGAAGTCTTGAATGCTTGTGGGCAAGAGGGATTTAAACCATTTTCTTACATCTCCCGAAAGGATCTCCGCAAACAACCTCATTTTTGCGTCTACATAGTCCACCTCCTCCAGGTCGATGAAATCATTAAACCAGTCCAGGTGCCTCTGGGTGGGAACACTTCCTTCTGTGTCGTAGAGCTTGATTCTCTGGCTATAATTCTAAGGCAAGTCATGTAGTTGGGATGGTAGGATGAGGGGGGTGAACCTGACAACCATGGCTCTGGGAGGATTCAAATTTTGAGGGATATTATTTGATATCAAGGCTTGGAATTTCTTCGGGTCGAAAGCAGTCTCGTCCAAGCTAGTTTTTGACTTAGACCTGAAAAGGGTTTGCTTGAATAATTCGTCAAAATCAAGGTTGTCGATGATCTCCGCGCTGTCTTTGGGTAAGGACACGATTTTTTCCAGGTAGTAGAACGGGTTCGACGCTTACTCTCTAGTCCTGCACAAAATATTCTCGGGGTCATACATAGGTTTTGTAGGGTTTGGGTCATGATTTTCTCTGGTATAGATCATCTTCGGTGCCAAGGTTCCTGAATTGTGCTTCTTGGAGCTACTGGTATTTTGGATTGGAGTCGACAGGGTAAGGGTTTCATCCAGTATGGATGTTTGTCCCTCTGTTACCCTCAGGGGTCAAACTACAACATTAGTTGTTCTCCCAAGGAAAATTTATTCAATTTCGGCCCCGACAACGACGCCATAATGTTAGCACTCCGTAAATATTTTTGACTAATAAAAAAATGACAAAGGTAACTTTTTCAACCAACTTTGAGACCCAAAACTAACCTTTTGGATCTGGAGAGCGCTCTCTCAGGGGGGCACGGTCTCTGCGTGGGATATGGATTTAAAAACGGTGGCTAGATTCAACACCTTTGATATAATGGGTTCTGGTTATATTGGCTAAAGAAAGTAAGAGATGGGATATGGAGTCGATTTGAGGAAATGACAGAGAAAAATGACTCGGTGACTGGACTTGAGAGGATAAGGCTAAGAGAGCAACAATATTTAGTGTAAAATCATAATGTGTGACGAGGGAGAAAAAATAGGAAGTAAATCGGAGCACCGCTGCGGGGGAATTCAGAGTTAGTGTTTAGAAGAAAATGTTTTGTCTAAGTGGTGTGGACAAGGGGCACTGCACAATGAATCCAGAGGTTCGAATATTCATTCTGAAATAGACAGAAAAGGGTATGAATAAATATGACAGGAAGCACATACGCAAAGAAAGAGACACAATACATCTGACTGCTACAATTAGAATCTTTTCATCAAGTTGCAGGACCTTTACATTAAGTTTCGGTCAAAAACTCAAATTACATACAATAGTTATCATATACCAATTTTTTCAACCAACCTAGCTTACATCGAAAAGATGAAATATATAAATGAGGGCGTCACTTGGGCTACCCTTTTTTCTAACTGCTAGCTCTAAAAACTAGGAAACTGAGTGGTATGCATTAGAGACTCTTCGCATGGCCCTTTCCAAAAATAGACAATAATCACGTCTGTTTACACATGACTGTTTGCAAATTTTCCACGAGGATCTGATCATCGGTAAGATCTTGATATGAGAAAAATATGTGTCAGTATTTCCCTTCGATCAGATGTCTGAGCGGACAGGAGTCTACCAGGAACTTGCTATCTGTTATAATGACTTTGATTTCTTCTGCGCGCTCATTTGCTGGGAAAAATGTGCACGGCAAGTGGCTGTTTGATGGTCACGACCATGATCAAAATGGTAGAGTGATTTAGGAAAACGTGTCCTTCATAACTACCAATATTTGTCTTATTTTTGTGGAGGTAGAGATGAACACCAACTAAACTTGTTTTTTCTGCACGTTGGTGAGAGCCACACGAGCTTCCTTCTCGGTTGCTTTGCATTCCTTCGAATTCTTTGTATGCCCTTCCTCCGACAGACTCTTTTCTTCTCGCAGCTGTACAATGGTGTCTTTCACCTCTCTGAGCTGTCTTTTTAGCCATGCCACATTCCCTTCGTGACCTTGCGCTGCTGACGCTTCCATATTCTTTGTCGTTAGCTGCCGCCTCAACTCCATGTTTTCTTGGTAGAGATCAACGACAGACAACTTTTCCTTCTTTAATTGTTGATATGGCTCTTGATCATTCACTCCTGTGGTATCCATTTCCATTGTTCTTCTCCTGCCTTCGCGAATCTATCCTCTAGCGGGCTCTAGCCGGATGGCGCGCATGAGTAGTTCTTCGACCACCGATCTGGCATGCAACTCTTTTAAAAATCGGGCTTCCCCAGCTTCCTTGTTCTTCCTTGGCCTGCCCCTTCTCCGAGGTATTTTTTGTTGAGGAGATGGGGCTTCTACTGTCTTCCCTCCATGCGCAAGTCCTTTCACTTCAAGTTGTGCACGGTTTGATCTGATCACCTCTGTGGGTAAAGGAATAACTCCTTTCGCATCCTTGGGAATGCCTGTTGCAGGTGAGAACGAATCCCAGTCATTTTGGGGCTTGGACCTGGAAATTCTGCTACTCCACGTGCCTTTCCTTATGCTTTGGGAGGTCTCCATGGGACAACCAGTATGTATTTTGAGGGCGATGTATCTGACAAATTCACAGGGAGGGAATTTTGATCAACCTAGACTGGCAAGGGGAATCATAGAAAGAGTGCAGACCTGGTTTCATCACTGAAATGGGTGTCGAGCATCTGAAATTTATAACGAGTTGGGAAAAAGGAGGAATCATTCCAGAGAACAGGTAACTCATGGCGACGAGATGTTTTGAAATGAACTACGGATATTCAATAACACATCCTTGCATACAAGGTACATATGATAAGGTTTGCAGAGGGCACGTGATGTGAACGCCATGATTTTTCATTCCTTCAGCCCTCATGATGAACTGATAATAGCCACAACACTTTCCGAAACGACTTCCATTAACTGCTTGACTTGACCTAGGGCACGTAGAGACTAACTTTTGACAGGACCCGACTCTCTAGGAACAACGTGCTCACACTATTTACGTATGCTTCGAATCTGACACCCCTTCCCGTTTCCAAGGGCCAATCGACCATTCATTCTTTTAGACTTTTTCCTTTTTAATGTACTTGATTTCACATGTTTGGATGCATGGGTCACAATGCGACTAAAAACTGACTCTAAATGGAAAGAAAAATGGCGGCGCTAACAGATTCAATGGTCGAGAATTATCTCAGATCATATCAATGATCAGGGATGATTGCAGGGTCCTCAATTATCATGACGTTTAAAACTATCGTCAAGTTCCGCAATGGAAACGACTCGTTTGGTAGTGGAATGAATGCCAACCGTAGATCTATTGGAGGGTGACCATTGACGATCGGTGTGGATTGAAGAACCATAACTTGCACGTGGTTTATCCCACCTCCCAAACTCCTCAATTGAAGTTGTGCGATTTTTGGTGGATCAACCACAGTCGTCGATCTTTGAATCGATGAGAGCTGACGATCTAGACTAATTGAGGGATTGGAATTAACACATTGTTTAATTATCCCTTCACTCTCCACAATCAATCCCTTCCCTTGATATGGCGCTCGCATATCCAATGGTCACAACTTGATCTGATCGTTGACCAATACTTCAACGGTCCTTCTCTTGTAATCTGTCAGATCTAGCGGTTGAAATATAATTCTTCCAAACTCTGACTTCCCCTCGATATGACGATTATTGATTTGTCCGAGATCTACATCAACAGACACGGTCTTTGCATGCTACCTCTCCTAATATTTAGAGTGAATTCCTCTGCACCTCACGTTATGTCTTCTGCATGACTACTTCTTAAAACGGTCTCAATGAACAAGATTCTTTCTTGAATCCTTTGGATTTTTCCTGTGGGGATTTCGATCCCGATGGCATTTCTACAATGCGCTCTTCCTTCTGATATTTTATTCTCTGCATACTGTTTGAAATTTTCATTCTCTGCTAACTCTTATACTGTTGACATCAATGACAATTCATCAATGATAACTCATCAATGACAATTCACCATAACAAATTATCATCACATCACAGTGACATCGACTGTTGACATTAATGACAATATGTCCAACAATATCCCCATTTGTCATTGAGGGAAGAAAATAAACTTCATACACAAAATCCCCCTGTGATGATGTTTCTTTATCCTATGAAGTTACTCTCCCCCTTTGACATCAATGACAAAGGGTTGTTCCTCTTATGATCAACCTTTATCTATCTGCATTTTGTTGATGAAAATATGAACTTGGGTAACTCCCCTTGCAATCATGCTCTGCCTGCCATAATTGAATGAATCCCCCTGTCAATATGTTCTCTCTACCTCTGACTACTCTCCCCATTTGTTTCTGAAAAGGTAGTTCTTCATGACAATAATTCTTCCCCTGTCAATTTACTAACTACTTATCTTTGTCAAATAGAACAAGAGTATGAATCGTATTGATCTTTTTGATTTGCTTCTTATTCTTCTTTGATATTCCTTAGGCATACCAATTGAGGAATGATACCAATTGATTTAAATACCAATTTTTTTATCAATTGATCTTTGTTGAATGATACTTGAACTTTTCTGCTACCTTTATTTTTCCTCTTCTTGTATTCTACAACTTACCCTACTAATGATTTTTCTTTTGACCACTAATCTATCGATAGTCAAGATTTTCCATATGTTAATTTTTATTTAGTGACTACTGAGGTATGCCTCAATTCCATAATGAGGTTGTCTTCCTCTTTGTTGACTGAGTTTTGCATCAAATCCTTTATTTCATTCTGATTAGAAATGTCTTTCAATGCATTATGTTCTTCAATCTGATTGGAATTCTTTTTTTCTTTATCTTGTTCCTCATCTTGATAAGAATTCTCTTCTTCTGAGTTTTGTTCGTTATTCTGATAGTATTCCTATTTATATGAGTCTTGTTCCTTACTTTGATAGGATTTATCTTCTTCTTGTGCTTCATTCTGATAAAAAAATTCTAGTTGGAGCCATAATTCTTTAGCAGATTTGTAGTGCCTCATCTTTTCTTTGACTTGGTCTGAAAATCCATCATGGATTGATTTTAAGGCTACTGAATTGTTTCTCCTTGCCTCCTTTGTAGTTTTTTTTTTCTCTTTGAAGTAGTTAAGTTCTAGGGCTTACTTACTACCGAATCCCAAACTCTATATCATCTTGACTTCAGATATATTTTCATATTTTCCCTCCATGATGAATAATCTGTTCCATTAAATAAGGGAGCTTCATTTGTGGAGGTAACAATTTGTCCACCCATTTCTTCTGAATCTACCTTCATTGTTTAAACTGTGTTGAAGGAACCTTGCTCTGATACCAATTGTTGAAATGGACACTTGACACTGAGAGGTGGGGGGGTGAATCAATGTCACAAAACTTTGGACAATTTTACACTTTTCATAATTTAATTGAACAACATATATTTATTTCATTTTCTCAACCAATATATAAAATAATAAATAAATATTTATTTATTTAACTTGAATGAATACATAAGATCAATATTTGAATGTCTTCAACTTCAAGCAACTATGAGAAACCCAACTCTCTGTTACAAGATCCAACTTGTAGTTCTCAGATCCAACTGAGAAATGAGGAATCCAACCCTCATAACAATTCCCAGCTTGTTGATCTCATATCCAACTGAGATGTGAGGAATCAAATCCTCATACAAGACCCATCTTGTAAACAAACACCAACCTGATAGAATGAACCTTCATTCAATCCATTATATATAAATATATATACTTCAACAAATTCAACTACCCTTTCTTCTCACCATTATTTCTTGTTTATATAGTCTTCCAACTGGTGTGAATTTGAATCATTGAATCTTTTGATTTTGAACCATTGTACCTTTTCATTTAAATTATAATATTAATCTTCAAATAATATCATTTTCCTTTTTATTCTTTATTCATATGCACATGAATTAACTATCTTTTAATCATGACTGTGTGTCGGTTATTTTGTCTTCATGAGTTGATCATAGACATGGATCGACTCATCATATCATTCTCATGCTTCTGTTCAATTCTTAGTTCACCAACATATCATATTTGATCTTTTATCAATTCTCTGTATTGTTCTAGCACTAAATCCTTGTCAAATTAAATTTGTATGAGGCGCTTCCTTCAAACCATTTACATATGACCATATGCAAAAAACCATGGGATTATTTTCTAAGCGATGTTCCCAACGCCGCCTCTTCTTTTGCTCTTTGTTTCTTTATTCCATACGACCACAGGTGGTGACGAGGTGCTAGGCCAAGCGAGTGCTTGATCACTTATCAAAATCAATGGTCATTTTTTAATCTCCTGATGAGATGGATGACTATTGGTACTTCGGGTTTGTCCTTCGCGACATCCAACCTCTATAATATTTCAAATCTACCGAAGCATATTTCTCCGAAGTAGATCGGATGGTCGATATATTATTTACACGATGCATGATTCTCGTTCACTTTGAAACTTTGGCTATTCCTGGCTCTTGAACTCTGGAGTAACAATTCCTTCGAAGCGATTACCTATCGAATAAGTAATACAACAATGGTGACCACTTGCTGTCAGTTAACACCTCCACTTATGCTTTCCTTCCACTGTACTTGATCAACGGTCGAGAACGGTCCCGAATTAGATCAACAGTTAGCGTTAACTTCGGCCTTCAACGCTTTGGGTGATTTATGATGTTAGAAATCAATTTCCCTCGAAGTACATACTCCCAAAGTGATGTAACTTGCTAAGGTCACTTATGACTTGGCACTGGCCGAGTGGCTACCACGTGTCACTTAGATTCGTGACTTACACTTACCTAAAATTCCAATTTCATCTTGACAGTTGTCATCATTTGATTGTGCCACGTGTCCTTGCTTACATGGTTTGCTGGTGTGGATCTCTTGATGTGTGTGCTATGTGTATTCACATCGTGACTTCGGAACTTTGGCCTTCGGGTGAATTTACATGTTCTCAACACATTTTCGTCGAAGTGGTCATCACTGAAGTTGACCATGATCCTGATCCAACGGTCATCATGTATTCTCCAGATCTGATGGTCCTTCTTTATGGCTTACTCTGTCCTTCCACTCAACTTGATCCAATGGTCAATAATTCTCTCGAAGAAGATCATTAATCAGGGATGATTGTGGGGTCCTCAATTAGCACGATGTTTAAAACTATCATCGAGTTCCGCCATGGAAACTGCTCGTTTGGTAGTGGAATTGATGCCAACCATAGATTTATTGGCGGGTGACCCTCGATGGTCGGTGTGGATTGCCGAACCATAACTTGTGCGTGGTTTATCCCATCACCCAACTCCACAATTGAAGTTGTGCGATTGTTGGTGGATCAACCATAGTTGTCGATCTTTGAATCGATGATATCTGATAGTCTAGACTAATTGTGGGATTGGAATTAACGCATTGTTTAATTCTCCCTTCGCGCTTCGCAATCAATCCCTGCCCTTGATCTGGAACTTGCATATGCAATGTTCACGACTTGATCTGATCATTAACCAATCTTTCAATGGTCCTTCTCTTGCAATCTGACAGATCTGGCGGTCGAGATATAATTCTTCCAAACTTTGACTTCCCCTCGATCTGACGATTCCTGATTTGTTCGAAATCTACATCAACGGATATGATTCTTTGCATTCTACCTCTCCAGAGATTTAGAGTGAATTCCTCTACACCTCGCGTTATTTCTTCTGTGCGAATACTCCTTAAAACTATCTCAATGAACACGATTCTTCCTTGAATCCTTTGGAGTTTTCCCGTGGGGATTTCGATCCCGATGGCATTTCTACAATGTTCTCTTCCTTTTGAGATTTGATTCTCTGCATATTTTTTGACATTTTCATTCTCTACTAACTGTTATACTGTTCACATCAATGATAACTCATCAATGACAATTCACCATAACAACTTATCATCACATCACAATGACATCGACTGTTGACATCAATGACAACATATCAATGACAATATGTCCAATAATGTTCATGTTCTAAAATATCCATCATTTGAAATAGCCTCACCATGATCTACTCTAAATAATTTATCCGATGTCTTTCCTCTCTTTCTTTTAATTTTTTGAGTTCTTATTCCATGCGATCCATCATTTGTAGCAGTATTTCCACCGTTTTATCTAGAGAAAAAGTTCCCTTCCTTTCTTAGTCTAATCTATTAGTTATGTGGAAGAGGACGATGACCATATGTTCCAAATTGTTGAATTTGACTACAAATTCTCAATTTTGGCTCCTAGAACCCTCAAAGATATCCTTTTGTCTCCTTAATATGTGTTTTTATTTCACTCCATGATAGGTCCATTGTTTGGTAGCCTCTCAAATCTAATCTATCACACTTCCAATTCTTGACACAAAGAGAACAATTGAAAATTGTGCCCAAAATATCCCCAGCGGGTGGTTGATGATAGTCCGGGTTTTGGTTGGACTCAAAATTGAAAAATTGGGTATGATACTTTTTGAAACTTTGATAAGTGAGGGTTTCAAAATTAAAACCCAACTAGGCATGAACTTTGCAACAAAAACTCCAATGATGACTATAAACAACATTAGAGGGTTCAATACTGTCAGAGTGGGGCAGGGGGTGAACATGGAAGTGGCCGAAATGAAACTGGAGAGTTGAATTGAGATTGGGGCAAGGGAACAAGGAAATCCCTAAACTCAATTTTAAAATCTAAGAGTTCCTAACATCGATTTCTTCCCACAAACGAGAGAGATGACCATCAATATACATAATTGAAACAAGGAAACTGGAATTGTAATTCTTAGAGGAAAGAGTAATACTAGGAAACATGAATGATGTGGCCCCTAGCCCAATTTATGAATTCCACTCATTAATTTCATCCTCCAAACTGGTAAACTGATCACTAGAAACTTGCCAAATGCATAAATTTAAACTAGGATTTTTTTTTTGAAAAGCTCAATGAGGAATTGGGGATACCTTAAAATCAAAACATGAATTCTATAAGACTGGGAAAGGAAGCAGAGGAAGTATGCAACAAGGGATATTCCATGAAATCCCTGGCCACTCAACCAGTCGCTATCATCTGTAAGGAATTCTAGTTGCATGGCTTCCTTCCTTAAGAATAAAACCACACGTGTTGTGTCTATTATTGAAATAACTCAACTTAATCGCGGAGTGTGCGAGCCTCAGTTGAATGAACTTGGAGCATTGTTTGTCATACTTTTCATTTATAACCATCATTATAATATTAGGGGAGGGGATGAATCCTCAATTCTCCATTAATTACCATATTATTTTTGTTTAACATTGAGCTGGCCTTGGCATATCTTCTCGCTTCCACATTTAACTCTTGTTTGATATGATAAATAGTGTATTTTTAAAAACATTTTAGCATGTCTAGGGAACGAAGCATAATACCATTTTATATATTACCCCTGACAATATTTATTTGAACAATTGGTCTTATGATTAGCATGGAGTCTCTGCAAATGATAAGGTGTTTTATTCTTTTGATAAGAGCCATTTTGATTCTAGCATAGAGAGTGAAAGCTTCTGATTCATTATTAGTCAATGATCCAAACTCCAAGCATAATTGATGATTGGTTAACCTCCAGACTTACTATTAGTTCCCCTTGCACCTATTGCCCTTGTTTTTTTAGTTGAATTTTAATAGATATTAAGTGTAAAATATATTCATATAATTATTAGCACAAAATAAATTAGTAATTTCGATATTATAGTTGTTTAAGAAATATAAATTTTTAATTTTTCAAATTTTAATACAGTTAGAAATTGGTACTTATTAATACCGAAAATAGAATTTAATATATTAACATATTAATGTCTAATATACCATAGTATACACTATATGGAAATTCCAACAAATAATAGGCCTCCAATTTGATTGAAATAAAATTTAAACCACGTCATTGTTTGGATATATTGTAATCTAAAATATTTTTTATATTTTTTAATATACAATATTGTCGCTCCCAACTTGACGTTTCCTATGAATTTGGGAGAAAATTCTAGCCGTTCCGGATACCTGTATCCACGATCCCAGGTTCTAGAAACTCATGCAACATAGATTAATTGCAACTTATGCAAGTCATTGTCATTATTTTGTAAACCTATCTTCATTCTTTCTTTCAATTTCGACGATTAAGGGATCAAATGCAATGAACTCATGCCTGCTATTTTTGACAGATATTGAAAAAGAATATCTAAATTCAAATGTGACAACCAAGCCCTACTATGGGTTGTGCTCAAACTTTCTATGGACTAGCAGTAGTTGAATTTATATCATAACTTTGTGCATTGTTTTCTCCATAGGCTAGGCATCTTCAATTTTATTTCGTAGAGCATCTTCAGTTTTATTTTGTGCAGTGCTTTGTCGTAGTGGCTAGTGCCTAGATTCCATCATGCCAAACAAAATTTGCTTCATCTTCATGAGCATGGATGCAAACATCTTCAACAAGTCTAATTAAAGTATTTGTTAATCGAAAGCAAGCTCCTTTTCTTTAACATTGTCTTCTTAAACTCCATATACTAGAGGTTCCTCCTCTTCTTAGATAATTCTCCTTCTTAGGATTCACTTTGAACACATATAGCCTCAAAGGATTATTTTTAAGAATTTGACTAGAAATATTCTTTGTGCTATTCAAATCCCCGTTTGTAGAGGGTCTCGATTGCAAGAGCTCTCATGCTCGAGTTCTTTTCCCATGGTGTGTGGAAAAATAGTGGAAATGAACACGTCTTGGAGCTAGACTCGAATATGGCTTCACAATCTAATTGGATTATGTACTTTAAATGATTTTGAATCTTTATTGAAAATGAGTAAATGGTAAGAAATTTGATTTAAGGCCTCTTCAGAATCTATTAATTCATGAAGGTTGTGCCTAATCAAATAATCTCCTTTTTCCCATGCAACTCACCCTTCAAGTGAGGGAGTGATTTCCAATACATGGGTTGAAGCTTTTATATGGTGATTTAACCTACAAGTCTCATCCTCAAATTACTCATCCCATTCCTCTCATAATTTTGGAAGGTGGTCCTTCCACCAACTACATTCAATGATTGGCTTGTCAAGTCATAATTTTCATAATTTTATTTGAGCAACACAAATAATTTGCAAGGGTGGCTAGGGATCCTTGGGATTATTGAGACCTCTTCCCCCCCCCCCTCACTATTCCTCATTCATGGTATCATGGTCCCAGTAGATCCTTGTGCCTTAATCAACTGTTGAAATTTTCTTATTAGTTGAAGGATATATTTTTTACAATATAATAACAACACAGTAATTAAGTATCCACATGATCTGTAAACTACCATGGATATTCCACTGGAATAGTTCATCACAACAAATCTGATAAAGAAAACTGAAATCTACACTATGAAGGTTAAATTCCTTTAAGTTACAAAATCTCTAGTTACTGATTTCTTGCTTATGCATGAAATATATGAAATGAGAAAAAAAGAGAACTGTAAAAAAAATCACACACCATCCAAAAAATAACACATTTTTTTTCTTTGGGAAACCCTTACAGGAGAAAACCCAACTAGAAGGTGAGGTTTCTCTACTCTCTTTTCTCTGGTATGGAAACAATGCTAGTACAAAGTTGAGGGCACTCTCTATGCAGTCACATAAGGCGCATGGCTTGTTAGGATAATACAAAACATTAAACCCCTCTGTTATGCTCTATAATTTTCCTAGTCCCCTTTGTTTTTATATACTATGGAACAAAATACAATAACATAGAATGGAACCCCTTCTCCTCCTAGTGGCTCGGTATTTAACATATCACGATAATCATTTAGGGTTAGGGTTTTGAATTCCTCAACCCTCAATTGTGATAAGGTTTTGGACCTTGTAGAGTCTTCTTGAAATTTCTCGCATGGATAGCCTCATATTCATGAGTAACAGGGGCTGATGTGGCATCCTCTCATACCATGGTGGTCAACATGATAGGTCAACTTGTGGGAGGTATAACTTTTACATAAGAGATTCGATTGACGCGGTGTTTTCACCATTGGAAAGGTATCGATGTGTAGAATAACATCACATGGTATGAGATATAGTTGGGAAAGTTTTGACCCCAAAAAATGTCATTTTATGCCTCAAAATGGATTCAAATGGTTTCAAACCCCAATTTTCCAAACTGGGACCTGCCATTAAAATGACTCTGCAAGTTGATTCCTTCAAGTTTTTCCACTCTAAAAGAATAAGAGGGTGGCTATGGATCCTTAGGAATATTTATCCCCCTTATTCCTCACTCATTGTAACATGGTCCCTATAGGGGCTCATGCCTCAATCAGATGCTGACATTTTCTTGTTAGCTGAAGGATATAATTTTTACAATATAATCATGTCCAAATCATCACAACATCATAATTAATTATCTATGCCAGGATTAAAACAATACTTAGTGTAATTAATTACACATTTAATCAGGGGGTTAAAATGGGGACATGACAAAAATAGAAAATGCATGTCTTGTTCTATGGTAGAGGGTTTTACACATTTCTCCTCAAATTGAAGAATATAGAGTAATGCTCTTCTAAATCAACCCATACTCCATGGGGCTACAAAGTATGTATCTAAATTTATAGACCCTAGACTTCGACCTAGAAGTATACATTTCGACAACAAACCAATTATGGGTGAGACTGTCACATATCCCTCTAATTCTATTGCGATGATCAATCCTTGACCTCCATTGTGAACTCCATAAATTGAAAAAATATATATATAAAGATATATTGAAAGTTGGATAGTTTCTTTTGTGTAATAGTATGCATAAATGTAGTCTGCAAAAGGTCTCTAGGAAGTAGTAAAGTTTGATCAAGCTGGTCGAAAAATAATCCAACCCTTGGATTACAAGAAGTTTCCCTTCGAATGATGTGCTTCTTATGAATATGGACACTTCTCTAAACACTGGAAAAATAATGAGAAACTATCCTCCCTAGAGGAATTTGAGGAGAATTGCATGTCAAACCCATGAAATCCTTATTAACACAATAACCTATGGTCACCAACAATAATAATCCACTCTAGTAATCCGAAATTAGGTATGAAACCCTCTCTTTATCAAAGAATGTGGAAGAATATAAATCTCAAGAGACCTTCCCCAATCCAAACCCTCAACCTCTGATCATCCCTCAACCTTCCCCTGTGATGGAAATTCCACCATCACCACCCTCCCTCTCTAGAATCCCAAGCCCTTATTATCAAACCTTCTTTCCCCTCACTATGTAGTGGAAAACGACCCCCTCTGCCCAATTGACAACTTCCCAAAATATTTTCCAACCATCCTTACTAGAAAAAATCCAAACAAATAATGGAAGATGAAAACTTGATTAAACCCAAGTCTGAGCAAAAATGAGGAAGAAAATATAACAAGGAAACAAGGGAAGAAGAAGGAAAAAAAATTAAAGCTTTAGGGCTACAAGCAACCCTGGAAGGATATTTTAATCCAATAAATTAACCCTCTCAATCTAAGAAATTAAAATTTTATCTTGGAACTCTATAGGGTTGGGAAACAAGCATAAAAAAGATGCAATATACAACCTACTAATAAATGAAAATCCATCTATTCTCATTCTCTAAGAAACAAAAGTAGAAGATGAACACTTCCTTATGCTCCTCAACAAGGTGTGGAAAAAAAATGAAGGGTTAAGCATAAATGCAAGAGGAACCTCCAAAGGTATATCTACAACCTAGAACAACAAAGGGATGGAACTTATCAGAAGTGAAAAATCCTAGTACAAGGAAAACACCAATTAGTGAAGGTTTTTGTGGAACTAATTCTCCCTTCTCCATTTCTAGCAGAGGTTTCTAATGGAGACAAGTGGCCAAATGTTTTAGGACTTTTTTTTTTTTATGTGCTTAGATGATAATATTACACCAATGTTCTCCCTCACCACTCACACCGGTGTGTAAACCTATTGCAAGCACCTAGTTAGGTTAACACATTTTGTAAACCATTTTTTCAAGAAATCCTTATCGATGCACCCAATATATTAAATCATATCGACGCATAATCATACCATGCACACTGTGATAGGTCTAGAATTTTTTCCAAAAAATAATATTGTATGTGTTCCCAAGAGATTTAACTACAATAGTGCGCAACCCTACCACATGCACTAAGTTAGGATAAAATAATTTGTAATAAAAAATTTATTTAAGAAAAAACTCTTTGGTGCATTTGATATATTAACCCACATCGATGCATAAGACTACCAAGTACATTGATGTAGGTTTAAAAAAAATGTATAACTGGTGCACTCTATATGTATACACACCCACCAATGTATCAATATATAGGGCATATCGATGTAGGTTTTAAAAAAAAAAACCGGTCTACCCTATACCTATACATGCATTGATGTGTTAAGATATAGGGTGAAACTTATTCGAGTAAAATTAAAAAAAAAATCTTACCAGACTGAAATTTTATTTCCAACTTTCATTTAGTGCTTCAAGACATATAATCACCAATGTTCATTACCCCCCTACAACCCCCATGTTTTGTGGTGCTACATGGTTTCTTAATTCCTTCACTCCCACAGTGGATTCACATTCATTTTGTGATCCATAATGGATCATTATATAAATTTTCATCTATATTGGTACCTTTTGGGTGGAATAATTGGAGGAATTCGCTTGCAAGGCACATTTTAGGGGTAGGTCCCATTTTGGTGATTTGGGGTCTGGAACCTTTCAAGACCAAATTGAGGCATCAAAAGACACTTTTTAGGGTCAAAACATTATGATCATAGCTCTATCCCCTTGACATTGTTATCAAAAATGAAATATTTCCAACAATGTGAAAAACACCTCAATTGAAGTTCATATGTGGAAGTTATACCTCTTGCAATTTGACCTACCCTGTTGACCACCATGGTACAGAGTGGAAGCCACATGAACACCCAGTAGTCACACATGTGAGGTTAGTCATATGTGTAATTTCAAGAATATTCTAGAGGGTCCAAAACCCTAAAACCAATTGAATATTGAGGCATGCAAAAACCCTTACCGTAACCCTAACCCTAGACAACTATTAGGATATGTTGAATACTAGGCCACTAGGAAAAGAAGGGGTTCCATTCTTTCAGTATTGTTATTTTTCCATAGTTGAGTAGAGCATCTAGGAATGGGTTATTGAAGCATAACATAGGAGGTAGTAGATACTATAGTATCTATTCATGCCACAATGTCTAGGGAAGCTCCATAGTAAGTGCCCCTTTATTTGTACTTGATTTTCTTAATTGAGGAAAAGAGAGTAGAGCATAGGCCTCACCTTCTAGTTGGGTTTTCTTCCATATCAGGTTTCCTAGGTAACATATTGTGTTCATTTCTATGGATGACGTGTTCATTTTCTTGTTCTTTCATTTTAGATTTTAGTTATTTCCATAAAATTGAGCATTAAGATATTAATAATAAATATGAGATCTAAGGTAATAAAATGCATTAATAAAATATTTCAAAATATTGTGAGATATGCTGTGAGGCACCATTCCAATGGAATATCCATGATAGTTTACATATCATTTTGGAATTTTGTAAATGGTATTGAATTTTCATTTTTTCTCTACATGGAAACCATGCCTCCTTAGAGGATAAGAGACCAAGTAAATTGATCATTATCCCTTAACTTACATTTTTAGTGGTTTAAAATTTAAAATTAGGATCTATATTTTTTTTTTCATTTTTTTTGTAAAACTTTCCATGCAATGCATCCCTAGCTTTTGATTCACACTGTAACGTACCCCAGACCTCACCTAGGCACCATCACTAAAAACTTGCCTTCTGTCACAAATTGAAATTTTTGAATTTTCTCCAATTCATCCCATTAGATCTTTGATACCATTAATTAATTAATATTCCTTGCATATGATCACAATAATGCAATCCTAATAGTATATGATCCACACATAACTATTTACAATTATTGCATAACAAAATTAACATAAATAACACACATTATTAAGCACAATAACACATAAAAGACACTTATCTTTTAATGAAAATCACCAACTGGTTGCAGACCTTAGATATTCCTCCCAGCAATAAACTCTATTGTTTATTCACTCTCAATAGTATGTCACCCCCGAGCTAGGGCTATGAATCCGCTAAGGAAAAGGCCACCTAAGCCAAACTAAGGTCCAACAACACACAAATTTAGGACAAGGGAAATGGCACCAACTCTAGTAGTAGTCCCACCTCATAATCTCTTATTCCCGACAAGCTATCCCACCCAAGGAGGTATACCCCTTCATTGTTCCACAATACTTTGACTATCCCACTTCCCTTTTAGGGATTCATCAATAGGATGACCAAGAAGTCCCATATTTCTATGGTACTTGTAACACAAGGTTTCTCAAAGAGTTACAACACTCACTAGGCCAACACACAAGGAAACATATTCCCAACAATTCTCTCACCCAAAGATAATTCTCCACAGGCCTGACAACCTACTTCTTCAACCCAAACCACCAAGGATTTACAAGGTAATAACAACTCCACAACTCACACTCTCTAGGAAATGGTAAATATGATGGAGTATAAGATTGGAATGGAATGAATTAGAATTACACTAAATTCCCAACATTATATTTGCATCTTCCTATCTTGACTCTTGACACTCAAGGAACTACCTTTTTCCCCACTTGGTGATTCGTTCCCCTCACTTAGGAACTTAGGATAACATAACAATGTAAAGAATTAGAATGTAGGAATAATGTTATTTTATTCCTTCGATCAAGCCCCCTTGACTTAGCTCCTTTTCCTCTCAAGTCTTAGCCCCCTTTACCTCCCATGGAATCCTATCCCCCCATACTCTTTTTCATTTGACTTGGTCTACATCAATGATGTATTTTATTAATATATATATCCGAGTGATTACATTTTACAATGGTAGCTCATGGTCCTTTCAACATATAGGATCTCTGACCTAATAATCACACAGGCACTCTAACCCAAAACATCATGGCTCACAAACCTATAAACATATGTACATTTACAACTTGGGGGTATTAAATTCCCATCCCTCTTATTTATGTGTTGTTCTCAGTGCATTATATACACATGTACAATCAAATTCTTCAAAAATTTCCAAAATGATGAGGATAATCCTTCGGCATGGCATCCTCATGCTCCCATGTTGCATGCTCAGGACCGTAGCAGTTCCATTGTAATTTTTCTAGCTTGATGGATTGGTTTTGGATCACCTTGAAATTCATGTCCAATATGCATACCAACTGGACTTGGAAGTCACCCTTGTGCTCCACCTAGATCACATTCCAATCAATTACATGATTAGCATTAGGAACATAATTTTTAAGAAAAAACACATTGATATACATTATGAATGAACATGGATGTAGGTAGTGCATGCATGCATGCGACATGACCAATTCTCTCCAAGATTTTGAAAGGTCCACAATATCTTTTTGCCAGATTTGGGTAGCTCCCCAATTTAAGTGAACTCTTCTTAGCTTTCACTTTCAATAAGACATGCTCACCCACTCCGAATTCTCCGTTCATTTTTCCTTTGTCTACATAACTTTTATGCATGTCCTGAGGAACATTTAAATTATGCTTTATTCTCACCATCTGCTCTTCCATTTCCTTGAGCAATTTCATACCAACCACTACTTTTTCTATAGGGTTGTTCTAGCTCATTGGTGTGTTGCACTTTCTACAATATAATGATTCAAATGGGCTCATATTTAAAGATGCATGATACCCATTATTATAATCAAGTTCAATTAAATGTAGATAATATTCCCATTTTGATGGTTTATATATCACATACATTCTCAACATATCCTCATTCACCCGAGGCTCTCTCTATTTTCCCATATGATTTTGGGTGATATGATGTGCTAAAATTTAGATTTGTCCCAAATCCTTCAAATAACCCCTTCCAAAAATTTGATGTGAACTTGGAATCTCTGCCAGAAACAATTTCCTTAGGCACACAATGTAGCTTATAAGTTTTTCTCGTGTAAATATATGCAATGTTATCTTCCTTGTGAGTTAGCTTCATTGGAGCAAAATGAACAATTATATTTAGCTTATCCACCACCACCATGATGGAATCATGTTGCTTCACTATTCTAGGAAGCTTGGTGATAAAATCAATTGTCACAACTTTCCATTTTCAATTAGGAATGGGAAATGGTTGTAGCAATCCAACTGGATATCTGTGCTCAACCTTTACCTTATAACATTCTAAACATTTGTCTATATAATCAACCACCTCTTTCTTCATACACAACCAACAATATTGGCTCTTTACAACTACAATTGTTTTTTGGTATCCAAGGTGCCCAACATAAGGCACATTATGCATCTCTCTCAACACTATATTTTTTAGATCTTTATATTTAGGAACATATACCTTGCCCCTATACATGAGGATTCCATTCTCTCTCGACTCATAATCTTTAATTTTCTGCTGAAAATTACCTTGTTGTAATGTTTCATTTGTTTGCAAATAATGTTTATTTGATTTTGGAGCTTCCAAGATTATGTCTTTCAAATCAAATTTGTACACGTTTATGGTTGTAGAATGCATCTCATGCACCCTCCTACTGAGTGCATCAGCCACCATGTTCTATTTTCCTTTGATATGTTTTATATCAAAGTCATACTCACTGAGGAATTCCAACCATCTAATTTGTCTAGCATTCAAATTTGGTTGTCCAAACAAACAAATATTTGAGACCACTAACGTCCGTCCACAGCTCAAATATTTTTCCCATAAGATAATGCCTCCACATATTTAAGACATGAAATATGGGTGGAAATTTTAAATCATGTGTGGCATAGTGTCTCTCATGTTCCTTCAAATTCCTTGACTCATAGCATATCATATGTCCATTTTGGGTAAGGACTCCTCCAAGCCCTTCCTTGTAGGAATTATTGCACACATTGAAATCCTCATTTGGATCAACAATATTCGATATTGGTGTACTTGTCAATAAATATTAAAGTGTTGAAAAATTTCTTCACATTTATAGGTCCACTCGAACTTCACACCCTTCTTTTGCAAAGAAGTGATTGGATGTGAAATATTTGAAAAGACTTCAATAAATATTCTATAATAACCTACAATGCCCATGAATGATATAACCTATAAGACATTATTTTGTGTTTTCCATCCTCTAATGGCTTCTATATTCTCAGGATCCATTGGTATCCCTTCCTCATAAATAATATGGCCCAAATAATGAATCTTCCACCAATAAAATGAGCACTTGCTCAACATAGCATACATCTGATGCTCCCTCAATACTTGTAGCACAATCCTCAAGTGTTTCTCATGATCTTATTCATACTTAGAGTAGATAATTATTTCATCCAAGAAGACAATGAAAAACTTATCCAAGTAATTTATGAAAATGCCATTCATCAAACACACGAAGACAACTGATGCATTTGATAACCCAAATGAAACCACTACAAAATCATAATAGACATACCTTATTCTAAATGTTGTCTCAATGACATATTCTTCTTTAGTCCTCACCCGATGGTAGCCTAAATTGAGATCAATCTTGGAGAATATTTTTACATCTTTCAATCGATCAAAAATATCATATGTCCTCGGAAAATGATACTTGTTCTTTATGGTAACTTTATTTAGTTGTCTGAAATAAATGCACAAACTCAAGGTTGGTAGGAAATGAGACACACCTCCATGCTAAACCTAGCAGAAGAGAGGAATAAATATATAATAAATAAAGTAAATGACAAAGTAAACAAACAATTCACATATATTTTAACCTTGAAACCCAAACTGGGAAAACCAACATTCCTTGAGCATTTTTCTCTCTTGTTGTCTTATTCATTCATAATAAAAGGTTACATGTCTAACCTTGGTCCACACCTAAGACAAAATTGACATCATATCATCTTTCTTACATAAGAACAACCCTATATCCAATTCGACTTACATCTGCATGACCAACAACCTCTACGATTTCATCTAAATATTACATCATTCAAGATTATGAATATTAGATTTTACATCATTACAACACACCTTCTTTATAGGATTTACCGCAGGAAAAACCATAAAGAAAAGGAACCTAAAAATGGTTACATATCCATGTATATCATTGGATACAAATCCCACGAATCTAGGGATTCTATTATAGTCGACTACCAAGTTGGATTACCATTGACTACCAGTCATCCTTCATTCATTCTTCAGTCGGTTTCCACATGCTCGCATGCCAACCTCTTGTCAGTTGACCTCTTTGAATTGTTTTCAATGTATTTACCATGTCGAATCACCTCAACCTTCGACTTCAACTTTACCCGATCGACTCACCTCAACCTTCAACTTGTTGTCAATCTACCTTGACTTCGATTGTCAGTCAATCCATCTCAACTAGACTTTCACTACAAAGTATATAACAACCCAACATTCTCCCACTTGTTGTCTTCTTTGTTGAAACCATGAGACCTTGAAATTTCGTTCACAGACCCAAGGTAGAAATTCCCATTGCCTCTCTACACAAAGAGAACTTCACAACACTCACATAATTGG
This sequence comes from Picea engelmannii, assembly GCA_009831015.1. NCBI lineage: Eukaryota > Viridiplantae > Streptophyta > Pinopsida > Pinales > Pinaceae > Picea > Picea engelmannii. Next base: position 317,162 of record ML777736.1, read on the forward strand.
TCAATGAGTCTGCTATGTTTTCCAACGTGTCTACTTTCTCCAAAAACACTTTGTTGCTTTCCACCATGTCTCTCACAAAATGGTATTGTACATCGATGTGCTTAGTCTTGGAATGATAAGATGAGTTCTTTGCCAGAAATATTACACTTTGACTATTGCAACCTATCTTCATAGCTCTCTTCTCAAACACAATTCCCAAACACAACCTTTTCAGCCATACTGCTTCTTTTCTCCCATGGGTGGCTTCCATGTATTCAACTTTTGTTGTTGACAAGGATATGACCGCTTGTCACTTACTCATCTAGTTGATTTATCCACCAAACATCTTGAAGACATATCCAGTAGTCGACCTTCGTTGATCAAGATCTATAGTCTAGTCGGCGTCGACAAATTCATGTACATTTAACTCACTGTCACCTCCAAGTTTTCCTTGGTAGTATATAACATAATATTTTGTGCCACACAAATACCTGAATATTCTCTTGACAGTTTTCCAGTGCTCCTTTCCAGGTGTCAACATGTATCTACTGAACACTCCCATTACATGGGAAATTTATGGTTGAGTGAATACCATTGCATACATTAGACTACCAAGGAAACTTGCATAGGGAACATGTTCCATTTCCTCTATTTCCTCCTATGTCCTTGGAAACTGTTCAACAATTAACCTTGTTCCTATGAGAATTGGCACCTTCACAAGTTTGCAATCCTGCATGTTGAAACGTTTCAAAACTCTTTAAATATAATTCGTTTGGTTCAACCAAATCTTTCTACCTACTTGATCTCTCTTGATATCCATTCCCAGAATGAAGTTCATTGCACCGAGATCCTTCATGTCGAACTTGGAGGATAATTTCTTCTTCACTTCCTTTTTCATGTCCATGTTGTTTCCAATCAGTAACATGTCATCGACATATAATGCTACATATATGAAACACCCACCTTCTTCTTTGGAATATATGCAATGATCAACTTTGCTTCTCACAAGCGCCAAACTAAGGATGTATGTATCGAATGTTTGGTACCACATCCTTGGTGATTTCTTTAGACCATAAAGGGATCTTTTCAGTTTGCAAACCAAATCTTTCTTACCCTTTACTGCAAATCCTTCAAGTTGTTTCATGTATATTTCTTCTTCCAGGTCCCCATGTAGGAACGATATCTTCACATCCATATGTTCTATTTCTAGATCAAATGTTGTAGCCAAAGACATTAGTACTCTAATGGAAGTTATTTTTTGAATAGGATAAAAAATATCACCCAAGTAGACTCCTTCGACTTGGGAATATCCTTTCGCTACTAGTCGAGCTTTGAATTTATTGAATTGACCTGCTGCATTCATCTTCTTCTTGAATACCCATTTTTTGCCGACATGTTTTCTTCCATTAGGTAACTTTACTAAGTCACATGTTTCATTCTTGTTCAAGGATTCCATATATTCGACCATGGCGTCCTTCCATCTCGACTGCATATTTTTTTCCTTGATGCAGGATCCCAGAGCTTATATCCTTTCATTCCTTCTTTGTATCCAATGAAAATACATTTGGTTGATTTATTGTCCATATTGCTCCTCTTTTCCTTGGGAACATGCACAAATGAATCACAAACAAATACTTTGATATTTTAAACCAAAGGATTCTTACCCGACCATACCTCATGTGGATTTGTGTCGACTAGCGTCGACAGAGGATACATATTCAATAGATATTTTGTAGTGTCGACTGCCTCCGCCTAGAATTCTTGTGTGAGCCAAACACCACTAAGCATTCTCATTGCCTTGTCCATCAATGTTCTATTCATTCTCTTGACAAATCCATTTTGTTGTGGGGTATATGGTGTGGTAGTTTGGCGTGATATGCTACACTACTTGTAGAAATGATCAAATTGTTTTCCACATAATTCACCACCGTTTTCAGTCCTCAACACTTTAATTTTCTTATCTGTCTGGTTTTCTACAAGAGATTTAAACTCTTTGAATTTCTTAAAAACATCTGATTTCTTCCTCAAGAAATATATCCATGTCTTCCTGGAAAAATCATATATGAAGGAGACATAATACAAGGATCCACCAAGTGAAGGAACCGTGACAGGCCCAAACACATCACTATGAACCAACTGTAGAATCCCATTTTCCCTTATCACTCCAGATGGGAACCTCACTCGACTTTGTTTACAATATATACAATGTTCACAAAAGTCAACTTCTAAATTAAATTCAGGAAAGTATTCGACCATACCTTTTTTATGCATAGATCGAAGTCCTTTCTCTCCTATGTGTCCCATCATCTCATGCCATAGCATGGTCGGGTCGAATTTATGATGACTTGTCGAGATGATTTGAATCAACTCATCCCGGCTCGAGTCAAAATCGAGTTGACTTTAGGAAAATCAATGTTGTTGCATCCAGTCAAGTCGACACTCCCTAGTAACTTGTATAGGCTTGTAAATTTGTTGAACCAACACATAAAATATCTAGCTATAAAATGCCATACATAGTTTGCAGAGAAAATATGAGAAAAGAGAAACAAGAGAGAAGAATGGAAGAATTCTCATTACCAAATGAATGAAATGTTAATTTACACCTGATATACTCTATATAACTCAAATAATGCACACTGGAGGAGAAGCCAATGCACCATAATGGTGGTCTAGAGTGATCTAGACACACACCCACGGTTACGGGAGTACACTGCCACCTAGTCTAGTCTCTCAGGAAGTTACGGGAGTTAACTACCACCTAGCCTGAGTTAACTAGTCTCTTAGTATTCAGTTAATTGACTGAAATATAGTGAAGTGAGGAGGAGATCATGGAATCATGAGTAATACACTAGTCTCATGATAATCCCAAGGACAATGTGCATTAGCTGGTGATGATTCCAATGCTACATGGTGATGATCCCAATGTGGCATCTAGACTCCAATCAATTGATCAAACTAAACTGTGAGCTGAAGAGAATATTCTCCCTAAACTATAGGAGACTGAATAATGACTAGTAAACATAGGGAAATCCTTAGGAAAAAGAATTCATAGGTGTGTGTGAAGTATCTCCAACAACCCCCTTGAACATCACTATGGTGAAAATAAAGAATGGGTCCCGAAAACGAGGCCATGTTAGGTACCGAAATACAAAATATACACTGAAATAAATGAGGAAAGAGGGAAAAACTCATGCGACCCCCCCCCGCCCCCCCCCCTCAAAGTACAATGTATGTAAAAAATAGAACCGATAGTTTCTAGGAAACTGTGTCCTTCACTCCATGATGACTGTAAAGAGAATGACACTTCTACTCAGTGAAATCCTTGGTGAAGATGTATGCAGTATGTTCTGTTGAAGGATAAAAATGTAGGTCGATGATCCCCTCGTGCACTAAGTCCCATATTTAGTGCATGTGGATCTCGATGTGCTTCGTTCACTGGCTCTAAACTACATCTCTTTAGAACTTGAGAGTGCTATGTTTTTTACACCATATGATGATCGACTGATGAAAATGAATGCCCAAATCAGTGAGAAAATGTTGTAGCCATATAGCCTAAATGGTTATGTTAACTACCCCTCTGTACTCTGCCTTAGTTGAATATAGAGAAATAACATCCTACTTCTTGCTCAACCAATAGATAAGCCCAGAACCAAGATTGAGTGAGTAACCAAATGTGGAATTGCAATCAATGTTATCGCCAGCCCAGTCAGAATCAATGAACCCAATGAGGTCCAATGTAGAGTCTTCTACATAGTGAATCCCAAAGGTGATGGTGCCCTGTACATATTGAAGGATACACTTTGCAGCCTTCCAATGTAGCTCATGTGACTCGTGCATGAACCCGAAGACTGCTCTAACTGCATAGGAGAGGTTTTGTCTGGAGTGTGTGAGATTCAACAATCTCCCCACTAGCTTTTTGTATAACGTGTTCTCCACCAGTGGAGTGTCCCTGCCATCATTAAGTATGACTCCTGATAGGAAGGGAATCAGGGCAGACATGTCGTCTATCATGTGTAATCTCGAAAGGATATCTTGTGCATACTTGGCCTGGGATAGTTTGATTCTTGATGCATCCTGACTGATCTCGAGTCCAAGGAAGAAATGTAGTGGAACCATGTATTTCATCAAGAAACTGTCATGAAAAATCCTCTTGATTGCAACAATAGTTTAAGTCGAGCAACCGGTGATCAAAAAATCATCAACATACAAAACTAGGAGTAGAAGTGAATAAGTCGTCCTGAGCATGTAAACATTTGGGTCCAACTTACAACATACAAATTTCTGTGACCATAGGTAGGAGTCCATATTTGAATACCATTCCCTTGAGGCCTTCTTGAGTCCATAAAGAGACTTTTTCAGTCGAAAGACCAAAGATGAATCCTTCACAAATGCCCGGGGTTGCTGCATATAGATATCCTTAGAGAGACCGTCATGAAGAAATTCATTCTGCACAGCCATCTGATGGAATTCCCATCCCTTGGATACCACAATGGAAAGTTCCAAATGTATGGAATCCACATTCACTACTTGAGTGAAGGTCTCAATCAATCAATGCCGTGCACCTGCTGAAATCCTTTGGCAATTAGCCTGGTTTTGTATCTTCTAACCAATCCATCTGCTGCGCTCTTGGTCCTGTAGACCCATCTTCACTTGGAAAGTTTCCTTCCTGAAGGAAGGGGAACCAGATCCAAAGTCTGGTTCTCAAGGAGGGAGTTGTACTCCTCCTACATGGAGGATTCCCAAAAGGTATTTCTAGCAGCCTCTCCATGGGACTGTGGATTTGAATACTGAACCAAGAAAAGATGCTTGGGTGGCATTGGTTATGTGGTAGCGAGTGCAAGAGGAGGCTCCTCAAAATCAGATTGAGTCCTCCTAGTATCAGTTGGATCCCCAATAAGATCTCCTGCATCTTGAAGAGTAATCTTGGCCCACTTGGGCCTTTTCTCTGGCTCTGCATCTACATCTGCATGCACTGAATCTGAATATGACTGTACTGACTCAGTATATTAATCATATGAATCCTCTGAATCAGAACTCTCATTTGAAGAAGAGTCTGCATGTGCATGATCATCATCTTTGAAAGGTGGAAGAACAAAAGTGTTTTCATGCGACTGCTAAGGTACATGTGAGACACTTTCCTTGAATTGGACACTCTGCTCAATGATGAGTCAGTACAAGGAAATATCAATGAGTATGTATCCCTTCACACCGTCGGGGTATCCAAAAAAGATACACTCTATGCTTTGTGGATTAAGTCCCTTCCTCTTCTAAGAGGGAATCTTGGCCCATGCACGAGAACTGAATATACGAAAGGTGGTCACTTTCGGTTTGAGGCCACTCCAAGCCTTGTAGGGGGGTATTTTCCTTGACAGATCTATGGGGAGATCTATTTTGGATGTAGGTTTCACAATTAAGTTCTTCAACCCATAATCTCTATGGAATTTATTTTGCATGTAGCATGGAAGATGCCATCTTTTTCAGAGATCTATTTTTTCGCTTAGCAACTCTGTTTTGCTGCAGAGTATAGGGAACTGTGTGCTACAACTGAATCCCAGACTCAAGACAAAGATTTTGTATCTCATGGTTGACATACTCCCCCCCATTATATGTTTTGAGGTATTTTATATTCTTTCCCGACTGTGTTTCAACAAGGGCTTTGAAATCTTTGAGGTGTTGAAATACATCTGATTTTTCCCTGAGAAAGAAAGTCCATGTGAAGCATGAGAAATCATCAAAAAAAATGAGCACGTACCTTGCTTTACTGATTGATGGATGTGGAAAAGGGCCCATTAGATCACTATGGATCAGAACTAAAGGAAAGGAGGCCTTATGAGTATTTCCTTTGTCAAATTTCTCTTGAGGGTGTTTTCCAAGAACACATCCCTCACAAATTCCTTTGGAGAAATGGATGTCAGGTAGACCATCAACCATTCCCTGCTTTCTAAGTTTTTTCATATATATGAAATTTAAATTCCCGAACCTTTCGTGCCATATCCTACTACTTTCATCAACATGGGCAAGCAATAATGCATAATTTGGTTCAATAAATTCAAAAAATGTGTAGAGTCTGGATTGATGATTTACCTCATTGGTAGAAACCTTGGAATTGGTTAACTAGTCTCTCATTCTTCAGCTAACTGATTGAAATAGAGTGAAGTGAGGAGGAGATCATGGAATCATGAGTAATGGTCTATTCTAGTGATAATTCGAAGGAAAATGCACATTAGATTTTGATGATCCCAATGTTGCATGGTGATGATCCCAATGTGGGATCTAGACTCCACTTAACTGATCAAACTGAAGTGTGAATTGAAGAAAATATTCTCCTAGAGGAATATTCTCCCTAGACTATAGGAGACTGAATAATGACTAGTAAACATAGGGAAAACCTTAGTAAAAATAATTCCTAGGTGTGTGTAAATTATCTCCAACAAGGGTTCCAATCTGAACTCCTTTCATTAAGACCATCACACCTCTGACCATCTTTCACAAATCCTTCTGAAATAGAGTGTGCACTCCTACATCACTCATCTTGTTGACAGATATCAATTTTCTTTCCAAACCTAGAATGTGTAGCACACCTGGAAGGGTTCTTCTCCTCTCCCATCCTGTAGCATCAGTCAAACTCTTTCCCATCCGACAATTTTGGTTGTTGAGTCATCCCCTAAGAACACTTCTCCTCCTTCATATTATTCATATTCGGAGAACCATTCTCTATGTGGTGTCATATGATATGATTCTCCTGAGTTGATCAACCAAACATCTTGATCTGACTATGTATTGGTTGGCGCCAAGTACACATCACCTCCCTTATCTGGACCTGTCTTTCTCTCAGTCGACTACTTCTTGTCGGATCCTACACTAACTTCCATTGCCTTCGACTTGCAGTCCCTTTTATAATGCACATATTTACTGCATTTCCAACATATTCTTGTTGGCTGAACAAGGGATTTAGATCTACCCTTCGATTTAAACTTTCTACTGGATAATTTTCCTTTATCTTTGTCAATCGGTCGACCTCTCACCACTAAAGAATCTTTGTTTGATCCTTCCATGTTCTTTCTTCTCATTTCTTCTAACAATATAGATGCAACCATGTCTTCTAGCAATAATGTGGTTGTATTACTTCCTATAGCCATGACTAATCTATCCCAAGAGTGTGTCAAAGAAAACAATAGGCTAATACATTTCTCCTCCTCAATGATTTTAATATCCACAGAAGATAAATGGATTATAATGGTATTAAACGCATTTAAATGTCCATTTATCGAACTGCCATCACTCATCCTCAGAAGATATAGTTTATTTCTGAGAAATAACTTATTTACCAGATATTTCAACTGGTACAAGTTCCCCAACTTGTCCCACAGTTTCTTTGTTGAATCTTCACCCAAGACATTTAGCAGTACCGAATATGCAAGACAAAGTCAAATCGTACTCCTTACTCTTCTCTTGAGTTTCTCCCATTATTCCATTGACATACATGTTGACATGGTACATGGACAGACTATTGTCCATTATTCTTGATCTACAAGGAGATGTTTAATTTTAAGCTTCCAAATATCAAAATTCTAGCCATTGAATTTTTCGATCTCTATTCTCGAGTTGCTCGCCATTCTTTAACACAATTCTTTAAATATTTCTAACTGACGACTCTTACTGAACCTAGGTTTTAGCTCATATCCAAGGTTGTTAATCCAATCTATGATACCACATGTTAGGAAATGAGACACACTTCCACACTAAACCTAGCAGAAGAGAGGAAGAAAGATATAATCAAGAAAGTAAATGAAAAATCAAACACACAGTATACATAGATTTTACCCTGAAAACCCAAACCGGGAAAACGAACATTCCTTGAGCATTATGCTCTATTGTTGTCTTATTCATTCAAAATAATAGGTTACATGTCTAACCTTGGTCCACACCTAATACATAATGAAAATCATATCCTCTTTCTTACACAAGAACAACCATGTAGCTAATTCAACTTACATTTGCATGACCAACAACCTCTATGATTTTATCTAAAGATTACATCATTCAAGATTATGAAGAATAGATTTTACATCATTAAAAAATTCCTTCTTTATAGGATTTACAACAAGGAAAACCCAAAAGAAAAGGCGCCCAAAAACAGTTACAGATCCACACATATCATTGGCTACAAATCCCGCGAATCTTAGGATTCTGTTACAATCAACTACCAAGTTGAATTACCATCAACTACTAGTTGGCCTTCATTCAATGTTTAGTCAGTTGCCACACGCTTGCCTATCAACCTCTTACTGGTTGACATCTTTGACTTGTTGTGAATGTCTTTACCATGTCAAACCACGTTGACCTTCGACTTTGAATTTACCTAGTCGAATCACCTAGACCTTCGACTTGTTGTCGATCTACCTCGACTTCGACTGAATTTTAATCCACCTCGACTAGAATTTCACTGCAAAGAATATAACGACCCAATAAAGGTTCCATATTTATTCTTGACAAAAATCATTGGGGCACCCCAAGGTGACACACTTAGGCATATATACCCCTTCTTCAAAAGTTCTTCAATCTACATTTGCAATTCATTCAACTCTAGTGTACTCATCCTATAAGGCGTCTTGGACATTGGGGCAGCCCCATGCATCAAATTAATGGAGAAATCTATATCTCTCTTTGGTGGAAACCCCAATATCTCTATAAATACATCCTCATAATATTTCAATACTAGATTATCTTCAATACTTGGCACTTTATCCTTTGTTTCCTCTCCCATACGGGTTGCATATATTTAGCATCCTTTCATGAAGCTTCATTTTAGCTGCAAGGATGAAATATATCTGATTGATAATGTCCTTGGAATATCCTAAAATATTATCAAGTTCCCTTCGTTATTTGAACAAGTGGATTCATTATGGTAACAATATAGGATAACATGATGCTTATCCAACCAATCCATACAAATTAGGAAATCATATGAACCCAAAGGTATGATGTTCAAATCATCCTTTATGCTTAGTCCATTCATATCCATTGGACAATCCTCAACCAACTTATTGATTCTTCTTTTATCTTCTATAGCTAACTGAACTAGCCAAGATTTCCCATGCTTTATTCTTTGCAAGAAAAACATTTCCACCAACTTAGGATCTATATAACTATGACTAGATCTTTAATCAATAAAATAACTATAGTTTTATCATTGATATTGTCTTCCAGTTCAATCATATGAGACCGAAATTCAAATTGCTTGTTTTCCAAGGATGCATAGATCCTTGGCATGCTTCTGCCCATCTATTCAACTGTATCATCCTGATGTACATTGTGAACAATCCTCATTCTTTATCCTCTGTAAGGGAAATCTCTATACATATTCTCTCTCTCTCTCACATCCCCAACATTTTATAGGCTGCTACCTTGGCCTTTTTCCAAATGATTCTATCATTTTGGGTTCATTTTGAGTTGGTTGTCCTTGAGAATTATTTCTGAAGAACGATGGCTTGTACCCTTTCTTTCTCTTCTCCATATTACTTTTCTTCTTGTCAACCAAAGCTCTTTGAAAATTTGATCCTCCTTTATGTCAATCATAAAGGAACTTATCTCTCCTTATTGCTTCCTCCAATGTCTTGGGATCATCATATTGTATCTTATCACTAAATATTGAAGGTATCCCACTCAAGAATATTTGAATCTTGACATTATCATCCTTGATGAAGTCAAAATACCTCAATAAATCTAAGAATCTTCTCTCATACTCATCCATGGTCATGCTCCCAAGCTTGAGTTCAAAGAAATCCTTCATCTTCCTATCATAATAATGCTTGGAAAAGTATTCATTCTGAAAATAATTTATGAATTTCCTCCAAGTGATCTTCTTCTCATCAATGTGCAATACTTGCATGAGTTGGTCCCACCACATTGATGCTTTTCCCTTTAGCTGGTAAATTTCAATTATTCCTTATGCCTATGAGGAATAATTGTGCAGTTGTAATTATTTCCTCATTCCCAACAACCAAGCCTCTACATCTTTATCTTTCTTATGCTCACCATAAAATGTAGGAGGCTTAATATTCTTGAACTATCCCTGCAATTTATCTACCCTAGACCTTCTTCTATGATTCTTGACAGGGGATAGACTTGGGATACTTTCTGATTCTGAAAATGCATGAGCTCTAGTAGTTGAGTGCATTGGTGAATGATGATGACGTCTACTAGAAATTCTATAGTTCTTGGCACTTTTAGTATATTCTCTTCTAGCATGATGTCTATGCTTTTTTTCCTTCCTTGAATCCGATTCTTTGTCCATCTTCCTCTACAACATGTTCAAAATTTGCAACCACTAAGTATTTATGTGGTTCCGCTCCTCCTGATTTCTCATAATTCTCTCATTGTCTTATTGGTAAATTCACACATCTCTTTGCAAGATTCTTATTGTCTCTACTAAATATATATTTTATGCTTTTCCTTCTCTATGTCCATTTGACTTAGTCCCTGCATTACCCATGCTAACATACAACCCCTTTACTTCCTCCTCATGGTTGTAGGTTATATGTTCATCCTCCATGTATTTGGTTCCCATTTTGAGTTTACTTTGCTTTATTAGTAATCTTAAGTTTGAAAAATGTGCATGCAACGCAATTTGTTAGATGAAAACAATAATTCATAACTTTCTAGAAAAACATGCATACTTTTTCCTTTTTGGGTCATCGATCATATTCATTTTGATTTCATGTGAATTATGCTACTCAATTCATAGTTCTATGTGCATGTATGGATTCCTACATCCCATCTCTTTCCAATGACTACTTTCTTTCTCAAATCAGATCTCTGAGAAGAAAGTTATAGTCGTCTAAATTTTGCTAATTTACCCCTTTTGTGCACTTTCTTCGAGGTGCAATTAATCCCAAACACCAACTTCTGTCACTTTAGAAAAAGGGATTTTTTTTTATGATACATAGATAATAATGATGATGATGAATTCTTAACAAATCTCAGGTTGTCAATCTAATGCTCCAGTAAAAAATTGCAACAATATGGAAATGACAACTTTTTCCTTTTTCACCCGTTTTTCTAGAGAAGTTTTTAGCCAAATTGGCTATCTCCCAAATTGTGCACTTCTGGAAGAACTTCACTTAACCAAATTTATCTATTTTTATGAGTACACAAAATTTCTAGTAAATAATGTTTTCTAGATTTTCCATCTGGGGACCCTTTTCCTCCTTTGAAAATCCCAAAAATCCCCCAAAAGTGGTCTGGAATAGTGGATTTCCCCCCTTTTTGGCACCTTCACTACAAAATCCTTTGAATCTGACCAATACCTCCACAAAATATCTCCATGTATGATTTTCTGACACTTTATAAAAGTCTCATCATTAACTATGGTCCTGCCACTGAGCTTGACCCTAATCTTCAAAAAGTAATTTGCATTTTCTGGAAATCAAAGCATAATTGGACATCTTTTCTCTCGATTGTTTCTGTAGCCCTCAAAATTGTGGGAAAAACCCATAAAATCTTATCTTATTTTGAGTTATTATGCTCCTGCTATGGCCAAAATACGATTTTGGCTCCATACAATGTTTTTTTTAGACTATAGGAAACCTTTGCCTATGTGGAATCCTTGCTAATGTGGTTGTTGATGTGGCATTATGGGTTCACATGGCACCCTGAGGTGATGCCATGTCACCCTCTTGGACACCCTAACCATGATTTTTCAGCCTTCATCACCTTCATCTTTCATCTCTCTCTCTCTCTCTCTCTCTCTCTCTCTCTCTCTCTCCTCTCTTCTCTTTCCCCTTCTGTCTTCTTTACTTTACCTTTAATACATTTTGTAAATAATAAAATGTTTTTATTTACGGGCCCATGCATATTGGTTATCCACTTTACACACATATTTCCTTGGATGGGACAAGGGTCCCTCTTCATTTGTCATACCTCCACCTAGCACCCTTTCATTGGCTGCGGAGATGGGTAGGTCCCATCCCACACCCTTTTTCCTTGGCGCAAACAACTTGTATTCCTAGATCGAATGATGAAGATGGTTAGGGGAGATCAATGGCAGAGGATCCATTTCACATGGTGAACTTGATCAGAGGTTAGCAACACCTCATGATGTGATACCACTTACCACCTGATGATACGTGGCATCCTCCCATTGGCTTCACATCATTAAATAATTTTGGAAAATTGCTTTGTGAGCGATGCGATACCACCTATGGTATCAAATCACTGGTTCATTGGTCACCCTACCACCATGCCACCGGCCTACCACCATTTCAGTCCACATCTCCACCAGGTGTCCTCCACATCATGGTATGGAAAAAAATCCTCAAATTTTCCAAAATTTTTCAAAAATGAATAATTTCAAAATTTATTCCATGGCTGCCATGAACTCTGAAATTAAGATTCTAATGGAAAATTTCATCCCTTGACATGTCAATTTAACCCCTGCACTCGAAATTTGACACTCCTGTGTCGAATTCTCAATGAATTTCACTGTATAATTTTTTTGTTTTTTCAATTTATCCCAATTTCGCCATGGTTGCTCTGCATATTCCAAAATTTGACTAATTATAGGCCCAAAATTGCACAGTCATAGATTAAAATTGGGGACATTTAATCCCTAAATTCAATTTTCACCAAATTTTCGGTAAAATCCCAAACTTCTGCCTTGAACTTTTGACAAACAATTTCCAGACATCCTCTGAACATTAAATTCACAAATTAAGCTTCCACATGTTGTTTATGGCCCATGCATTCTCAGTGTTGAACCTCTGGCTCTGGTACCACATTGTAATGTATCGAGGACCCCACCTACGCACTGTCACTAAAAACATGCCTTTTTTCACAAACTAAAATTTTGAATTTTCTCCAATTCATCCCATTAGCTCTTTGATACCATAAATTAATTAGTATGCCTTTCATATGAAAACAATTATGCAATACTAACATTATATAATCCATGCATAATTATTTAAAATTACAACATAACAAAATTAACATAAATAACACACATTATTCAACATAATAAAACATAAAATATACTTATCTTTTAATGAAAATCACCAACTAGTTGTAGACCTCAGACATTCCTCCCAGCCATAGACTCTATTGTTCATTCACTCCCGACAGTAGGTCACCCCCAAGCTGGGGCTATGAATTCACCGGGGAAAAGGCTACCTAATCTAAACTAAGGTCGAACAACACACCATAAATTCAGGACAAGGCCAATGGAACCAACTCTAGCAACAATCCCACCTCACAACCTCTCATCCCCACATCATGTCTCACTCAAGGAAGTGTACCCGTTCACTTCTCCATGATACTTTGGTTGTCCTACTTCCTTTCTATGGATTCAACAACAAGATCGCTAGGAAGTCTTAGAGATCTATGTCACTTGGAACATGAGGCTACTCAAAGAGTTACAAAACCCATTAGGACAACACATAGGGAAACCTATTCCCAATGATTCTCTCACCCAAAGAGAATGCTCCATAGGCATGCCAACCTGTTTATTTAACCCAAACCACCAAGGATTTACAGGGTAACAACAGATCCATAGCTCACACTCCCCAAGAAATGGTACAAATCATGGAGTGGAAGATTGGAATGGAATGAATGAGAATTACACTAAATTCCCAACATCATATTTGAATGTTCCTATCTTGACACTTGACATTGAAGGAATTAGCTTTCTCTCGACTTGGTGATTTGTTACCCTCAATTAGGAACTTAGGATAACATAATAATGTAAATAATTAGAACTTAGGAATAATATTATTTAATTTCTTGGCTTAAGCTCCCTTCACTTAGCCCCTTTTCCTCTCAAGTCCTACTCCCCTTTCCCTCTCGTGGAGAATAATCACATGATCACTTTGCCCCAAAACATCCTAGCTCACAAGACTATAAAACATATGTACAATTACAACTTGGGGGTATTTAATACACACACCATCACTCGGTGTTTTTACAAGGTGCACTGGGAGCGATGTTCTAATACATTACAAGCACACTAAAGAGTAGAATTTAACAAGTGCAATTCCTCATGCTCTTTGGTGTTCTAATACATTTATAGATGCACCATGGGTAGTGCACACATAAGATTGCATGCATGGGAGAATTATAGCATTGCATGCACAAATTTCCCACACTTTCTAGTGTGCAAATGAATAGTAGGAGGCATTGATAATGATCCCCCAATAAGATGTGGCACACTGGTCACTCTCCATAACAATGCCAAGGAATGGAGGTACTTTTTTTTCATTTTTACCATATCATAATTATCAATGCACTAAACAATATTATGGTGCACCAAATACATTGTGTTTATATAAACATGGCACACCAATAGTTAAATTACATTGATTGACAATAATATTTTTAAAAATTATTATACTAATCGGTGTGTGAAATTTTAAGTAAGAGAATCATGAACAATGTGTTTGTATAAATGTATCACACCATACTTTTGGTGCAATGATAAAATCGTAGCACATCTGTAATAATGCCTTTACTTAGAATGGGTGCAGTAGTGAGTTTTACGCATTATATATATATATATATATATATATATATATATATATATATATATATATTGAATACTACATATGCTAATTTAGTATAGATTATTTATTTTATAGATATGCATGCCTAATTAAATTTGTATGTGAATTGAGGACAACCACAATAATAGAACATCGAACCATATGCATACAAACATGAGTGGAAGGATTGAGAGAGGGACATGGATTTGTTCCCTCATCTTGTTACAACACATATGTTGGTCACTATAATTGCTTATTAATTAAACAATCAAGTGTTACATAAATTGTCAACCTAGGGAAGTCTGTTTATTTCAAAGGCAATCACACACTGTATATTCTCAACCTCAAAAGCAATCTAGGGTCGTAGTACACTAATCACACCTTGCTTTGAACAAATTGAAGTTCTACTTTGAATTATAGTAAAATAAATCTATCTATTGCAGAAGTTAAGATTCAAAGGAAAATGATTATTAGAAGAATCCTGGATTACATTAAGAAACTGCAACCTAGGAAAAATGAACCTTTCAACACACTGCAAAGAAGACTAACTATTCTATGACAGAGAATAGGACCCTATTCCCCAAAGCAGGAATCTTCAACACCTGTCTCTCACTACCACACTTTCATAAATTCATTTTGTAAACAAAATTACCAATCAAAATGATTAACAAGTACTGAAGGCTAACTATTATGTAATAGAGAACATGACCCTATTCCCCAAAGTAGGAATCTTCAACACCTGTCTCTGACTACCACACTTTCATAAACTCATTCTGTAAATAGAATTACCAATCAAAATGATTAACAAGTACTGAAGGCTAACTATTCTATAACAGAGAACATGACCCTATTCCCCAAAGTAGGAATCTTTAGCACCTATCTCCGACTATCACACTTTCATAAATTCATCAAACAAAATCACCAATCAGAATGATTAACAATTACCTATGAATGAATTGTATGAAAACAATGTAACAATCAGTGGAAACAAAGTTTCAACAAAACAGAGTTTTAACAAGGTATGAATAAAAACAATACTACTACAGAAACTAATGGGTGAATCTTGTGAAGAAGGTGGGCCCTTTCCTTCTCACAAGATTCCCCAGAAATGAAAGGAACTAAGAAGAAATGCTTAGAATGATCTTTTATTCATCTGACAAATGTGTCAAGTTACAATATCCAAAGTGAACATGCTCCTTCTCTGTAATTCGCCTCTAGCTAAGCCTTGCGTAAAAATTCCCCTTCTAATGCTGATTTCTCCACTATTTAAAGAGGAGAATCCTCTTAATACATTTAAGCATAAAATGACATGTGTACGTACAAATCCTATTCTTAGTCTGATCTAATCTTCTATGCTGGAATAAGATATTCTAATCTCCCATAGAAAAATGTTCTTACAGTAGTTGAAATGGTGTTGGCTTTGAGGTACAACTGTTGCAGCCGGTGTAACGACTTCTTTATTTATCTTTTCTTGTTACTGCTGTTTGTAAAAATACTGTTCCAGCATCGCAAATCATAGACTGTTTCAGCAACGAGATTTGCGTCCTGTTTGACTGTTTCAGCAACGAGATTTGTGTGTTGTTGACTGTTTCTGCAACGTGGTCTTCAAGCAACAATAGTATATTAACCGCAGTTCAAACTGTTTCAGCAACTATATATTTCTGATTAATGGCTAAGTATGAGAGTAATGTAAAATTACATGTAAAACAAATTAAACATATAGCAAAGAGAAGAAACGTTATATAGCT